>CM040122.1:274857685-275334989 GCA_022559845.1 Amorphophallus konjac
AGAGGATTCACCTCTCTTCCTCTACACCTAGAGGGAACGATAAAACAGACTATCGAAATTTAAGAACAAACAACTGAAAACATAAAGAAATATCGAAGACAATCGAACGGAGAAACAATGTAGCTTCTTAAAGAAGCATAGACAAAACATAGCAGAAGACCATCCTTTCCTTCATCACTCTCTCTCTTCCAGGTATGCTCAACGAATGGATCAGGATGGCTTCTCCTGTCCTTCCTCTCGCTCTGGCCTCACCCTTTTCCATGTGGCTTCGGTAGCTTTTCAGGAGCAGAAACCTTCATATATATATCCAACCTCACGAAAGAGTGAGGGTTTGGGAGACACGCGCGAAGTCATGCTTCCAGATGAATCGAGCCACGTGTTAGACGATTATTCCCTCGGATCACGTGCTCACATGATTGGAATAAAGTTCCAATTTGTCTTTAAGTCCCTGTGAGGTTTCAGAGAACATTCAGTCAATCTCAGAAATATTCAAGTCATACATTGTTCACACAGATTGCACGGGACTTATCAAAGGACTGAAGAACGCGTCAACGCACTAAAGCCAAGGCGTTAACGCAATGGATATAATGGAGAACAGATCCCTTGACAAAACACACTAATGCGTCAACGCATTAGTGACAGCGTCGACGCGTCTGCTTGGTTGATGATCATAAGACCTTGGGTCATAAGCTCAAGGCGTCGACGCTTCCATTGTGTAGCGTCGCCTCAGCTCCTTGGGCGAGACGCACAATCTCTTGGTAACAAGCCAATGCGTCAACGCTTTAGGTGACAGCGTCGACTCAGCTTCATAGGCGAGACGCTCAAGCCCTTGGCACCAAGCCAATGTGTCAACGCATCCAGTGACAGCGTCGACGCAGTGGACAAAACAGCAAGCGAAAGACGCACTATTGCGTCTACGCAGCCAGCCAAGTGCGCCAACGCACTTAGTGCACAAAACCCATATAAACAAGACAAATAAGTATGAGCTCATGGGTGAACATGATAGAGGAGCATTAAATCAGAAAAGCATGTTGAAAAAGCATTTGATCCATAGATGTGCATGCAAGACAACAACATTAGATCCTAAGAATATTTAGACAATGCAGGATCTTTATCATTTATCAAGGAGCATCAAAATAATTATCATAAAAACAATTTGATTCATAGTGTTAGTCATCATCAAAACTACAGAGATGCAACAGGGAGCGGCAATATCCATAGGGGAGCTGCCAGAGGAGCACATCGGGAGAGTGATAGACCAGGTCCGAGGGAGAGTGGCGGCAGGACCGAGACCAGAGGGAGACATCACCCTGCGGTGCTTCCTGATGTTGCTATTCGGGAAGCTTCTCTTCGCGACCAGGGCTGACGGAGTGAGTTGGAGGCTCCTCCCATTGCTGAGGGATCTAGACGGAGTAGGAGAGTACGCTTGGGAAGCAGTGGTCTTGGCTTTCCTTTTTGACTCTCTGAGCACGACTGACCAGCAGACCATGCTGGGCAGCTTCTCGCCATTCCTACAGGTAAAATGCCCCAAACTCTAAACTTTTTAAATGCTTGTTTATATGCTTGCTATATGCTGACACTTGACTTATGCAGGTCTGGAGCTACCTTTACCTCCCTGGCTTAGGGCGAGGGAAGGAGTTACATCCAGAGTGGATCCCCATCACGAGACGGTGGGTGGTGGCACGGGACATGGGATCGATCCGGCGCCTAGCCCGAGCGATCCAGGATGACATTCTCAATAAAAATAATTTAATTCATAGTGTTAGTCATCATCAAAACTACAGAGATGCAACAATCTCCCCCTTTTGATGATGGCAACACCATGAGTCAAATTCAGTGAAAGAAGAAACACCAACTTAAAACATTCTCAATAAAGGCAGCAATAGTGACCTCTCAAGGCCTGAACAGGCCTGAACTCACAGCACTCATCATCTTTTACCAAAAACCATTCCAAAACCTTCCTTCCACTAGCTAGCTACAAGATCACCTCTTTACTCCCCCTTTCAACCTTCTCCCCTTTTCAGACTTTTCAACCTTCTCCCCCTTTGACATCATCAAAACAAGGAGAAAGAGAGATGTTGACGCTGGACTGATGAGAAAAGATGGAGAGGATTCCAACAATAGACACTCATTGTCAAATCTTAGATGCTTAAGTGGGGCTGTAAGGTCCAGTGAAGAATCTTGGAGTTCTTGTAAGAGAAAGAGATTCAGAATAAACTGGAAGTTTATCAACTTACTATGATTATGAGAGAAGAGCAAGTGGCAACAAGTATGACTGAGGTAGCTGTTAAGGCTTGTCAAAGAGACAACAAGAGTTTGAACCACTAAGATAGCCTGTAGGCATTGAGGACAAACAGTCCAGGCAGAGAAAGCACAGTTATAGAGTGTATTTGGCCAGTTACACTTTTGACATTAAGTATGCACCTTGGTCAGAGGCCAGCATCCTCAGTTACTCAGTGTAAGAGCCTCATCACTTCTCAATTAGAGAACAGAGATAGTGACCATTGGTTGTTACATGAGGAGACACCTTGATCAGAGGCCAGAATCCCCAATTACTCACCATATTGTCATCATTGCTCTGCCAAGCATAATTTTGAATTATATTTCTTTCTTTTGATTTTGTTTATGAGAACTGATACCTCATGACATAGGAAATTCTCATTTCATTGATGGGATTCCTAGTTTCTCAGTATGCAGTTTTAAGCACAGATAAGTTTAACTAGCTCAACAAGGGGTTGTTTGAAGACAAAACCCAGAGCAAATATTAGAGGTCTTATCAAGATGTCCAATGAGAAACTCATAAACAGAAACCATTTCTTACAAGTCTAGCTTGTTCATGAGTCATGCAACAAAGTAAGAGGATATACTTGTGAAGGTTAATCTTAGCCTCTTAAGACTTACTAGAAGAGGATTCTAGCTGGACTTTAATTGCACAAACTTAAGAATGTAGGAAATGAATGAGGTTCTATTAAGAGGAATATTCAAGATCAATTCTAACATTTAATCCAGCAACAACAACCATCTTTCAAGCATTTTTAATTAGTCAAGCTCCCCCTCTCTAGTAGCTCTATCTTCCATTCTACCCAGAAAACAGCAGAGAAGTAGAATTGACTTTACTCAAAGCACACACCTGCTCCCCCTCACATAGGGACCCCCACCAGAAAAAGTATGACAAAACTACCACTAAATTTAGGGAAATACATGAACCAAAATTCATTGCCTCAAATCAGTCAGAGTTTGTAAATACCAAGTTCTCTTCTCAAAGAAGTGAATTTTTTAGTATCTAGAGGTTTTGTAAAAATATCAGCAATTTGATCTGCAGTCCCAACATGAATTAATTCAAATGTTTTATTTGCAATTTCATTTCTGATAAAGTGGTGCCTGATTTCAATGTGTTTTGTTCGTGAGTGTAAAACAAGATTCTTTGCAATGTTTATGGCACTAGTGTTATCACAAAAGATGGGAGTGCAACCTGTCTCTACTTGGTAATCCTGAAGTTGATGCTTGATCCAGATAACCTGAGTGCCACAGCTGCTTGCAGCCACGTATTCAGCCTCAGCAGTGGAAAGAGCCACTGAATGTTGTTTCTTTGAACTCCAAGAAACTAGGCATCCTCCTAAGAATTGGCAGTGGCCACTGGTGCTCTTCCTATCTAGTTTACATCCAGCAAAGTCTGCATCAGTGTATGCAACTAAATCTAATGTGCGTGAAGCAGGATACCATAAGCCTAATGTATGTGTGGCAGACAGATATCTAAAGATTCTTTTTACAGCAGATAAATGTAGTTCAGTAGGCCTAGACTGATATCTTGCACATAAACAAACACTGAATTGTATGTCTGGCCTAGAGGCAGTTAAGTACAAGAGGGATCCGATCATACCTCTGTAGAGTTTTTCATCCACTTGTTTACCTGACTCATCTGCATTAAGGGTCATGCTTGTGCTCATTGGGGTGGATATTTGCTTCAGGTTAGTCATTCCAAACATTTTTAGGATATCCAACATATATTTGGTTTGGTGGAAGAAGCAGCCATCTGACATTTGATTTATCTGCAAGCCAAGGAAATAAGTCAGTTCTCCAACTAAGCTCATCTCAAATTCAGCTGACATAAGCTGTGAAAATTCTTTACACAGTTCAGGATTTGTTGATCCAAAAATAATATCGTCTACATATACCTGAACTATGATGAGATCTTGTCTTGAATTCTTAGTGAATAAGGTTTGGTCAACTTTACCTCTGTTATATCCTTTATTCAGTAAGAAACTGGTCAGTCTTTCATACCAGGCCCGAGGAGCCTGCTTTTTTTTTTTCCCTCCAACTCAAGTCATCAAGTGGCAAAAGGGAGAGTGCACCCCCATACCAGAGGTAGGGAATGGACCCACTCCACCTCAGCCGCTAGATGCTTATTTTATTGATTTTGAAATGAAGTAACATACATGAGGGGGCAGTCGCCCGGAAAGTCAAAACAAAAAGACTATCCTATACAGTCAGTGGCAGCAGAGCATACTGCCCGCCCACTCAAGTATCAGTATGTAAGTTGTATCTCAGCAATATACAGTGTGACCCATCAAGAACTAGCATACCGAACACGAATGTTTGGCATACCAAGGGCATCCACCCTCACAAACCCTTTGACTGCTGCAGGAAGCTCCCTCATGGAAAAAAATTCAGAATTGCTCCCCATATCCACAGCAATCTTGGCCAAGGAATCAGCCAGTTGGTTAGCCTCCCGAAAAATGTGAGTAACAGAATATGTATTAGAGTGGAATACAACCTTCAAGGATTTCCACCACGGAAGGAGATGCCATGGAGGAGAGCCAATGCCATTCAAAAGATTAACTAGCACCTTAGAATCTGTGTATATAATAGAAATAGGAATGCTATGTAACTTTGCCAATCGAAGCCCATCAAGGAGGGCTCTCCCTTCTGCCACAATACTAGTACCAATCCCATAATAGTAAGAAAACCCCAGCAGAATGTTACCATGAGTATCTCTGAAGCAGCCTCCTCCACCAGAAGCTCCCGGATTGCCTCTGCAGGATCCATCCACATTTAATGCAAATGCCACAGTCGGGGCCATCCATCTAACAGTTGTAATTTGGGGAGCTTTGGTCTGAAAAGAGAACCCCCATTGCCTGAGTGTCTGAATAAGTGGGGAGTTGCATTCCATGAAACAAAGATGTTTATTGAAAGTATGACCAATCTCATCTTTGATCATTCTGCCCCATCGCAGGATATTAACCTGGCAGCCTTCCATTCGATTTAAGCATCGCTGTTTCCATATTTCCCACACAATTGTCATAGACACCAGGAGGTTCATAAAACCTTGAGGAGTGGAAATTACTGAGTCCTTTAAAATCAATTAATGCCGTGTCCTAATGGATGCAATCAATAGATGAGATTCTTCCAGAAGGGGGCTAAATTTGTTCCATAAAAAGCTCGCAAGCTCACTATAGATGAATAGATGGTCCCACTCTTCAATCTGATGTGAGTTCAAACAGCAGCTACAACAAGATGCAAGTTGTATGCCTTTTTGTTGAATTCTGCTATCCACAAGGACAGCATGATTCAACATTTTCCAATAGAATAGAGCTGCTCTAGGAGGAAATTTAGAGTTCCATAGTTTAACCTTATAGAGGTCCGATTGTTGCTCCTTGAGATATCTGTATGTAGATTTGAAATCAAAACTACCTGAATAAGAGAAGGACCATATGGGAATGTCATCCCCATCTTGAGCACCAAATTCCTGAATGTCAGTTTTCAGTTCATCATTTGTTATGTAGTTCCAAGCAGGATGGAGGTGATTGGCCAAGGCTTCCTGAACAGAGCAATTCACCTGACAATCCATGTTGTCGCTGAGAGAATCAGAAAAAGGCTTTCCTTTAAACCAATTATCCCTGAGGAAATTAGTGGACTTCCCATTGAAAACAATCATCTTCTTTCCAGCCATTAGGATGGACTTAGCTTTGTTGAAATCCCTGTATTTGATGCCAGCAGGGAATGGGACTTTGCATTCTGAAATATGCTGCTCCCTGATGTACTTCTTTCTGATATAATTGGCCCATAGGGAGTTAACATGGAGAGCAGACCATAGCTGTTTAACAAAAGAACACATTTGTATGTCCCGAATATTCCGAACTCCAAGGCCCCCAATGGCTTGTGGACAGCAAATAATATCCCATTTCACCCAATGTCTTCTGTGAATAGGGTCTAATCCTTGCCAGAAAAAATTGGCGCAAATGCCTCCAACTTGCTTACTGATACTGTATGGGATAGATGTGGAGCTGACAGTATAAATTGGAATGGCAGAAAGTACAGATTTTATCAAAGAAAGTCTCCCTGCCTGTGATAAAAATTTACTTTGCCATCCCATCAGTTTGGCATTAATTTTATCCAAAAGAAACTTGAAATGGGGAACTTTGCTTCTGCCTTTAAAAAGAGGAATGCCTAAATAAACCATACTATCAGATTTATGAAGAAATCCAGTAAGGTTGTGAATTCTCTCAATAGCCTGATGATGCATATGCTTGGAAGTACAAAAGGAGCTCTTGCTGGAATTTATTCTCTGCCCTGAACAATTCTCATATTTCTTGAGAAAATCAAGTAAAGTTTTGATTGAAGTGATGCCCCCATTCATAAAAATAATTGTATCATCCGCAAATAGAATATGAGAGACAGGAATGGTATTTCGGGAGGCATGGAAGTATTGGCATTTGCCAGAGGAAAAAAGTTGCAGTAGTCCCCTACTCAAAACCTCCTCCGCAATAATAAAGAGTGCAGGAGCAAGGGGGTCACCTTGTCTCACCCCCCTAGAGGACTTGAAATACCCATGTATATGACCATTTAGTGCTATGGAAAACCAATAATTCATCAAAAGTTGGGCAATGAGAGAATTAAATCTATGGGAGAAGCCAAATTTTTCCAACACTTGAAGAATGAAGTCCCACTCTATTCGATCATAAGCTTTAGCCATATCAAGCTTAACAAGAATGTTATGGCCCCTTATCGGTCTATCCAGTTCCATAAAAAGCTCCTTAGCCAGCAAAAAGTTTTCAGTAATACTTCTACCTTGAACGAAACCACTCTGATTTTCAGGTATAATCACAGTTAAAATACTTCTCATCCGGTTGCTTATGACTTTGGAAACCACCTTGTATATAAAATTGCAGAGACTAATGGGCCTAAAGTCAGCGAAAGATGTGGGATTCTGCACTTTAGGAATCAAGCAGAGGATGGAAGAGGTAACACCCTTGGGCAGGCCCCATCCCTGAAAAAAACTTTGAACTGCAGCAACCACATCATTGCCCACAATATCCCAGCAAGAAGAAAAGAAGGATCCAGAAAACCCATCAGGTCCCGGAGAGCTATTGCTAGATGCTGAGAAGACAATGCTCTTGATTTCCTCATCTGAAGGGATGGAGCATAATATGTTATTCTGCTCTTCTGTTACCAATTTGGGAATGCAGTCCAGAAGATCCTCATTTCTATAATGTTCCTCCGAAGAGAATAGAGACTTAAAATGATCCACAGCCCCATCCAATAAAAGAGCTTGATCATCCACCCAATCTCCATTGATCTGAAGTTTATGAATAAAGGCTTTTTGTCTTCTGACCTTTGTGTAATTATGAAAAAATCTGGTATTCCTGTCCCCATGTTGTAACCATTGGATCCTGGATTTTTGGAGCCAGAAAATTTCCTCTCTATGTAAAGCTTGTTTCAACTCAGCATTAGCTTTGGATAAATTCATTTCTATTTTCAGTAGAAAGGATGATTGTCAAAGGCATCTTGATATCTTAGTAACTGATATTCAGCCATCTTAATAGCTAAGTGGATATCACCAAAGACCTCCTTGTTCCATGTTTTCAAAGCTTTTTTAAGATTCATAAGCTTGTTCTGTAAAGAATAGAAAGGGTGCTTCAAGGTCTCCAGTTGGCTCCATTTATCCTCAATAAATTTCCTGAAATCAGAGTGAGTTGTCCACATCTGTTGAAAGATAAATCTTCCTGGCATTTGCTTTCTGGGACACATATTAAGTAATAATGGTGCATGATCAGAGGGTCCCCTGGTCAGGTGCTGAACCAATAATTGATGATCAGAATTCATCCACTTAGAGTTGATGAACACTCTGTCAAGTCTAGCTCGAATATGAGAAGCTCCAGTCTGATTATTAGACCAAGTAAAAGAGGAACCAGAGAAACTAGCATCAATTAGTCCAGTGGCAGCAACAAAGCTCTGAAAATCTAGCATAGATGATGCAAAAGCTAACAGACCACCCATTTTCTCATTAGGGGAGATAGCACAGTTGAAGTCCCCCCCAATTATCCATGGAAAATTTTCATTAGAGTTGAAAGCCATCAGAGCCTCATACATCTCCCTGCGAGTAGTGGGGCAACAGGAAGCATAAACAACAGTAAAGAAAAAATTTATAGTATCAATCTCTTTAATAGCAACGGTAATGAACTGATTGTGCAATTCAATTATCTCCAGATTAATGCCGGCCTTAGAGAAAAGCCAAATATTGGAGGTGTCTCCATTATTGCCAATAACATTAGAAAGATTAATGCGATGAGCCACTTTCCAGGCACGACTAAAAGCAATATGAGGTTCAGATATAGCAACCAAACCAAGGTTGTTAACCTTTACTAGATGAGCCAGACTGTTAACAGTCGCTTTATTTCCCATACCCCTTGCATTCCATATAAGCGTAGAATCAATCATTAGAATAATGAGAGGAATGAGCAGCTAGAACCTTGGATTTGGCCCTAGTAATGCGGGCATCATTAATTAATTCACCAGGAAGACCTGAAACATCAGGGAGAGCTCCATAATCAGATTTCTGAGTCACCATCGCCCTTAGGTTCTCAGATTTGGCAAGGCTAGCAACCGTTGAATTCCTGACCAAATCCAATTTTTCTGAGTAGGGATTATTGTCTTGAGGAACATCAATAGCTGAGCTTAATAGCTTGTCATTATCTGGCTTTGACATTGAACTGTCGTTTTCCAACTGAATAGATGTTGAATTCTCTGTTGACTCATCGGACGGCATAACCGTCAGAATCCCTTCTTCCAATAAATTCTTGGCCAAATTAATTTTTTCCTGTATGGGATGTATATCACCCAGAGTATCTAGATCCTGCTCTACTTCTTCCAATTGCTCTTCCAGAATGACATTATGTCGAACAGCTGGCGGTGATGGGTGACGAGGCATGAAAATCTGTTTAGCATTTTTCAATTTTGAAGTAATCCCCGGATGAGGACGGTTATGATTAATCTTTCTCTTACATTCAGTACTCGAGTGCCCCAATTTCTGACAGTATGAGCAAAGAGATGGAATTTGATTAAAATTAACAAATTGCCAATAACCATATCCATCCATATCAATCCATAATCGCTCCCTGCGCATAGCTAACAGATCCAATTCTATACAGACTAAAGCTTCAGATGTATCTGCCATCGTTAAAGATTTTTCATGAATGCGCAGCACAGAGCCAAAGTTCCCAGCGATGGAACGAAGACAATCTTCATGGTATAAATTCACCGGGAGGCCCGAAAAACCAATCCAGACTGGAATCGTAGGTGGATCGATATCAAATTTAAAATCGATAGTCCACCTGAAGAATCGAAACAAAAAACCTTTTATGTACAAGTTTTTTTGAATGAGTAATTTTGTGAAATCCTTCTCACTATCAAATCTAAACAGGAGGTGTCTCGGATTCAGCTTGCTGATAATAAAATCTGTCGAGAGCGCCATCCTTTGAGAGAGAAAGCTCTTAATCTTTGTAAAAGAAGGTCTACCATATGAACACTTGGCCACAATAGCAAACTGAAGAGGCTTCATAGTAGCTTGAATATCAGAGTTAGAGAAATATACAGCAGGTTCGCCCCGATCTGTGAATGCCGGTTCCTTAATCGGGATGGGAGGAAGAGCTTGATATGCGTTGTTTAGGAGTGCTTGCGCATATGACTGACGAACCTCGGTCGACGAAGAAGCCTGAGTTACAGCACTAGGTATCCCCGCCGACAGCAGAGGACCCCCCGCCGTACCGGCCATAGCCGGCAGGGAGGGGGAAGGGACGAGCAAAAACACCAGGCGGGAAAACGATTCCCGGAGCTTCTCTCTCTAGGTTCTAGAGAGAGAAAGTCACTTCAGCCCCCGAGGAGCCTGCTTTAGTCTATAAAGAGCTTTGTTTAACCTGAAAACTTGATCAGGTTTAGTCGAAAACTGAAAACCAGGAGGTTGTTCAACATAAACTTCTTCTTTTAGAATTACATTCAAGAAAGCACTCTTAACATCTATTTGTTGAAGTTTTATGTTGTTTGAACAAGCAAATGCTAATAGAATTCTGATAGCCTCCATTCTAGCTACTGGAGCAAAGGATTCATCAAAGTCCACTCCATACTCCTGACTGTAGCCTTTAGCTACAAGTCTAGCTTTATTCCTAGAGATGACACCTTCTTCATTCAGTTTGTTCTTAAAAACCCATTTTGTTCCTATTACATTGAAATTTTCAGGTCTAGGTACAAGTTCCCAGACCTTGTTTCTATCAAAGTGCCCTAGTTCTTCACACATGGCAGTTACCCAATTCTCATCACTTAAGGCTTCTTCAATGGTCTTAGGCTCAATTTGAGAAACTAAAGTAATTAAGTCCTGATTCTGAACATTTCTGAAATGAGATCTTGTCCTAGGGGGATCATTAAGACTACCAATAATATTGGTTACAGGGTGGTCTTTTAAAACTCTGACATTTGTTGAGGACTCACCTTGTTCGGCTGTACTTACTGGGTTCAGATCAGTGGGTTCTTCAGCCGGTTGTACTTCCTCCTCTTGCATTTGATTCAGGAACTCTCCATCATGACTTGTAGACCTGTTATCATCATTTAGACTGTTAGAGATTTTTGTTTCATCAAAAATAACATGAGGGGTTTCCTCTACAGTTCTATCAGTTTTATTAAAGACCCTGAAGGCCCTAGATGTTTCAGAGTATCCTAGGAATATTCCTGGAATACTTCTAGCATCAAATTTATCTAAGTCTCTCTTGTTGTTATTATGAATAAAGCATTTTGAACCAAAAATTTTGAAATATGAGACATTAGGCCTCTTACCTTTCAGGAGTTCATATGGTGTTTTCTTATGTATGGGTCTTACCAAAGCTCTATTAAGTATGTAGCAGGCTGTGTTTGCCGCTTCTGCCCAAAAGCTCTTAGGTAGCTGACTCTCCATTAGTAGTGCTCTTGCCATTTCCACTATTGTTCGATTCCTTCTCTCCATAATTCCATTCTGCTCTGGGGTCCTGGGAGAAGAAAATTTGTGAGTCAGTCCCTCCTTGTCACAGAAGCTAGAAAATGAGGAGTTCTTAAACTCTCCTCCATGATCTGATTGGATAACAGTGATCTTGTGCCCTATATGTTTTTGCTTATTGAAAAAATGTTCAAATTTTTGAAAAGCATCACTCTTATTTGCCAAGAAAAATAGCCATGCAAATCTAGAGTAGTCATCGACAATGACAAAACCAAATCTCTTACCATTTAGACTCTGGGTTCTGGTAGGACCAAAGAGATCCATGTGCAAGTGTTCCATGATCTTTGTTGACAAGCTCTCAGACCTAATTTTAAAAGAAGCTCGAGTTTGCTTGCCTAGAGCACATGCCTCGCAATTCTTCGAAACTGATTTGAACTTTAAGCTAGGCATGCCTCTAACTAAATCAAATTTAGCTAATTTATGCAAGGTGTTAAAGCTAGCATGGCCTAGTCTCCTATGCCAGTCAAACATGTTATTCTCTGAATCAGTAGTGAGACACAGATTAGACTCAGACTCAACATCAAGATCCACAATATAGACATTATTGACTCTATTTGCAATGAACTTTATTTTATCGGAGTTTGGTTCTAAAATTTTGCAAGCATGCTCATCAAAAAGAACCATGTGACCCTTGTCACATAACTGACTAATACTCAATAAATTGTGTTGCAGACCTTCAACCAACAAGACTTTTTCAACAGAGTTGGAGGTTTTCTTACCGATGGTTCCGGTCCCAATGATTTGACCTTTGTTTTTACCTCCAAACTTAACTGACCCTCCTGCTTTCAATTCAAGCTTGCTGAACTTTCTTTGATCCCCTGTCATGTGCCTCGAGCAGCCACTGTCGAGATACCACTTGTTGTTCTCGGCTGCTAGGCTCACCTGCACAATAACAATTTAAGTTGTGTGCTTTGGAACCCAAGGTAAGTTGGGTCCAAAAATACCGTTCAATTCATTAAGCACAGTCTTGGGAATCCAGATCTGTTTCAACCCCTTTTTCTTTCTGTGCTGAGAGTTGACAGTTTTGTTATTGATGTGCATTTCATTTGTTTCTTTTTGTTTCTCAAGATGTGTCCAGTTTCTGTTGATAAAGGTTTGGGTCCCAGCCAGACCATAATTTTTAACCTGTCTAGATGAAGGCATTTTATTGACAGTATTCTGTGTGTAGTTAGACGTTCCCATATTTCTTTTAAAATAGCCCATTCTTTTATTAGAGTCATAGTTGTTGAATTGACAGACACCTTGCTTCTTGTGCGTGGGCTTGTTGAATTTCTTGAAGATATTTTTTCCAAAATCAGCCTGTTGTCTATGGATGTTCTTTTGTTGTTCAGTAGTTTTGGAACTGGATGGAATGTCCAGTTTCTCTTTTCCTTTCTCAGTGCAGAAAGTAGTGGTTTTTACCCCAAATGCTTCCTTTTTACTTGGGTTGAAACCCAACCCCTCTCTGTTAAAGTTTACTTTGGTGCCTAACAAGGCATTCAAATTACTCTCTCCCAATACAAACCTCTCAAGGGTTTTCTTCTTATCTTCCAACTCCTTCCGCAGACATATATGGTTTTCCAGCAATTCATCATTGACCCTTTTAACAGCTTCATACCCTTCCCTGAGTAAGTCATTTTGTCTCAGGTTTTCTTCAGTATGTTGATTGGTTTCATCAAGCTGTTTTCTAAGTTTTTCAAGCTCATTTTTAACAAGATTGTTATAATTTCTTACATTTTTCATTTGAGCTAATTCAACTATCAGTTTGGAATTTTCTGTCTTGATGAGTTCTTGTTCTTCATTAACCACATTGAGTTTGCGTTTGGTGACTCTATGTTCTTTAGCTAAGGCATTGTACATATCTAGCAGTTCACCATACTTATCTTCCCAGTCATCAATAGAGTAAGTCACAAAGGGATTGATTACCTCATTTTCCTCGTCGGCCATCAGACATACTCCTTCAGTCTCCTTTCTTGAGGAATTAGTCTCTGAGTCTTCTTCTTCATCGCTCCAAGTGCATACCATAGCTTTTGGCTTTTTCTTGTACACTTTGGAGCCTTTCTTATGGTAATCCAGTGTCTTCTTCTGAAGCTCAGAGCAATCTTGCTTCATGTGCCCAAAGTTCCTGCAATGATAACACATCACGCTTTTAGCATTCCTATCCTTGTCATTGCCATTGTTCGGATATTTACCTGATGAGTAGTTTCTTCTTCTCCCATATGATTTTCCCTTCAGTTTTAGAAATTTCCTGAACTGTCGTGTGAGCAAAGCTTTTTCACTCCTGTCAAGGTCTGGAATTCCATCAGAGTCTCCACTGCTGCTGCTGCTGCTACTGCTGCTGCTGCTGCTGTGTCGTTCAACTTTAAGAGCAACATTCTTGCCCTTTCTGTCACTTCCTTCTCCTGTTTTCTTGAGATTTATCTCATAGGTCATAAGAGACCCAATGAGTTCAGTGACAGTCATGGTTGTTAAATCCTTCGATTCCTCTATCACAGTGGCCTTTGTGTGCCACGCTGGAGTCAAAGATCTCAAAATCTTCCTGACTATATCCCCTTCAGATATTTCCTTTCCAAACCCCTTGAGGCTGTTTGTGATCAGTGACATCCTAGCGTACATATCAGTCGCGCTCTACTCTGACTTCATCTTGAATAATTCATACTCAGAGGTTAGGTAGTTTACCTTGGTAGCTCTGACCTGAGAGGTACCCTCGTAAATCAGAGCTAGTTCATCCCACATCTTCTTAACTATCTTGCACGCTGAAATTCGGGCATATTCTTCAGGGTGAACTGCGCATTGGATGATGTTGAGCGCAGACCAGTTCAGTCCGGATAATTTGACTTGTTCTTCAGACCACATCTCCTCATTCGGAGGTAAATCATAAGGTCCAGTTGTAATGACTCTCCACAGCTTGTGGCTCTGAGATCGGATGAAAACTTCCATCCTGTTTTTCAAAAAGAAATAATTAGAACCATCAAAATATGGGGGACGGGAGATTGACTGTCCTTCAGCTATGTAGCTGCGAGGACCACTGGTTCCAGGATTACCCTGGTCGTTGGACCTCATCTCGGGTAAACCCGCTCTGATACCAACTGTTAAACAGGAGGACGGTGAGCTAGAAGGGGAGGGGATGAATAGATCACCGTTTAAAAAATATTTGCCCTAGCCGAGGAAATCTTAGAAGATGAGATGGGCTAGGAAGACTGACTATATGTAAAATAATCCGAAACCTCAACCAAGATAAAGTAGGCCACGAGCGCAGAACATATATCACTCAGAATTTCATCAGCACATATGCACAAGCACTAAGCGAGCAGTCAGACCAAGGTTTCGATCATCAACAATCACACTTACTTCATGAAACCAGACAAAAGCATAAAGAGAAAAGATGCGCACAATCACACCACGAAGAACAAGAGGTTTAGATGGTTCAGTCTGCAACCTGCAGACTTACGTCCATCCCTCACTCAAGGCCGAGTGAGGCTTCCCTTTCACAAGAAAGAACCGCAGACTCAGTCTGCCAACAACACGCTGATCCACAGCTTGGGGATCGAAATCCCTACAGACGCTGAACTCACAGCTTGCACCCAGGTCTCACACCACAGGACCTGACCCGGAGATAACTTTCCCTTTCTCTTAGACAAGAGGGAACCCAGTAGTGACTCACCCTCACTGCAATTCAGAGACGCTGTCTCTCTTCCTCCACAGCCGGAGGGAACATCCCAGATAGCCTCCTCACTATCTGAACACAACAACCCCGGAGACCACCTCCCTTCCTCTGATCTGATTCAGAGGGAACCACAATGCAACCCAGAGGATTCACCTCTCTTCCTCTACACCTAGAGGGAACGATAAAACAGAGTATCAGAATTTAAGAACAAACAACTGAAAACATAAAGAAATATCAAAGACAATCGAACGGAGAAACAATGTAGCTTCTTAAAGAAGCATAGACAAAACATAGCAGAAGACCATCCTTTCCTTCATCACTCTCTCTCTTCCAGGTACGCTCAACGAATGGATCAGGATGGCTTCTCCTCTCCTTCCTCTCTCTCTGGCCTCACCCTTTTCCTTGTGGCTTCGGCAGCTTTTTAGGAGCAGAAACCTTCATATATATATCCAACCTCACGAGAGAGTGAGGGTTTGGGAGACACGCGCAAAGTCATGCTTCCAGATGAACCGAGCCACGTGTTAGACGATTATTCCCTCGGATCACGTGCTCACATGATTGGAATAAAGTTCCAATTTGTCTTTAAGTCCCTGTAAGGTTTCAGAGAACATTCAATCAATCTCAGAAATATTCAAGTCATACATTGTTCACACAGATTGCACGGGACTTATCAAAGGACTGAAGAACGCGTCAACGCACTAAAGCCAAGGCGTTAACGCAATGGATATAATGGAGAACAGGTCCTTTGACAAAACACACTAATGCGTCAACGCATTAGTAACAGCGTCGACGCGTCTGCTTGGTTGATGATCATAAGACCTTGGGTCATAAGCTCAAGGCGTCGACGCTTCCATTATGTAGCATCGCCTCAGCTCCTTGGGCGAGATGCATAATCTCTTGGTAACAAGCCAATGCGTCAACGCTTCAGGTGACAGCGTCGACTCAGCTTCATAGGCGAGACGCTCAAGCCCTTGGCACCAAGCCAATGTGTCAACGCATCCAGTGACAGCGTCAACGCAGTGGACAAAACAGCAAGCAAAAGATGCACTATTGCGTCTACGCAGCCAGCCAAGTGCGTCAACGCACTTAGTGCACAAAACCCATATAAACAAGACAAATAAGTATGAGCTCATGGGTGAACATGATAGAGGAGCATTAAATCAGAAAAGCATGATGAAAAAGCATTTGATCCATAGATGTGCATGCAAGACAACAACATTAGATCCTAAGAATATTTAAACAATGCAGGATCTTTATCATTTATCAAGGAGCATCAAAATAATTATCATAAAAATAATTTGATTCATAGTGTTAGTCATCATCAAAACTACAGAGATGCAACAGGGAGCGGCAATATCCATAGGGGAGCTGCCAGAGGAGCACATCGGGAGAGTGATAGACCAGGTTCGAGAGAGAGTGGCGGCAGGACCGAGACCAGAGGGAGACATCACCCTGCGGTGCTTCCTGATGTTGCTATTCGGGAAGCTTCTCTTCGCGACCAGGGCTGATGGAGTGAGCTGGAGGCTCCTCCCATTGCTGAGGGATCTAGACGGAGTAGGAGAGTACGCTTGGGAAGCAGTGGTCTTGGCTTTGCTTTTTGACTCTCTGAGCACGACTGACCAGCAGTCCATGCTGGGCAGCTTCTCGCCATTCCTACAGGTAAAATGCCCCAAACTCTAAACTTTTTAAATGCTTGTTTATATGCTTGCTATATGCTGACACTTGACTTATGCAGGTCTGGAGCTACCTTTACCTCCCTGGCTTAGGGTGAGGGAAGGAGTTACATCCAGAGCGGATCCCCATCACGAAACGGTGGGTGGTGGCACGGGACATGGGATCGATCCGGCGCCTAGCCCGAGCGATCCAGGATGACATAGACACTTTCCCTTATGCATCGGTACCACTCTAAACTCAAACCCTTCTATATGCTCTAAATGCTTCTAAATGCTGACAATAACTCAATTGCCTTTTTAGGTGCGCTAAACACCTTACCGTGACGAGGGTCACGAGGGGCAACCTTGGGTGGAGGCAGCCCGAGCATATGCCGGGCGAGAGATCTGGCTTTATTGCCTGAACATCATCAAGCCTCTACATCATCGGCTGATCATGATGATGAGAGGAGTACACCAGTCGGAGGTGGAGTTCCCTACACGAGACGACGAGCGCTTCGGATGGTCCTCGAAGGGACTCAATGGTGACATCGACTGGATCACCCGAGTGCACGACCAGGTGCGAGATTGGACACGGAGGGGCCGGAAGGTGAGGACCCGAGCTGACAGCAATGAGGCCTACCTGAAGGCCTACGCTCAGAGGTACGGCGACTAGGTGTTTCGCGGCGTTCGTCGACCGGTATGAATTCTAAACTCATGCTCTTTAATTTATTAACTTATTCCTATATGCACTGACACCATGATTTACTATATGCATTTAGACCCCAAGGCAGGATAGCAGAGCTCCAGGGACTCCTCCACGCTACTGTACAGCGGAGGGATGAGCTCCAGCACACGCTGGATCTTCTGGTGAGCTTCCCTGAACCTTAGTCTTGAATTTATGCTTATATGCTCATGCTTATGATAAATTTGACTGACTCTGACATCTAAAATGCAGCGAGCCGAGGGAGCGCAGCGGCAAGGATCGGATGCTCCGTCCTCTTCATCCCATCCTGCGGGAGGCAGAGCAGAGCGAGATGTTGACTTTACTCGGGCGATTGCTCGGGTTGAGGATGCCAAGACTACTTTCGCGGAGAGGGTAAGCAAATTGAGCCCCTTAGACTTACATGCTTTGATGCTTATGCCTTGACTGACTATGATGAATGCTTATGCAGGCGAGAGAGCTGAGCATAGCACTGACTGAAGCAGAGAATGCCCGAGCAGAGGTAGAGCGTGCCCGAGTAGAGGCGGCGGAGGTGACCCGTCTCCGTGAGGAGGTGGCGCGATTGAGCGCAGGAGGAGCCCGTCGTCGTGCTGATGAGGAGGAGATAGAGCACCTCAGAGCAGACGTTGTCCAGCTGTGGAGCGAGCCAGACCAGTCTCGAGTGTAGGCTATTAAGATGAGGGGAGTGATTGCGGGACTTAAGGATGCCCTCCGACTCTTGGGAAAGAGGTCGGATGCTAGTAGGAGCCAGAGCGTTGCACCGAGCAGCGTGATCTAAGGTTACTTCACTGGTTCTTCCGGCTACCGGAGGAACGAGGAGGAGGAGCGACGGCGTCGTCGCAAGGAGGAGAGTATTACCATAGCGCTGCCAGCGAAGCGGCATGAGGGCCCAGGTGACAGCGATGGCCCGGGAGATGGACCGGCCGAGTGATTTGCACTCTTCCTTTTCTTTTTTGATGCACACTTGTACATGGTTTTTTATAGTGAAATGAAATCTTTTTGTTGTTTTTATTTAAGATGCAAATGCACATGGATGTGAATGCTAACTAACTGA
Organism: Amorphophallus konjac; assembly: GCA_022559845.1. Classification (NCBI taxonomy): domain Eukaryota; kingdom Viridiplantae; phylum Streptophyta; class Magnoliopsida; order Alismatales; family Araceae; genus Amorphophallus; species Amorphophallus konjac. The sequence continues at coordinate 274,876,058 of CM040122.1, forward strand.
TAGAGAGTATGAGTGAGAAAGACGAAGAGAGAACGGCATGACTAATGACTGAGAGGGGAAAGAGTTAACAAAAATCTGACAAAACCTGACAAACGGTCTAACTTAAGCCCTCCAGAGGCTGGAAAATGGTTAAACCAATGACCGTCAAAGGGACGGAGGAAGGCGGTGGATGAAGGGACAAAACGGTCTAAGTGTAGACCACGTGGGGACTCCTAACGGGCTTACGATAGACCGCTAGTGCAGAAACCCTGTGTAGTCCGAGCGGGACTCTTCCATGAGAGTCTGAACTCGGGGAAAAAGCCTCTAATCTGTACTAGAACACACCCTAACTTAAGCTAAGGCTACCCAGTCCTAATCCTAATGCACCAATACTAAAATCAGAGCTTTATAAATAGGAACAAGCCCAGAATTCACAGCTTACAGAAATCCCCTGCTATAAGCCTTGAAATTTCATCAAAAACCATCCAATTCATCATGAAGAGGGGTTTTGAAGCTAGTGCCATGGGGGAGATGGCCTATACCGGGCCAAAGGCGGCTAGGAGAGAGCACGGGGAGCTACAGCAGCTAACCTTGATCCCCAAGCACCTAAGTTCAAGTTCTTCAAGAGAGGTAAGCATAATTCTTAGTTCAAAAAGTTCATAAACTTCCTCAATTTCTTCTCATGGCATTTCCCTCTCTTCTTTTTCTTCTCTTCTTTTTTTCCCCTTCTTTTCTAGCTTCTTTCTGGCCCAAGATGCTATTCTAGCCTTAAGTGGGTGGCTCCTTTGATAAAGGAACTTCCTTTAGAGGTCCTTTCTATCCTAAGGGCATGGCACCTTCACCCTTTAGTGGTTCTAGCCAAAAATTTCTAGAAAATCTCCCTAAATTGGCCAAGCATTTCAGCCCTTGTAGAATTATGGCATCCTCAAACACATATATTCATATTCCCAACCTTTAAGGCCACCATCCTACTAGAAGAGGTAAAGGCCTACCTAGCCTTTCCTAGGACTAAGGCGGGGGATGAAGACTTAGTGAGCCGTACGGTGGAGCCTATAGACCCATCACTCATATTAGGGGATTTTATTCACAATCCAAAAGATGTTAGGACCATGATCAGCCCGCGCCATGTCATTTGATACCCATGGCTCAATGGATCACCGCTTATTGTAAAAATAAGAGCGGGAGATTTGAAGCCATAGCCAAGGCTACCTCGGTTTACTTGTGCGGGGTCTTTCTTTTCACCACCACAGACCAACTCTTGGACACCCAAAACCTTAGCATTATTAGTGGGTTGTGGCGGGGTTTATCTATCTCTCAAGCGGTCCTTTCTTACCTTTATGAGGGCCTAAGTTCAACTTGTCTAGGAGGGCCACTCTTCGGGTCAATGATTATCCTTGACTGTTGGATGGGAGTGAGACTTAAATTTTTACCCAAGGAGGACACGCCTTCAGCTAGCCATATATTCGGGAGCCACCCTTTATCCTTCATAGGAGGCGCATCTAGATTCTCTTCACAGGTTGAGTGCCAGACGGCGGACAAGAAAACACAGGATGATTGGCACCTCTATCTCAACACTTTGCCAATCGACAAGTTCATGATGCGACCAAGACTTCTTCAAAGCACTACTCTTAGAGTACCTCGGCGACCAGGCCTAGATCTTCAGCTAGTGGGGAATACTACCTTGGCAATCTACAACCCACACTGGTGCCATCTCCAAGTTGGGCTACCCCGTACTACGGTCCCTACACTATCACACTTCCCTCCCCTTCTAGCAAGGAAGATAGGGACCGAGGAGGACGAGTGAGCCATCCGGAACGCTCTAATCATGTGGAAAATCAGCCGGGTGCGTGTTCTTCAAGCAGAAGTGGCAGAGGATGAAGAGGGGTACCGTACTTATGTGAAGGAATTGCGCAAGATCTGGCCTTGCGTGGACAAAAGAATGAATGTAATTTGAGCTTTTCTTCTTGATGTACTTGGAAAGATCAATAAAATAATGTTCAATGAACTTGATTGAATGGAATAAGAGATTTGTGTTGGGAAATGTGCAATGGATTGCTTGATTGATCTTGAATGGATGGACAAATCAGTTTAGAACAGGGTTTTATGTCTGATAAATTATCCATAAAAGGGCCACTAAACAGAGACTAGCGGTCTTACGATAGACTGCTAGAGACAACGCTAAGGAAAACTAAGAGTTTTCAACCTTCGGGAGAGGAAAGTGATCTAATTATGGGCCGCCAGAAGACTTCTGACGGTCTAAAGTAAGACCGCGAGGGACAGTTTACTGAGAGTTGATTTTTCTAGCTTTCGGGAAAGAAAAATGGTCTAATTATAAACCGCCATAGATGGTTAGCGGTCTAATGATAGACCGTGAGGGAACCAGAAACAAAAGACTTGTGAGCTTTGAATCTTGGGTGCTTGAACCTGCGTCTGCACACACTTAGACAAGAAAAAAGTTAGATCTATTCTTAGACTCAACCCCTTGCCTGAAGCAAGTTAGAAAATGACCATTTCTTGATATTTGGTCAAGGGGTGGAGCCTTATCAAAATAGGCGGAAATATAATGAAGAAAATGTGATGCATGCAATGCAAGATGATGGTATTTCTGGAGTTTTGGAAGTATTTGATTTTTGTGAGGTTGTAAAATATCTGATTTTTATGGGTTTTAAAATATGTGATTTTTTTGACTTTTGAAATATATGATTTTTTTGGATTTTTAAATATATGATTTTTTTTTGGATTTTGAAATATCTGACTTTTTTGGCTTTTGAAATATCTGACTTTTTTTATTTTGAAAGCTAATTTTGTCTCGGCAACAAGAGCCCTACCTGTCATACTAGGATTCTCCTGAGGTCGGCGTGCTTTTGAGGTGGCAATCACTGGCTAGGGCCAATGATGGTGATTCTACTGAGACCATACCTAGGGTACTGTTTGGTCCTAAAAGAAAAATAGAAATAAGGATATAAGCGTAGGCCAGGTATAGAGGTTTTTAGGGTTTGAGTCCTTCTCATGACATCTCATTCAGAGACTCGGTCTGTTGCGCCGGGGCTTTACATCCGTCATCAAATCTTTATCCTCCCTAGGCATGCGTACGATCGAGCTCATAATGTCTCGCAGGAAAACTGTACTGCCACTCTTGCCATGCCAAGTTCCACACTTGCGGAGCTTTAGTTTTGAAACTTCGAGCTTTTGAGATGAGCTTTTAATCTAGCTTTGATTTGCTCCCTTTCTTTTGATGCTATAGTTGCTTTTTTTTCTTTCTATGGACTTAGGTCATAATGGATTGCCCCTATTTGAGACCTCCTCTCGTCAGGGTATCTAGATTAGCCGTCGCCTCCTTATTTACCTCTTGCCCCTAGATTCGGCCGAGGAGAGAAACGGACATGGACTTTGTCTTCCCCCGGGCATGACTAAAAAGAAACAACATTTACATGAGGAACCCGACCAGGGACGTCGTGAAGTGTGTGATTTGACAAACTCAGGGTCCTCCTTTGTGATCAAGGAAAAGGGACACCTCGCTATCGGGTTTTCATTAGCCTGACTCTAAGGGAAAAAGCGTTTAAGATACAACCCATTCCAAGCGTTCGACAGCTCCTCACCTTCTGCGTTGACTAAGCGATATGCGTTCCCTGGATAAGCCTCTCTAACGATGAACGGCCCTTCCCAGTTAGGTTGCAATTTGGACCTAGGACCTCCGGACCGAATGAATTTTCATTTCAAAACCATATCTCCTATTTGAAATTTATGCTCAATTACCTTCTTTTGAAAATAACGTGAAACTCTCTTTTGATAAACGGACATATGATCGGCCGCATTCATCCGCTTCTCATCCAAGAGTTCCAATTGGACGAGCAACGCCTCTCGACGTTCATCGAGATTAAGTTCCTTATCGAGCTGTACCCTTAGGGAAGGGATTAAGATCTCGTATGGGAGCACCACCTCCATCCCGTAGGTAAGAGCATAGGGGGTTTACCCCGTAGGAGTACGGACAGAGGTGCGGTAATCCCATAGAGCTTCCAGCAATCTTTCAGGCCAATCTAAAAATTTGTGAATTCGTATGTTTTCTTTATAATTTTAAGAAGGGTTTTATTAGTGGCCTCGGCTTGACCGTTGCCTTGAGGATAATATGGAGATGAATGATACAATGCAATATTAAAATTCTTACAAAGGTCCTTGAGCTCTTGAGAGATGAACTAGGATCCATTGTCGGTGATGATGCTGCTTGGCACTCCAAACGGCGAGATGATATTCTTCAAGATGAAGCGGCACACCGTGGTAGTTTTGATCTCTGCGTACGCCTCCGCTTCGACCCACTTGGTGAAGTACTCAGTGGCGGTAAGGATGAAGCTTTTCTGCTTGGTCTGAGAATTAGGATTACCGAGCGGGCCAACAATGTCGAAAGCCCACATAGAGTATGACCAAGGAGCAGAGAGAGGATGAAGAGATGAAGCTAGAGCATGGATTTTATCAGCGTGGAGTTGGCATTTAAGACACCTCTGGACATAGAGGGAGCAATCTTCCTCTAGAGTGGGCCAATAATAACCCTGCCTAAGGATCTTCTTAGCTAGAGCCTGGCCATTGACATGACCTCCACACTCACTAGAATGGGCTACTTCGGCCACCTTCCAAGCTTCATCATCATCTAGGCATCTCATGAGCATTCCATTGAGAGCGCACCTGCACAATTCTCCAGTAATGATGGTGTACCTCGAGGCGGCTCTTCTAATAGCCTTACGCTGCTCGGCGTTTGCCCCTTCTGGGAATGATCCATCTTTGCAATACAGCTCGATTTCATGATACTATGGCAATTCTTCTTCTTCCAAGATCTCTTCTAATTCTGTTAAAGACACTTCCTTTAAATCTTCCTTCTCAGCCCTAGCCTCTATAGTCTTCCTAAGGTTGTGATACCATGGATCCTGAAGAGAGGGAGCATCTAATCTCTGGATGATGATAGTCTCAGTATTTTGACTGAGAGGAAAAGATAAAGAGGAAGCGAGTGATGCCAATGCATCAGCGAGAATATTCTGAGATCGTGGAGTATGGATGTAGATTAGCTTACGAAATTGCCTAGCCAAAGGGGTGACCAAATCTTGATATGGCTTGAGGTTCGGGTCATGAGTGTAGTAAGTGGACAGAACATGCCGCAGGACGAGCTGAGAGTCTCCTATGATGTTCAAATAGCGCGCGCCTAAGAGGTAGGCGTGCTTCAATCCGCCCATGAGAGCCTCATACTCAGCAATGTTATTTGTAACAGGAAAACAAAGCTGATAAGCAAAAGGAATCGTCACCCCTTCCGGAGTGAGCAGAACGGCGCCTATCCCTCGGCCTTGAGAGTTGAGTGCACCATCGAAGTGCAGAGACCAAAACGGATGATGGGTAAGAATAGAGAGATGCTCATCAGGGAAATCATCCTGAATAGAGTCTGTGTAGGGAATAGGAAGATGGGCAAGATGCTCAGCGATGGCATATCCTTTGATCGCCTTCTGAACAATGAATGTGATATCAAACTGAGAGAGGAAGCTCTGCCAGCGAGCTAACCTACTAGAAAGGATAGACTTTTTTAAAAGATAACGGATCGGGTCCATTCTAGAGATTAACCTAACTGGGTGGGCTAGAAAATAATGTTTCAATTTTTGAGCTACCCACACTAAGGCGACACAAGTCTTTTCCATGGCAGTGTATTTGGTCTCTGCCGGGTTAAATAACCTTGAGAGATAATAAGCTGCTTGCTCTTTGCCTTCGTCATCTACTTGTGCTAAAACCGCCCCTAAGGAGTCCTCGATGACAGAAATGTATAAGATTAGGGGTTTCCCAAGGACAAGAGGTTGCAAAATCGGGGGATTGGTCAAATATTTCTTTAGATCCTCATAGGCCTTTTGAAAATCTTCATTCCATTCAAATTTGACCCCCGCCTTTAGCAATTCGTAAAATGGTCGGCACCTCTGAGAATATTGGGATATGAATCTTCTAATAAATTGCAATCGACCAATCAGTCCTCGAAGTTCTGTGATATTCTTAGGCAGAGGCATTTCCATGACGGCCTTTGTTATGTTACGATCAATCTGAATCCCCCGTTTGCTAACTATAAAGCCTCGCAACTTTCCTGAAGAGACTCCAAAAACATATTTATTTGGATTCATTTTTAACTGGTACTCCCTAGCTCTCTGGAGTACCTTACCTAACATAGCGGGGTGTTCCTCTTTAGTTCTCGAATTCACCAAAATGTCATACATGTAAGCTTCCATGTAGACATGCATCATGTTGTGGAATATATCCATCATCGCCCTTTGATAAGTGGCACCCGCGTTCTTCAATCCAAATGGCATAACCACATAGCAATATGTACCCCAGGGCATGGTGAAGGAAGTTTTCTCTTGATCTTTGGGAGCGAGATGGATTTGGTTGTAGCCTAAATAACCATCTATGAATGATAATGCTTCGTACCCGGTGGTGTTATCCACCAATACATCTATGTGAGGTAGCGGGAAATCATCCTTGGGACATACTTTATTAAGATCCCTGAAATCAATGTAAATACACACCTTTCCTTCCTTCTTGATAATAGGGACTATGTTCGCCACCCACTGAGGATATAAGACAACTCTAATAAACTTGGCCTTGTACAACTTATCGACCTCTTCCTTAATCCTCAAGGCCATGTGGGGGTGAAATCTTCTTGATCTTTGTTTCATGGGTGTTGCCCCTGGTTTAAGCATGAGTCGGTGTTCCACTAAAGAGGGGTCAAGACCCGGCATGTCCTCGTAAGACCAGGCGAAAGAATCACTATACTCCCTTAGAACCTTGATTAGATCTTCTTCTACATCTGGAGGGAGATTAGTGGTAATAATAATGGGCCTGGGGTCTTCTTCGGTTCCCAAATTTATTTCCTTTGTAGGTTCATCCACTACCGACGATGGCTCGTCGAATCTCTTTAATCCTTGTGCATACAGATCGGTAGTGTCATCTACGTTGTTGTCCTCATCATCGACCGGGTCTTTTTCATCCATGATTTCATAAACACCTAGTCCGTCGTCGCTCCACACCCCTTCTTGCTCCTCATCTTCTTCTACCACAATCGTCGTAGCGATAAACTCTGGGCACTTCAGAAGAACATGACATCGTTGAGCTAGATCCTGCAAGAACCTATCAGGAATGGATTTAGAATGACACGCAAGCAGGCGCGGCTCAAGTGAGGAAGGGTTGGACGACCTAGAACAAGACCCTACTTCTTTAGACCTAACATACTCTACTTCCTTAGACTCGACGGACTCTACGTCTAACCTAGGAGCAAGGAAACCTAATGGGAAGGAGGCAGCAGGGGCCTCGTGCCCCTGGGAGGAGGATGGAGAAAAGATAGCGTAATCTTCCATCGAAATCTCCATATCAAATTTGACGTTTTTTTTGGAGAGAGTCAGTGGAGATCATGTAGCAAGAGGGAGGAGAAGGTGGAGGAGGAAGCCTGAGAAGGTACTTGGAGGGACAGAAGATGTCGAGAAAGGGATCAGAGGAGGTGAAGAAGGGAGTAGACAGATCAATCGGAGGATAGCAAGTGCATGTCCTGACGATGAGATATTCCATGGGGATTTCAAACAAGAATGGATCAATCATTATAGGAGGCGAGGGTGGTATGGATGCTAGATTTTGGAACAATGAAAACAGCCGGGAAGGAGATCAAGTGAATATAACAGGTGAGCTCCCCCTTTCACGTAGACGGTGAACTGGCTTCTTCGGCTGATAACATACAAGCCATACCTCCTGACTTTCTTCTTCATAAAATAGCCTTTCAAAAGCCTGGCTACAATCAACCATGTCATCAACTGGCCCCTTTGGAAGCAATGGTGGGCTGGCAAAAATATGAGCTGCATCTTCTTTAGGCTGACTCGGCTATGCTTTCAATGTGCCGGGCTGAGGAGGGCCTTTGATAAAGTGCTGGCGGTAGTCCCATGTCAGGGGTTCTGAATCACCCAGAACTGAGAGTGCGGACTCCTGATAGCCGAGGCCCCATCTATTCATCTTTCTTCCTTTAGGGACCAGCTTCGTCTGCCCTTGCAGTTGTGCGCCGAGTGTTGTGCCCCTGTGGTTTTGATGATTGGTTTTGATGTGAGTCAATCACTGTGAGTCACCATGCGATGCTCCGTCATTTTGTCTCATCTTAAAGCATTCATATATCAACCCTTGGTGAATTGCATCCTTCTTGTGTATTTGGTCATGCCTCATTATGTTTACATCCTTGATGATATAATCTTGATGTTTATGATAAACTGACAGAACAGCCTTTTAGAATGACTTACGGGTCATGAAAAGGAAGTCAATCAAGTCAAAAGTCAACCAGTGATAGGTAAGATCAGTGCACAGTCAGATCAGGTAATGCTCTGTCTACTCTCAGATCTGAGCATCTAGTCTGTGCATGATTAGGTCTCATGCTATATTGCAAAGTCTGTACATTCCTTGGGCACTGCAAAAGCATTCTCAGTGCATAGGTTTTTGTATAAAGTCTGTACATTGTTTCTCAGTTAGCCTTGTGTCTCACATAGCGCTTCATGTCCGTGCATAAAGTCTGTACATCATTTATGTTAGGGTGCTAGGCCCGGATACAGAGGGGGGGGGTGAATGTATCCTGCTACGAATAATGCCCAATTTAAATCAGATGCTAAGAAAGTTCCGGAGTTAAGCTAATTCGATTAGACAAAATAACAAGCAGGTGGAGCGAGCCTATCCAAGCATCTAGCGGAAGCAAATCAAGCAATCTGATGAACCAGTTGAAAATCCTTCTAAACAAAAGAGCAAATATGTAACTGGCCCCCAAATAACCAACTAGCGAAAGCAGCACAAATGAGAATAAGAAATCTCAAGACATTCTGTGAAGGATGGTAGGAGATATGGAAGAACACACTACAAGCAAACCACTGCTCAAAGATTTTAAGGTGGTTCGGTCCTCCAGACCTACATCCACCCCTCACTCCCAACCGGAGTGAGGCTTCACTAGCAAATGCTAGAACCAAGCAGACTCAGTCTGCAAACAGTTGCTGCCACACAGCTTGACCAGGGGAACAGCCTCCCCTCTTCCTCCAAGCCGGAGGGACACCCCAAGTGACTCCCAGCCACTTGGAAACCAGAGACCGAAGTCTCTCTTCCTCCAGACCAGGAGGGAACCAACCAGTGACTTCCAGTCACCAGCAAACCAGAGGTCGAAGACCTCTCTTCCTCCCAACCAGAGGGACCCCTGGACTTGCAACCCACAAGCCCAGAACTGGAGACAAGTCTCCCTTCTCCTGAATCCACAGGAGGAACCCGATCCCCAGCAGGGCAATCGGAAGAACAAGATAACCAAATGAAAACGGAGAAACAAAAACACGAAATGAAAATAACTTCAGCAAACAGAAAGCTGAAAGATGAAATGCACAATATGGCTCTCAACAGAGCTGACTGGCCTGGATCTGATCCACGGTCCAGTGAAGATAGATCTTCAGATGAAGCTTCCTATCTCTCGTTCTCTCTTCTTCTTTCTCTTCCTTTTCTTCTCTGCTTCCTTCTCTCACTCGCGAGCTCTCTCTCTTTCTCTTTTTACTTCTGCTGCTTCTCTCACTCTGCCACTCTTCTTTTTCTTCTTCTACTCTATTCTCTGTATCGTGGAGGCACTCTCTGCTCTTCTATTTCTCGGCTTCTCTCTTCTATCTCTTCTTCCTCTCTTTTCCTTCTTTTTCTCTTTTTCTGGATCGAAGGGCTTTCTGCTCTTCAGGCTTCTGCTTCGATCTATCTTCTTTAGTGGAAGAAGACTAGTATATATAGTAGCAGCAGCAACACACTGGCGCGTGTGGCTTCCACGTTTCCAGCCCTAGAAATTCGGACCACGTGACAACTTCCTGGTTCACGAGCCAGGCACCTCGGATCACGTGCCCTACAATTCAAGGACATTCGTTCAGTAAAACTCAAGACTGCTGCGTTGACTCTATCAGCCCATGGCGTTGACGCATCGATGATCCAGTGATCAAGTCTTTAGCAGATGGGCGTGCTGCGTCGACGCCGCTCCTCTGCTGCGTTGACGCATCGGTGTGTACTAGCAGCTAAAAGGTGTCGTTCCATCAACCTGCTGCGTCGACCCAACGAGCTGCAGCGTCGACGCTGCCAAGGTACTCCAGAGGTTGCAAGGAGTTACTTGAACTGCTGCGTCCACACTGCCAGTGGGTGGTGTTGACGCATCTGAGTAACCCAGTAACCCATTGGTTCTCTTTTTGTAACTGCTGCGTCGACGCTACTTGCTCAATGCGTTGACGCACCAGAATAATCCAGGAGCTTCTTTCTTGATTTGCTGTGTCCACGTGTCAGCCTCTCAGCCAGCTTCAGCACACGTGTCACAATCCTGTCTGCCCTTCCAGCCTCGAATCACGTGCCCTCCATAAGCTTCACGATCAGAACACCTGTCAGACAGAGTATCGGATAAGTCATCAGTTTAAGTGAAGAACTCTGTGTAGACTTGTAAAGACGATCATGCTGTATAGACTAAGTGTGTACAGTGTGAGGGAGTGTATAGACTTAGTTAGAAGGAGCCCGATGTACAGACTTGCCTATGCGAAGCCACTGTACAGACATTGAAAACGTGAAGCCAAAGTGTAGACTTCACGCTGTACAGACTTGAGGCTTTGATGAACGAAGGTTCAGTGTAGAGTTGGAATGTTAGGCCCAATGTATAGACTTTATGATATGAAGCCAATGTCCAGACTTGAAGAGAAAACAAATGTATGGACTTTGACGGAGTGAGACAATGTTCAGACTTTGAAGCCCAAAGGCGATGAACAGTGAATCAGTGTATAGACTTCAAAGTTCACTGAAGGATGTTCAGACTTTGTTCCACAGACTAGAGTATTAACTTTGCAAGCGTGAGACGCTGAATGAGACGGTGGCTGAGACGAACGCTGTATAGACTTTGAAATCTGAATCGACAGAGCAGGCTGTACAGACTTTGAGAGTCTTGAAGGATGTACAGACTTTGAGGGCTTTGATGGCCAATGTACAGACTTGTTCGAATGTCTAGACTTTGCATGAACAGTCGATGTGTAGGCTTGAAGAACTGAAGCCCACGTTGTATAGACATGACCTAACAGTCCAGTGTATAGACTTGAATAGCTGAAAGCTACAGTGAGAGAGTGTATACACTTGACCAGATCAAGGGCAATTCGAGTGTACAGACCTCATGCCATGAGACGCTGAGAGAGACAGTCCAATGTACAGACTTATGAAGACTGATGCATGAACAGTAATGCATATACTTAGGAGCATGGAGGCCAATGTATAGACATCAACGATCAAGACGCTAAGGAAGACGGACAATGTACAGACTTCCTGTAATAGTCTGATGTATAGACTTCATGAGGCTAGACCAGCGGCTGTACAGACTTAGCATGTGAAGACTGATGTGCATACTTGCTGAGTTGACGCTGCAGCCCAATGAGTTGACGCTGCAACGTATATTCTTGATGATCAACTGATGATGTATAGACTTCATCAAATGAAGAAACTGAACTGAAGCGTCGACGCATCAGCTCAAGGAGTTGACGCACTACTGTATGGACAGATACAAAAATGACCAAGGGGTCGACGCATCGGCACACTGAGTTGACGCACTGCAGTGACAACTGTGCAGACAGAGTGTAGCAATGAATGCTTTATGCATCAGTTAACATGACTGAACATCAAAATATATTAAACTAAACTGAGCAGCAAGATGACTGAACATTTGATTAACTCACATCAACAACCAATCATCAAAACCAAATCAATCATCAAAACAGAACATCAATGCATGGTGACTCACAGTGTATGACTCACATCAAAACCAATCATCAAAACCACAGAGGCACAACAATCTCCCCCTTTTTGATGATGGCAACTCTACACAGTGAGTCAATCTGATGGTGAGTCAATCTGATGCTGATGACTCAAACTATTCTCCCCCTTTGACTTCATCAAAAAGAAAATAGTTTGAGAAATTATAGCATGTATAAAAATTCAGACAATTTCTCCCCCTTTAGGAGTTTCAGCAAAAGCATGAGTTAGAGATACTCAAAATGAACCTGCATGCACTTATTGAATGATATACTCCCTCTTTGGCAAACAATCTCCCCCTTTGGTATAATCAAAATAAACCATGGGAAGGGGTGAATGCAGATGCAGATACCAGAATGCAAGAACATAATTCTCCCCCTTTAAGAGTTTCTATGCAGCATGATGCATAAGACATGGAAGCTCCCCCTCAATAAGTGGAATCTTATGAGATGGATGAGAAGGAGACCACAGGGGCAAACAAGGAGAAGTTCAGGTCAATGAACCAAGGACAATAAGCAGAAAAGGTTCAAATAAGCAGATTTACAAATAAGCTCCAAACAGAAATAATTCAGCAAGATTTTCAAGGAGATATCAATCTCATAAATCCAAAACATAATTTTTCAAAGTCTTCCATTATAGGGACTTATGAATGAGCCTTTTGAACAGCATGGTTTAAACATGATGTATGCAGAGTTTATCAATAAAATTCTGTATTGATATCTAAAACCATGTTTTAATAAAAATGAACCAAGCCCTCATATTTATCTTGATTGTCCTCCCTTTGTCTTACACAATCAAATTTATTGCCTTCTTTCAGAATTACATGCACTAGTATTGAGATTAAGCAATTATGAAGTCATATTATTTTGTCTAGGGTTGTAGCAATTTGATTTTAGCATCAATATTCAGATATTTCAATTTGTTCAACAATTTTCCATGCTACAAATTTTACGAGCACTCTAGTTCAGTGCACACATTGTAACTAGAGGATATACCTTGATCAGAGGCCAATATCCCTAAGCCCTTAGTGTGACTAACTGTCATGCTTTATGTGAACAGAGTTAGCATTTACACATCATGACACACTACAACTCATTTTTTAATGAGTGAGTTGTATTTCTCAGTGTGCATGCCATTGCTCTGCCTGATTTTCAATAAATTTTATGCAGAGTTAACTAAGACACCTCATGACACAGTCCTTTGGACATGTGTTTCTCAGTGACCAATGTCATTGCTCTGACAGATATTACCCTTTAGACATTTCATAAAAATTCATTTGCTTCAAATCAATAATAGTTTCATGTACTTAATCAGTTGAAGTCATGTATTCAAAAGTGCAGATTTCAGAAGTTTTCACAAGACACAACATGAAACAGATGGTTAAGGTTTATTAAACATGCTTCAGATATTTTAAAGAGATTTTAAAGCCAAACTCATTGAGTACATTAAACTTAAACCACATGAGTTATTTCAGTCATTCATAAAAATGTATAATAGAAGATTTCTAGTTCAAGAATTTTCAGATTTATGATCGAGATAGTCCCATTGAAATCTTCATGACAGACTGATAGAATTCTGAAGCCAAATGATACCAATTGATAGGAGAAATACCAATTGTTAAGAGAGATTGTGAAGCTCAAAGTTTTCAAAATATGATTAAGGTTTGTCAACAAAATCAATAAGAAAGGATATGCAATGAGTTCTGACACATGTATGCATTTGACAACCTATATGCAATGCATTGACTCCCCCTCACAATATGCATTCAAACTCTCTCTTTGGCATTTTCAATATAAGGAAATGCAATGCACTATATGTATGCAGGGACATGCAAAGACTCAACATTGAATGATATGCAAGGATATGCATCTAACTCCCCCTGAAAACATGCAATGTTTGCACTGAAAACTGAACATATGATTCCAAATGATATTGTGACTTGTGCACAATCAGACTGTCCTATCAGCAAAGTGACCCATGGTACTAGGCGGAGCACTTGGTCTAAAAGATCACCTCACACATAGTAAGAACCTCCAGACAGACTTCCCTGCCTTTTGGTACCTTACCATTTATATACCATTGAGGTCATGCATAATTATTCAACATGCAGTCCTATATGCAATTCAGAATTTCAGTGAGCTATTGCAACACACAAGTTTCAAGTCACACTCATATGCAGTTCAGATTTTTTAGAAAATTCGAAATGCAATTTGTTTTCAGAGTCTATGCATAACACAATTATCAGGCAATTGAAATTAGCCTATGTATGCATCAGATACAGACAACCCTTCTTAATCTGATATTTGCACAGAACTCTCTGCAAATGCATGATCAGAAAATAATGCACATGGCAAATGATGAATGAAAATGCAAAAACAGATTTAACTTGCTATGCATTAAAACTAAAAACAAGAAGAGCAGGAAGTTTACCTGAAAAGTTCAGTATGGGGTTTTCTTCTTGAGTGCCTTGGATCATTACCCCTTTTTATTTCAGTCCCAAGGCACACCTGCATAGCAATGTTATTTTGCACAAACAGGTGCCCAAGAAGTCTTGGGTCCTGACATGACAGTATTACTCCTAGCAGGTTTTCTCAACAATTTTCGTGCATGAAGGTCATCAGATTTCATCAAATTGCAATTATACATTGAGTGACCAATTTGTCCACAGCAATGGCATGAATTAGCAGATTTCAAATTCCTCTTATGCACATTTCTGTTGTCATGAAGTTCATTTGCAGAGAGAGAGTTCTGTTTACTATAATGATAGTAAGATGCACCAGATTTCGGATTTAATCTATGCACATTCTTGTTAGCATGAAATCCATGTGTACATGCATGAGATTTTCTGTTAACAGAATAAGAATTCTGTTTACCAAAACCAGTTTGGTTTTGATATCCTGCCAGCCAACAGGTTGCAGCCCTGTGACCTGGCTTCCCATAGTTATAACATGAAAGTTTTGTAAATTGTCTTACAGGGAATTTAGCATGTTTGAGATTCACATTTCTACCCTGAATATGCCAACAGTCCTTGACTGTATGGCCATGCTTTCTACAGTGAGAGCAATAAGAGGCATTCTTTTTAAAATTGAGTTCATTATTGCCATAGCCTCCTTGGGCATGCCAACAATCAATGGCCCTGTGGCCATCCTTTCCACATTCAAAGCATGAAATAGAATTTCTTTCAAAAAAGCCTGACCAGCATTCAGAGGCCCTGTGACCCCTTTTGTTGCAATTAAAACAGATGATATGCTGGTTCATTGAAACAGATTTGTTTTTATTAAAAACATGTTGGTTTGCAGGGAATTTAGCATGATATGAATAAAAGGTTTTCTTACCACTAGCAAACCAGCAATGAGCAATTGAGTGTCCTAATTTGCCACAATTAGAACATGTGACACTCCTTTTCTGAGGTGAGGGATTTTTATCATGAGACCTCCTAGCATTCTTATCATCCTTCTCCATCAACTTACACTCATGCATCAGATGTCCAACTTTATGACAGTAATGACAGATAATCTTCCTTTTAGATGCATGTGAGTGTGTGTGAGGACTGTGATCAGCAAACACTGATGAACCCTTTTCATTTATTTTCTGATTTACAGTCCTTTTCTGATTTTTATCCTCTTTTCCTGTTTTCTTAGCCTTGTACTGACTTGGAGATGAAGTGGAAGGCTTTTCCTGTTCAGAAGATTTAATGAAAACATTTTTCAGCTTGGATCCATCAACCTTTTTCAACTTTTCAGTTTGTTTCTGATTCTTCTGAACATTTGGTTGTTTATTTTCTGAGGTTGTGGCTATATCAGATGCTTTGATAAAGGATGTCGTCAGCTTGTTTTCAAAAGCCTTTTTATTGACATTGTTGTAGCCTAACCCTTCCTTTTTGACATTTACTTTTGTTCCTAGCAATTTGTTCAGATTATCTTGCCCACAAACAAATTTAGACAAAGAGTTTTTTAAGTCTTGAATTTCATTTTCTAGTGAGGAAATGTGTAACTCATAACTGGCAATCTCTTGCTCACTGCAGTTCATAGCTTCATTCAAAACTTTGTTAGCAGTTTTATACTTCTCAATTTCATTTTCCAGATTGCTCAGTTTATCAGAATCTTCAATACAAACAGTTTTTCCTCTTTCCAAAACTAGAAGTCTCTCTGACATAGTGGAGTTCAGCATTTTTAATTTCTCATTTTCTTCCTTAAGCTTGTCATTTTGAATTAACTCATTTATCAAGATCTGATCATCTGAGTTAGTTTCAAGTTTTCTTCCAGCCTTGAATTCCTTCAAATCTTTTTCCTTCTTTTCAATGTTTTTCTGTAATTCCACATTCACAGATTTGATGGCTTCAAGTTTTTCAGCAAACAAGTTCTTCTCCTGCTCAAGTTTCTCAGATTTTTTATCATTTTTATTAGTAGATATTCTCAGAGAATCATTTTCAGATTTCAGCTTGTTTAAATCTGAGTTTACACTTTCAAAGTTTTTCAGCAATTTTTCATACTGGTCATGATAGTTAACAACAGTCTGATTATCATTATCTGAGTTCAATTTTTCTTTGAGTTCAGATATCACATTTATATGATCTTGATTTTCAGTTTTCAATAATGAAACTTGTTTCTTCAGTATTTGAAAGTCAGACATACAAGCATCATGAATATTTTTCAATTCAACACAATTTCTACAAGGAGAGCTTGAACTATCTAAACCAGTACCCTTCTTCAATTTTTTATACTGTTTTCTTAACAGTTCATGAGATTCAAATAATTCAGCATATGCATTCTCCCAATCTTCTAGAGAGAAATTCTCGAAGAGATTTACCTCATCATCATCATCTTCTTCAGTTTGATTGCTGCCTTGATCGCTTCTGTTGGCCATCATGCAGCTTGTTTGATTTCCTTTCCCGGCTCTCTTCATCATCTCCAACATATCCCTTGCAGATCTGCAATCAAGGAAACATGAGTGAAAAGCTTTGTCAGTGGCTGCTTTCATCAGATTTATAGCTGTCTGATTCTCCTCATACATTGATTCGTGACTGTCAGTCCATTTGGACCTTTTCTTTGGCAGTTCATGAGGACCATGTGAAATTACTTTCCACAGGTCTGGATTCACCGATTTGACATAATTCTTCAGACTAGTGAACCATGCATTAAAATGCGTACCACTGAAAATCGGTGGATGAGCCATGAGAACACAACAGATTAATGCAACAGGAATATTGATGCACTAAAAACAAATTAGCACCTAAGACTGTAAGATCGAATCTGCAGGTCGCTGGACCTTGTATGCAGACACCGCTCTGATACCAACTGTTAGGGTGCTAGGCCCGGATACAGAGGGGGGGGGTGAATGTATCCTGCTACGAATAATGCCCAATTTAAAAAATCAGATGCTAAGCAAGTTCCGGAGTTAAGCTAATTCGATTAGACAAAATAACAAGCAGGTGGAGCGAGCCTATCCAAGCATCTAGCGGAAGCAAATCAAGCAATCTGATGAACCAGTTGAAAATCCTTTTAAACAAAAGAGCAAATATGTAACTGGCCCCCAAATAACCAACTAGCGGAAGCAGCACAAATGAGAATAAGAAATCTCAAGACAATCTGTGAAGGATGGTAGGAGATATGGAAGAACACACTACAAGCAAACCACTGCTCAAAGATTTTAAGGTGGTTCGGTCCTCCAGACCTACATCCACCCCTCACTCCCAACCGGAGTGAGGCTTCACTAGCAAATGCTAGAACCAAGCAGACTCAGTCTGCAAACAGTTGCTGCCACACAGCTTGACCAGGGGAACAGCCTCCCCTCTTCCTCCAAGCCGGAGGGACACCCCAAGTGACTCCCAGCCACTTGGAAACCAGAGACCGAAGTCTCTCTTCCTCCAGACCAGGAGGGAACCAACCAGTGACTTCCAGTCACCAGCAAACCAGAGGTCGAAGACCTCTCTTCCTCCCAACCGGAGGGACCCCTGGACTTGCAACCCACAAGCCCAGAACCGGAGACAAGTCTCCCTTCTCCTGAATCCACAGGAGGAACCCGATCCCCAGCAGGGCAATCGGAAGAACAAGATAACCAAATGAAAACGGAGAAACAAAAACACGAAATGAAAATAACTTCAGCAAACAGAAAGCTGAAAGATGAAATGCACAATATGGCTCTCAACAGAGCTGACTGGCCTGGATCTGATCCACGGTCCAGTGAAGATAGATCTTCAGATGAAGCTTCCTATCTCTCGTTCTCTCTTCTTCTTTCTCTTCCTTTTCTTTTCTTCTCTGCTTCCTTCTCTCACTCTGCCACTCTTCTTTATCTTCTTCTACTCTATTCTCTGTATCGTGGAGGCAATCTCTGCTCTTCTATTTCTCGGCTTCTCTCTTCTATCTCTTCTTCCTCTCTTTTCCTTCTTTTTCTCTTTTTCTGGATCGAAGGGCTTTCTGCTCTTCAGGCTTCTGCTTCGATCAGTCTTCTTTAGTGGAAGAAGACTAGTATATATAGTAGCAGCAGCAACACACTGGCGCGTATGGCTTCCACGTTTCCAGCCCTAGAAATTCGGATCACGTGGCAGCTTCCTGGTTCACGAGCTAGGCACCTCGGATCACGTGCCCAACAATTCAAGGACATTCATTCAGTAAAACTCAAGACTACTGCGTTGACTCTATCAGCCCATGGCGTTGACGCATCGATGGTCCAGTGATCAAGTCTTTAGCAGATGGGCGTGCTGCGTCGACGCCGCTCCTCTGCTGCGTTGACGCATCGGTGTGTACTAGCAGCTAAAAGGTGTCGTTCCATCAACCTGCTGCGTCGCCCCAACGAGCTGTAGCATCGACGCTGCCAAGGTACTCCAGAGGTTGAAAGGAGTTACTTGAACTGCTGCGTCCACACTGCCAGTGGGTGGTGTTGACGCATCTGAGTAACCCAGTAACCCATTGGTTCTCTTTTTGTAACTGTTGCGTCGACGCTACTTGCTCAATGCGTTGACGCACCAGAATAATCCAGGAGCTTCTTTCTTGATTTGCTGTGTCCACGTGTCAGCCTCTCAGCCAGCTTCAGCACACGTGTCACAATCCTGTCTGCCCTTCCAGCCTCGAATCACGTGCCCTCCATAAGCTTCACGATCAGAACACCTGTCAGACAGAGTATCGGATAAGTCATCAGTTTAAGTGAAGAACTCTGTGTAGACTTGTAAAGACGATCATGCTGTATAGACTAAGTGTGTACAGTGTGAGGGAGTGTATAGACTTAGTTAGAAGGAGCCCGATGTACAGACTTGCCTATGCGAAGCCACTGTACAGACATTGAAAACGTGAAGCCAAAGTGTAGACTTCACGCTGTACAGACTTGAGGCTTTGATGAACGAAGGTTCAGTGTAGACTTGGAATGTTAGGCCCAATGTATAGACTTTATGATATGAAGCCAATGTCCAGACTTGAAGAGAAAACAAATGTATGGTCTTTGACAGAGTGAGACAATGTTCAGACTTTGAAGATACACTGTGGATGTACAACCTTGGAAGATCATGGAGTGTATAGTTTTGAAAGTTTGAAGGCGATGTACAGACTTTGATGCCCAAAGGTGATGAACAGTGAATCAGTGTATAGACTTCAAAGTTCACTGAAGGATGTTCAGACTTCGTTCCACCGACCAGAGTATTGACTTTGCAAGCGTGAGACACTGAATGAGACGGTGGCTGAGACGAACGCTGTATAGACTTTGAAATCTGAATCGACAGAGCAGGCTGTACAGACTTTGAGAGTCTTGAAGGATGTACAGACTTTGAGGGCTTTGACGGCCAATGTACAGACTTGTTCGAATGTCTAGACTTTGCATGAACAGTCGATGTGTAGGCTTGAAGAACTGAAGCCCACGTTGTATAGACATGACCTAACAGTCCAGTGTATAGACTTGAATAGCTGAAAGCTACAGTGAGAGAGTGTATACACTTGACCAGATCAAGGGCAATTCGAGTGTACAGACCTCATGCCATGAGACGCTGAGAGAGACAGTCCAATGTACAGACTTATGAAGACTGATGCATGAACAGTAATGCATAGACTTAGGAGCATGGAGGCCAATGTATAGACATCAACTATCAAGACGCTAAGGAAGACGGACAATGTACAGACTTCCTGTAACAGTCTGATGTACAGACTTCATGAAGCTAGACCAGCGGCTGTACAGACTTAGCATGTGAAGACTGATGTGCATACTTGCTGAGTTGACGCTGCAGCCCAATGAGTTGACGCTGCAACGTATATTCTTGATGATCAACTGATGATGTATAGACTTCATCAAATGAAGAAACTGAACTGAAGCGTCGACGCATCAGCTCAAGGAGTTGACGCACTACTGTATGGACAGATACAAAAATGACCAAGGGGTCAATGCAATGGCACACTGAGTTGACGCACTGCAGTGACAACTGTGCAGACAGAGTGTAGCAATGAATGCTTTATGCATCAGTTAACATGACTGAACATCAAAATATATTAAACTAAACTGAGCAGCAAGATGACTGAACATTTGATTAACTCACATCAACAACCAATCATCAAAAACAAATCAATCATCAAAACAGAACATCAATGCATGGTGACTCACAGTGTATGACTCACATCAAAACCAATCATCAAAACCACAGAGGCACAACAGTTTACACTCCACACGACATGAAGTCGGTGCAGCCTTGTCTGCCCACACACACAAGTCTATACATTGCATATGAATCTCAAGTCTGTACAACGTCCATCGTCTCACTTAGCGTCTAAGGTCGTGTGAACATTGCATCGGCTAAGTCTATACATTGCTCCGTCTCACTCAGCGTCTCATGTGCATAAATCAAAGTCTATGCATTGCTTGTTAAAGTCAATCCCACTTAGCGTCTCACTCAGCGTCTCATGTGCATATGCAAAGTCTGTACATCCACCAGTTGATAATTGAACAAGTCTATACATCGTGTGTTCACAGCATACGCAAAGTCTGCACATCGCCGTGTTCATCTCACTTAGCATCTCACTTAGCGTCTTTGTGCATGGAGCATTCAAGTCTGTACAACACCGTGTTCACAAGCTTCAAAGTCTGTACAATGTCCTTCGCATGCTCACAAAGTCTATGCATCGTTTCTCAAAGTCTGTACAGCCCATGGTCGCAAGACCAAGTCTGTACATCGTCTTGTGCATGCATCGTTACACTAAGTCTATACATCGCTGCATACACTATGCATTTGGGCATTGTTCATTACAGCAAGTCTATACATTACTTTCTCATGCACGTAAACATCAAGTCTATACATCGTCTTGTCGCATTCACGCTAAGTCCATACACTATGCATTTGGGCATCGTTCATTACAGCAAGTCTGTACATCGCCCTGTGTCATGCACTCAAAGTCCACACATGCACACACTTAGCTTGTGCATTGTGCTGTCATGCTTTAACATTAGGCATTGCAAAGTCTGTACATGGCTCTGCGCATTAGATACAAAGTCTGTACATTCGTAAAGGCATGTCTGTGTATTCAATCTCAATGTACATACTTTGTTTATTCAAACTGAAAATAATTTTAACTTGACAGGACTTATCCTCGAGGGGCTAAATGAGGGCACGTGATCCAAGAAACTAGGATCGTGACATGTGTCATCCTACAGGCTGAAATGCTGCCACGCAGCCAAGGTGTTAGGGCGGGAACTGAGGAGGACACACGCCCACCTTCCTGCTGCTGCTATATAATGAAGCCTCTTCCTCTAAAGATGATCTGATCAAAGCAGAAGCAGAGACAGAGTCTGCACGATCCAGAAGAAGAAAAAGAGTGAAGAAGAGAAAGAGAGAAGAAGCAGAAGAAAAGAGAAGTTGCAGAAGAAAAGGAGAGAGAGAGAGAACTCGTGAGGATCGAGAGAAAAAAGAAAGACAGTGAGAGAGAAGAGAAGAGCAGAGAAGAAAAAGAGTAGACAATGAGACGAAAAAAGAAAAAGAAGAAAAGAGAAGTAGAGAGAAGAAGAAAGAAGAGGAAGAAAGAAAGAGATAGATAGAAAGCTTGAGGAGAGATAAGAAGCTTCATCAGAAGATTAGTTCCTACTGGACCGTGGATCAAATCCAGGCCAGTCAGCTCCTGCGAGAGCCACTTTGTAGATTTCATTTCCAGCTTTCTGATTGCTATATTTTTTGGTTATTATTTTTCTTTTTATCTGTTCACCTTGTTCTTCTGATTCCCTTGTTTGGGGTCGGGGTTCCTCCTGTGGTCTCAGGAGAAGGGAGACTTGTTCTCTGATTTGTTAGTGACTGTGTGTCACTAGTGGTTCCCTCTGGTGTGGAGGAAGAGAGGTCCGTGACCTCTGGTTTGCAAGTGACTAGGTGTCACTTGTGGTTCCCTCTGGGTTTCAGAGGAAGGGAGACTTGGGTCTCCAGTTGTAGGTAGTGGTTGGTACCTGTGGGTTCCCTCCTGGTCTGGAGGAAGAGAGACTTCGTCTCTGGTTGCTAGTGACTGTGAGTCACTGGTGGTTTCCCTCCGGTTGAGAGGAAGAGAGGACTGTGTTCCTCTGGTCTAGCTGTTAGGCAGCATTTGTTTGTAGACTGAGTCTGCGGTTCTAGCTGTTGCTAGTGGAAGCCTCACTCCGGTTTGGAGTGAGGGGTGGACGTAGGTCTGTGGACCGAACCACCTAAAAATCCCTTGTGCAGTGGTTTGTATGTTTGATCGATCCCGCTAGATGCATGCTAGGACCGTGATCTAATTGGTTGTCCATGTCCCAGTGATTGATGGGGTATGCACCTTTGATGTTTGAGCATTTGTCTATTGAACTTGTGATTATCATCTCATACGGATTTTAAATTGGTTAAAATTCATTAGAAGATCCATTCACCCCCTCTGGATCTGTGTTTATCTATGGCACCGAACCCAACAATTGGTATTAGAGCGGTCTCTGACTTCTAGATCCAACGATCTGCAGAGGATCCTGCTGATTTGATTTCTTGCTTTACAGTTCCAGTGCGGTGCATTCTTCTGATATTGCTTTCTTGCTCATTGATCTGAGTCTATTCCATTGCTTTATAATGGCATCACCTGTAGTTTTTGATGGTTCTAACTTCAAGAAATGGTCACGTAGTCTATGTGGTTTTATAAACTCTATAGATCCAAAACTATGGAATCTCATTGAATATGGTCCACATGTTTTGCCTCGAGAGAAGAGTAAATGGTCCCAGAAGGATAAACAATTGAACAGTGAGAATATAAGAGTTCGGGACATTCTGAAGAATGTTGTAGACGTTAATGTCATTTCCTCTATTCTTACATGTAGGATTGCGAAGAAAATCTGGGATTCAGTGATCACATTTCATGAGAATCAGACATGTCTTACGGCAAGAGGAAGTACCTCAAGCAATGAAGAAGAAGATCAGGTAAATTCTGAATCTGATTCTGACGAAATGACTTTTGATGATTTAAAGGAAATGTATGCTGAGTTGTATGAAAAGTATAGGAAATTAAAATCTGAAAAGAGAAAAATGAGAAAAGAAATGATTCATGAAGTTGCTTGTCTAAAAGCTGAGTTGAACAACTTAAAATCTGAAAATGAGAACCTCAGAAATAAGCTCATTAGAGAAGAGGAAGAAACACTGCTTGAAGAAAATGCTTATTTGAAAGACCAAAATAAGAAGCTGATGGCTGTGAACATTGTGTTATCTGAAATACTAATGGCACTCGAAAAGGGTAAATCAAGTTTGAATAAAGGAGAAGCTAATGATAATCTGGAGTTAATGCAGGAAAATGAAAATTTGAAAAGACTGAATCATGGCTTGCATAACCAAGTTATTTCCTGTGAAAGTGACATAGTTTCTCTGCAAATTGAGATTGATGATTTGAAAGTTTCTTTGTCTAAGTCTATTGATGACAGCTCAAATATAGTGAGTACTTCTGCCTCCTCATTCACATAACAAGTTGCCATTCAAGAAAGTTAGAAAACAAAATAGAATAAGAATCTGTATGTTGAAACTTCTAAGGTCAAACTGCCTTCTGTTAAAAGAAAGAATGTGAAATATTTCTACTGTGGTAAATTTGGTCATGAGATGGTTGATTGTTTTATCATGAAGAAGGATGAATTGAAATATGATAGAATTCATGCTAGGAATTCTAATATGAAGAAACCCTCTTCTGTTCAAACCAAAAGGCCTCAATGCTTTTATTGTCATAAAGTAGGTCATCTTATGCGTGAATGTAGGCTAAGGGAAATAGATGACCTGTCTGCTGTTGGAATACATGATAAACTGTTCCATGCTAAAAATCATGCATCTCATAAAAAGAAGCTTCAGTGTTTTCATTGTGGCAAATTGGGCCATATTGTTGCAAATTATTGGCATGCTAAGGGAAGAACACTTAACTCCAAACCTGCTAAAATCCCTGCAAAAGGACATCCATTTTATGAGAATTTTGACAGAATGAATTTTTCATGTTTTGAATGTGGAAAACATGGCCATACAGTCAAGGACTACTGGCACGCTAAGGGAAAGAAATCTAACTCTGAATTTGTTAAATTCCCTGTAAACGGAAATGATTTTGGTTATAATAGATTTCTTGTAAACAATGCTTCTCATGGAAATATTCTTGTTTCAAAAGTTCAGCATATTGCATGCTTTAGCTGTGGAAAGCCAGGCCATAGAGCTGCTAACTGTTGGCTGGCTGGTCATGAAAAGAAAAATTTCCATGTCAATAACAGAATTAATCATGTTCACTCACACCAAGTTTATGCCAATGCTAATGTATACAAGGAGAACATGAAATCTATTATCTCTAGTTATTACTATGGACAGTTAGGACATTCTAAGGCTAACTGCTATTTGAAGAGGGTAGATGACTCTCAAGTGTTGAACATGAGGAGAGCACCATCCAAAGGTGTAACTGCTAGCTCAGGACCCAAGACATCTTGGGTACCTATTTGTGTAAAATAAATCTTGTTGCAGGTGTGCCTTGGAAGGTGATGAATAAAAGGGGTAATAATCTAAGGCACTCAAGAATGTAACCCCCAAGATCCTACACATCAGGTCAGTTCCAAAACTCTGTGTTTAAATCTCATCATCTGAAATTGTGAGTCAAAAAGGGTGAATTTCATGTTGATTTGTTTGTTTGATTTCTGATGTTCTCTTCTTGTCTAGCTGATCAGTCTGCATTCCAGACTCAGCTACTGAATTTAATTCTGCACATATCTGATGCTCTTCTCTTGCCACTTATTGCACTGTGTACATAAGATGCTAGATGCACTGCACAACCATTTTTGTAGTCGATGCATACCCTGCACCGAGTTTACTTAAACCCATGTTCATGGTTGTTCATACATTGCATCGAGTATGCTTCTCACATGTTTGTGCATGTACGCACTTTGCACCGAGCTTATTCATGTGTTGCACTGAGTTTGAATGGTTCATTTAGTGCATATAGTCGATGCATGTGTCTAATGTATGCATATATCATTTGCATGACTATCAAGGAAGTCGTTCAATGCATATAGGACTGCTTTATACTGCATATCATCAAATTTGAAAAATCTAAAAAGAAATGATTCATTGCATAGCATAATTGTTGCATCTTGGTGTCAGGGGGAGCTGAGAGTTCAGTTCAATACGTTGAATCCTTTTCACTTCTCTTCGTCCCCACTCAATTCATTCATATTCTTTGACATCAGATGCTCTTGGACCTTAATGCCTATCGCTATCACTTCTTAACAATTGCTATCATTTTCCTATCACATTCACTGAACAATAGTATTGCTTCTGGTTTAGTACATTGAGCTGTGGTTATTGCAATTTTTTCATTTATAAGAATCTCACTTGCAAATTGAAAGGAACTAAAGGTTTAACTTTTATAAATTGAAGAGTTAAGTGTCTGCACTTCAAAACTTGAGATAAAAGAAAACCTTTATAGCTCTTAATCTCTGTCTCATGGTTAGAATAGAAAAAGTTTTTTTTTTTAATGCCTGAACGTGTTAAACTGGAAATGTCTAGAAGAGGTGAATAAGAGTATGTACTGTTTTTTAAATAATCACTCTAAACGAAATCAGGGCAGCAGTAATAAGATCATCAATGTAAAGAGCTGAACACAGTGACAGAGCAATGGCTGAATTGCACTGAGAAACTGTGATCTCCTCCAAAGAAGTAGGAGAATTCATAATTCATGAAGTGCTTCAGGCGATCTCTGTTCATAGGGTCAAATCTATAGGGGGAGTCTTCGCCAAGTAACTGAGGGTACTGGCCTCTAATCAAGGTGTACCCTTAATGTCAAAGGTGAAAATTATTCCTTGTAGGTCTTGATCTGAAATAGATCTAGTAGTTTATGCCTAGTAACTGGGGGTACCTACCTCTGATCAAGGTGTACACCTAATGTCAACAGCATAAATGCCACTGGTCTATTCACTTAACTCAGTTTCTGAAAATTAAAAGGTGAAAAAATAAACTGCTGTAACCCTTTGAAATCAAAAGTCATTGAGTGTAAATTATTTTTCTCAATACATATTCAAGTTGCCTTTCTTGAACTTCCATGTTTAATCACAAAGGGTATTGTTTCTGACTTATCTATTAAAACCATGTACCCTAGATTCATTGTTATAAATGGAGTCTATAACTCTTTTTCAGTGGTCAGCTGCTTTACTCTATATTTATCACTGTTAGACCTGAACTCTTTCAAGATTGTATATTGCTGACTCTTATGCTCTAACAGTTGTCTATAATCATACTCGCTTTCTGAACCAATACTTCAGCTGTTGTGTAGTGACCCCTTACCTTATTCATGTTCTTTCCCTCCTATCTTCTCTACCTTTTGATTATGTCACAAGAGGAGATGTGCTTCATCCGTTCATATTTCTTTCTCACAGGGGGAGAAATAATTCAGGGGGAGAATTGTGTGCTTACATTCATATATTTAGGGGGAGATCTTGCATTCTTGTTGCATCTGCCTGTATACTGCATTAAGCATTCAATCATTGCATGACTTAGTCAAAGGGGGAGAATTTCATTCAATCATTGCATGCATGTTTCTTTTGCTATCTCAAACTATTTTCTTTTTGATGAAGTCAAAGGGGGAGAATAGTTTGAGCCATCAGAATGACTCACAGTGTTGCCATCATCAAAAAGGGGGAGATTGTTGTGCCCCTGTGGTTTTGATGATTGGTTTTGATGTGAGTCAATCACTGTGAGTCACCATGCGATGCTCAGTCATTTTGTCTCATCTTAAAGCATTCATTTATCAACCCTTGGTGAATTGCATCCTTCTTGTGTATTTGGTCATGCCTCATTATGTTTACATCCTTGATGATATAATCTTGATGTTTATGATAAACTGATAAAACAACCTTTTAGAATGACTTACGGGTCATGAAAAGGAAGTCAATCAAGTCAAAAGTCAACTAGTGACAGGTAAGATCAGTGCACAGTCAGATCAAGTAATGCTCTGTCTACTCTCAGATCTGAGCATCTAGTCAGTGCATGATTAGGTCTCATGCTATATTGCAAAGTCTGTACATTCCTTGGGCGCTGCATAAGCATTCTCAGTGCATAAGTTTTTGTATAAAGTCTGTACATTGTTTCTCAGTTAGCCTTGTGTCTCACATAGCGCTTCATGTCCGTGCATAAAGTCTGTACATCATTTACACTCCACACGACATGAAGTCGGTGCAGCCTTGTCTGCCCACACACACAAGTCTATACATTGCATATGAATCTCAAGTCTGTACAACGTCCATCGTCTCACTTAGCATCTAAGGTCGTGTGAACATTGCATCGGCTAAGTCTATACATTGCTCCGTCTCACTCAGCGTCTCATGTGCATAAATCAAAGTCTATGCATTGCTTGTTAAAGTCAATCCCACTTAGCGTCTCACTCAGTGTCTCATGTGCATATGCAAAGTCTGTACATCCACCAGTTGATAATTGAACAAGTCTATACATCGTGTGTTCACAGCATACGTAAAGTCTGCACATCGCCGTATTCGTCTCACTTAGCGTCTCACTTAGCGTCTTTGTGCATGGAGCATTCAAGTCTGTGCAGCGCCGTGTTCACATGCTTCAAAGTCTGTACAACGTCCTTCGCATGCTCACAAAGTCTATGCATAATTTCTCAAAGTCTGTACAGCCCGTGGTCGCAAGACCAAGTCTGTACATCGTCTTGTGCATGCATCGTTACACTAAGTCTATACATCACTGCATACACTATGCATTTGGGCATTGTTCATTACAACAAGTCTGTACATTACTTTCTCATGCACGTAAACATCAAGTCTATACATCGTCTTCTCGCATTCACGCTAAGTCCATACACTATGCATTTGGGCATCGTTCATTATAGCAAGTCTGTACATCGCCCTGTGTCATGCACTCAAAGTCCACACATGCACACACTTAGCTTGTGCATTGTGCTGTCATGCTTTAACACTAGGCATTGCAAAGTTTGTACATGGCTCTGCGCATTAGATACAAAGTCTGTACATTCGTAAAGGCATGTCTGTGTATTCAATCTCAATGTACATACTTTGTTTATTCAAACTGAAAATAATTTTAACCTGACAGGACTTATACTCGAGGAGCTAAATGAGGGCACGTGATTCAAGAAGCTAGGATCGTGACACGTGTCATCCTGCAGGCTGAAATGCTGCCACGCAGCCAAGGTGTTAGGGCGGGAACTGAGGAGGACACACGCCCACCTTCCTGTTGCTGCTACATAATGAAGCCTCTTCCTCTAAAGATGATCTGATCAAAGCAGAAGCAGAGACAGAGTCTGCACGATCCAGAAGAAGAAAAAGAGTGAAGAAGAGAAAGAGAGAAGAAGTAGAAGAAAAGAGAAGTTGCAGAAGAAAAGGAGAGAGAGAGAGAGAGAGCTCATGAGGATCGAGAGAAAAAAGAAAGATAGTGAGAGAGAAGAGAAGAGCAGAGAAGAAAAAGAGTAGACAGTGAGACGAAAAAAGAAAAAGAAGAAAAGAGAAGCAGAGAGAAGAAGAAAGAAGAGGAAGAAAGAAAGAGATAGATAGAAAGCTCGAGGAGAGATAAGAAGCTTCATCATAAGATTAGTTCCTACTAGACCATGGATCAAATCCAGGCCAGCCAGCTCCTGCGATAGCCACTTTGTGGATTTCATTTCCAGCTTTCTGATTGCTGTATTTTTTGGTTATTATTTTTCTTTTTATCTGTTCACCTTGTTCTTCCGATTCCCTTGTTTGGGGTCGGGGTTCCTCCTGTGGTCTCAGGAGAAGGGAGACTTGTTCTCCGGTTTGCTAGTGACTGTGTGTCACTAGTGGTTCCCTCTGGTGTGGAGGAAGAGAGGTCCGTGACCTCTGGTTTGCAAGTGACTAGGTGTCACTTGTGGTTCCCTCTGGGTTTCAGAGGAAGGGAGACTTGGGTGTTCGGTTGCAGGTAATGGTTGCTACCTGTGGGTTCCCTCCTGGTCTGGAGGAAAAGAGACTTCGTCTCTGGTTGCTAGTGACTGTGAGCCACTGGTGGTTTCCCTCCGGTTGGGAGGAAGAGAGGAGTGTGTTCCTCTGGTCAAGCTGTTAGGCAGCATTTATTTGCAGACTGAGTCTGCGGTTCTAGCTGTTGCTAGTGGAAGCCTCACTCTGGTTTTGAGTGAGGGGTGGACGTAGGTCTATGGACCGAACCACCTAAAAATCCCTTGTGCAGTGCTTATCTGTTTGATCGATCCCGCTAGATGCATGCTAGGACCGTGATCTAATTGGTTGTCCATGTCCTAGTGATTGATGGGGTATGCATCTTTGATGTTTGAGCATTTGTCCATTGAACTTGTGATTATCATCTCATAAGGAGTTTAAATTGGTTAAAATTTATTAGATGATCCATTCACCCCCCTCTGGATCTGTGTTTATCTATCGCACCGAACCCAACACCGAGGCCTCTCCCCGACTGATAGCCTAGCTTCAATATGATGTCCTAGCCCTTGGAATCTCGAATCTGGGACTTCACTTTAATGTTTACTGCTACAGAGACGGGTTTGCGTGGCACATATGCCCATGGGAAATCCAGATCTAACACTGAAATAACTGGCCGGTTGCTGGGCCATAGTGTTGGCAAAATGTTCTCAGAAATGGCCTTCACAGACTGGACCGTGGACATGCTCTTCACCTTAACCACCCTCCATTGGAAAGGGAATTTGAGACATTGGTGTGCAGTGGATGGTACAGTGTTGAGGTTGTCGATCCATGGACGACCCAAGATAGACATAGGGTTGATGTCCGGCACATAGAATTCAATAGGCATAGTGAGAGGCCCAAGCTCGGCCTGAATAGTTACCACGCCGTACATGCCCTTTGGGGTCGGCCTTAACAGATCTTCTGATAGATTGCAGGCTCTTAAGGTGCTGAGCGGGCAGACATTAATAGATGCCCATGTGTCTACCAGCGTCGCATCTATGCAGACTTTGTTGAGAGTTATGGAAATGCATAGCGGCATTTGTTGGGCTTCCGGGGGCGCCAATTCAGTTTTAGAAAAAGTGATTGCCGGCCCCTTTGAGATTGTAGCCAAGGCTGTCGGCAGGCTATCCACTACCATGTCTTCATTGACGATCACCTTCTGTAGAAAATTCCTGAGTGCATCTTGATGAAGGGTGGATCTCTTTATCAACTCCAGCATGGAGATCTTGGCGGGTACTCTGTCTAGATGATGTAGTAGATCATATTGTGTGCCCGGCAGTGGTTCTACCTCCTTCAGATCAACAACCTATTGAGAGGATTGGGGAGTAGGTGCGGATGCACCAGTGGAAACATAATTCCTGTGAAACATACGCCCGCTCCGTAGGGCAAGGTTGTGGGCCGGCACGGCCTCGGATGGGTTCAAAATAAATGGCTTAACTGGCCCGATGGGATGATTGAGTGGCGCGGGGGAAGGCGTAGCGGAGATGATAGGCAATGGATTTGATGGAGGCGGGGTGATGATTGGTGTGGGTGTCGGCGGCAGGGTAGAGGTAGATGGAAGAAGGATAATGGGTGGATGGTTGGCTAGTGGTGTGGCGGTAGACGGGGGTGGAGTGGAGAGAGACAGGTTAACGTGGAATGCGGATGGTAGGATGAGGGGTTTGGTGTAAGCGTAGGATAGTGAGGTTTGTTGGTTAAGTGGGAGGATGACGGAGGGAGAAAGGCTACAGTGGTTCTGGTGGAGGGCCATGAGCCGTTGAACTGATGCGTCATCGTCATAAGACCACCCGACGTTGGGAGCCATGGGTTGGACAAGATTAACTTGGGCCGGTGCCGGCGGTGGTGGCTGTGGAGCGGGAGGTTGATTCGGCATGGGGTTCTGATGGATCCCTAAGTCTTGAATAGGCTGTTGTTGCTGCTGCGGCTGCTGCTGTGGTGGCGATGCTTGTTGCTGCTGCACTTGCTGCCTCTGCGGCTGCCTTCTCTTCTCTTTAATTTCAATGATGGACTTGTGCATCTCGGCCCAATCTATCATGTGTCCCTCATGTAAGTCATAGACCAAGTCCCTAAACTAAAAACATCCTTCAATTGTATGCCCCGGCTGCCTTTGGAACATACAATACTTTGTCTGGATTCCAATTAGGCCATTCTGGAGGAAGCTGGATTGCCCTAATTGACATGAGAGCCGAGAAAATGTCTGTAAGAGACTCGGGCAAAGGAGGATATTGGGCTCTCTTTGGACCCGGGCGCTTGTTGTTATTGGTGTAGCCGTTGGGTGGAGGGACGTTGTGGTATTGCGGGGGTTGCGGCTGTTGTTGCGGAGCGGGAAACATGTTTTGCGGAGTGGCAAAGGTAAAATGAGGATTTTGTGGAATGGAGAGAGTAGGTTGGGGGTTTTGTGGCGTGGAAAATTGAAAATTACAGGGGTTTTATGGAAAGCGGAATGGTGCGGGTTGGTTGGGAAAAGGAAATGCAACGGGTTGCACCTACTCATTTGTCTGGACTCCCTCAGTGACTGGCCCTTGAGGTTTCTTGTGATATTTAGGCTTTTGGGCTTCGAAGAGAGTGTGGATGGGGGAGTCCTTGAACTGTGTTTGTATGAATCTTGCCCGGCTATATAGTTGGTGCATGTTTGATATGTCATTCATGGCTAGGATGTTGCGCAAAGTAGGGGCATTTGATATAAGCAGCTTGACTTTCTCTTCCTACGGAATGTGACCCGGCACACGGGCGGCCATCTGTCTCCACCTGTTAGCATATGTGGCAAAATCTTCATCTACCTTAATTTTCTCGGCTACTAAATCTGTGAAGGAATATTCTGGGCCGACCTGGTCTTGAAATCGTTGAATGAACTTTTCTTTCACCACTTTAAAACTCTTGGCATCCTTGAGTGGTAAAGCATAGAACCACTCCAAAGCCACTCCATCGAATGATCGGCGGAATAAATACACCATAAGGTGATCATCATATTGGAATTGCGCCGATTCATACATAAAATCCCTCACATGAATGAAGGGATTGCTATTCCCGTCGTATTTTTGGTACGTGGGGAGCTCGGACTGGGGAGGGAATCGGATGTTATGAAAGCTAGGAACCGGAACATCCATCAAAGATTGTGGGCCAACCCGCTTTTGAAGAAAGTCGAGTTGTTGTTGCATGGCGGCCCATTTATCAAGGAGCTCTTGTTCCCGAGGTGGTGCGGGCAACGTAAGAGGAGTGGGCTCAAAGCGGGGAGCCGAAGGATGGACCGAAGGAGTGGGAGGCCCATAAGAAGGATATTGGGCCGGAGGATGACCCAAAGTGCCATGGACTGGGGCCGCCCCTTGCTGAGGGCGAGAAAAGTCAGATGGGCCGATAA
The DNA here is from genome assembly GCA_022559845.1 of Amorphophallus konjac. Classification (NCBI taxonomy): domain Eukaryota; kingdom Viridiplantae; phylum Streptophyta; class Magnoliopsida; order Alismatales; family Araceae; genus Amorphophallus; species Amorphophallus konjac. Next base: position 274,908,588 of record CM040122.1, read on the forward strand.
GAACCTGAGGCATGGAAGTGATGGGTCTATGAGACTCGGCTTGAGTAAATAAGGGAAGAACAGACTTCCCTTTATCAAGAATTTGGTGGGCCGATCCAGATGATTGGCCCGCTTCCATATTGGAGAACTGGATGGTCCTAAGTTGGACCGGGGTAAGATCAATTGGAGTGGGTGAAATCTCGGGTCCAGAGACAGAGATATTGGATGGACCTTGTATAATCGTGGGAGATGGGGCATTGGACCCTTGCAAGGTTTGATAGAGGGCCTGAAGTTGGGCCGGATCCAATTGGGCCATCATCTGCTATATCTGGCCTGTAGGATTGTTAGAAGCTAGGGAGGGCTGGGCGCCCTCCATGGAGATAGCAGATGGAGGAGGGATGATCCCTTCTCCTGATTGGAATTGGGTGACCCTAGGTGGGTCCTCCAAGAGACCTTGAGGAAGGGATTTCTCATGAGAATGGGGAAGATCATAAGAAGACAAGGCGGATTTGAAAAGAGGGTTGGAATAGGAAGTGAAGAAGGAATTGCTCCTAGAAGATGATTCTAAGGGCCAGAAGCAACTCCACATGCAATGGAACACCTTGACAAAAGCCAAACAACATAAACAAACACCAAATGAGACACTAAAACAAAGACTCAAAATTTATGAAGACAAAGAAAGAGATGAGAGGCACTCAAAGTCAACCAAGTTATATTGATGCACTAATTTTACTTGTTTCTTCCTTTAGAACCTTGATGATTTGAATTTAATATGTTCTCTCCAACAATAGGTTCCTAATAGGAAAGGGTATGGGGGACTTGGTTGACTCTAGATGTAAACTCTCCCTCACTTATGCAACCTAGACACGGTGTGGTAAAGGTACAACCGGCCCGGTGTCCGTGAGGGAATCCACGGCTCGTGGGGACTTATGGAGGTCCCGGATGTGATTACCTAGTCGACCCTAAGGAATATAGAGGCGAGAGGCTCACACACCAAGGTAAGAAATGTAACTATGATATGAATATGAATGATCCTATGTGCACCGGGGTGCATGCAAATTCTAGCCTAAAAACTAACAACCAAATTGTTGATATTTATTTGCCTATCTTTGATCTTACTTATGAGGTTTGCTAAGTAATATGGCAAGATGACAAACAAGCAATCAAAGATCTGCTCAAACCTATGAACATGTGAACATGAACCTAGGCAATCATAGCTAGCTCTAGCATGGGCATGCTATCTCAATCAAATTACGCTAAGGAAAAAGGAAAAACACACGCCGGGGCGTGGAGCAAGGAGTAAATAAAAACACACCACTAGAGATGGAACGAGCAAGGAAATAAAGATGTGATGAAGGAAATAGCTATTGCCCAGCACTAAGGAAAGATGTGATCGCCACCAAAGTAAACACAAGTCAAAGACTCGAATATACCTTGGAAATAGGTGGATGAAGCACCCGCCCACGGGAGAGAAAACCAAGGAAAGCCTGCAGATCAGCTTGAAAGTAACGGCCAGAGACCCGTGCGTCGCTTGGAAGTAACGGTCTCACCCTAGACCGCCAGAAGAGAGTGACGCGCCTGCACCAGACCGTCAGATAACCTGCAGTAGTAAAGCTTGAATTCTTTTAACTCCAACTCTTCCAGCCGGCTAGAAGACTTGGGCCTCGTGCTAATGAACCTGTAAACCTGCCAAAGAAGTAGAAAGACAAGACAAGACAACCTCAATCAGCCCTCTTTGCAAGCATAGCATCAATTCTTAAAGAATTTAAGAACATCAAAAGGAGAGGGAATTACCGGGAGTTTTGGTTTTTTTAACCCCTCTGGGCGTTTTTAAAAGTTGGGAGGATGTTTATATGCTTAAAGAACAGTGAAAAACATGGAGGAGGAGGAGGGACAATGCTTTGTTTAAAAAGACCAAGGAAGAACTCAAGCATGCAAAGATGAACTTGAAAGATCAAAACAAAAGTACTCCCTTGACTGGAAGATGGATGGACGTGGGAAGCAACTCCTCCTGGATGAAGATGGCTCCTGGGTTCGGCAGCACTTCGTCGTGAATCAAAATCTCCTCTTCTCTTGGCCATGAATTCAAGGGTTCTATTTATAGACCCTCAAAACTCATAGGTCGAGTAGAGGATAATTCAGCAGGAAAAAGGGATAAGTCTTAGCAAATCCTTGAGGATAATATCACCAAGAGTCCAAAGAAATAAACGGGAAGTCCTGAGGATCGGATTAGAAAGAGATAAGGTCAATCCACGTTCTTATCTCAAACACGGAGTAGCAGAGAAAAGGCCTGAACTGTCAGGACTCCCGGAAAGAAGTAACGGCTGCACGATAGACCGCCACTTGGAAGTAACGCATCAAGGAACATCCGTTACTTTCAACTTTACCCAAAGAGATAAGATCAACGAAAAAGAAGCCCCAACAAGCTGGACTCTTCAAGGAAATGACGGTCAAGGAATAGGGCGTCATAGGGAAGCAACGGCTGCACGACGGACCGTTATTATCAACGTGGATTCAACAGGATAAGCACTGAACACATGGCCTTAAGCCTTAGGACTCTTCAAAGAGTAACGGTCTAAGATCCATCCGTTAGAAGGAAGTGACGCACCTGTCTGGGACCGTTATTTAGCATTGAGATTCAAGAAAGAAGAGAAGGGCTTTGCTAAGCTTTATCCAACGAAATGCCACCGGGAGCCAATTCTTTATCCAGGAAAAGACCCAAGAAACAGGTTTCAACTGATCAGGAGACTCGATGAAAAGCGAACAACTCGGAGCATTATATTGAATGAATAAGGAGATGACCCGACTTATGGGTATAAAACGGGTGTCAACAGATGCCCCTCCTTAACGTCCTCTTTGCAGGGGAGTGAGCGGAGGTGAAGCGGAAGTGAAATGGGACATGGAGGTGAAGTGGAGATGAAGCGGAGTGTATCAAAAAGAGGGCGTTAAGGTAAACGACACCCGTTCTTTACCAACAAGTGACAAGAATTTTTTGGAAAACTTCAAATTGATCACAAGGAAATAGCCAACCAAAGGATGCAAGTCTGAAGGAATTAATTAACTAAGGAAAGGAAACACGGGTAGCCGCCGGAGGCAACGGAAAGGAAAGAGACTAAACTCCAGACATGAATCTTCAGCGAACCAGATCAAGCGAGCAAATCGAAGGAAACCTTCTAATTCAGAATGGAATGATTCTCCTTATTCCGGATTAAGAACACAGCTGTTCACCATCACTGAGATATCTTGAACAGACGAAGCTTCATGAATGCTCAAAAATGCGAATGATGCATGCTGGGCTAAAGGAAAAAGAAATCTTCAAGACAAATGCAAAGAAAGATAAAATAACAAATACTCGAGAATAATATTGCTAGATTGGAGTAATCAGAGTCAGGACACTATCTGCAACCACGGCGTGCAAGACAGAACCATCGTCCCCAAATTTTTCAATCTAACGGCCTATCCAACGATTAAACATGTGAACTTAGATCATCATCATTTTTGTTTAAGGGGAACATCAGATCCCAGGACACATGAATGACCAGCCGGTTCTCGAGGTAACATATAATAAATAGCATATAGTAATGCATTAAGGGAATGAGGGAATGATATACAATACCTGACTTACCTGCCTGACGGAAGGCCAAGTATGACTTTGGTTCATAACCCTTTCATGAAAGATAGGTTAGCCGGACAATAATCATGATAAGAATTAGGCATAACCATAAGAAGCATCAAATAGGAACATCATATAGACAATAGGGTTTGTTCAAGCATCAATTAGACCTTCCAATTCATCAAGAAACTTGCAAGCATATAACGGTCAGATGTAGGGGCGTCACATCAAGTAACGGATCACACCTAGTCCGTCATAATCAAGGCGGTTCACATTCTTCGATAAAGCAGTTCAACACATGTAACGGCCTCAAACAGGAGCGTCAGGAGGATGTGACGGCCGGTCGATAGACCGTCACATTTCCTGAGATTTCAAAAAAAACAACCGAACGGTCACGGCCCGTTCATTCCGTTCCAATCAACCAAAAACCCAAAAAAACCCGAGAGCTCCGGCGATTCCACCCCCACCATTCCAATGGCCGGCGACGAGGCACCCCAGCCGCCACCAAAGAAGAGAGAGAGGGGGAAAAGAATGGCTATACGGCGGCTTCATCGCCGGATCGAACGGGAGGTGATCCCGCCAGTAGAAGAGGACCAACCGGCGAGGGGAAGCCAAACGGAGGAAGAGGAAATCCCTACGGTCGAGGAGGACCTAAGAGAAGCTCCACAAGGCGCAGAAGAACTAACGGAACCGGAGAAGAAGAGGAAGAGAGGCACGGACCGTGAGGTAGGCCGCCCGCCCTAAATTCCATTTTTTTGATTTTTATGTTCTTAATTCATGTGTGCATGCGGGGAATGAGGGTAGAAATGGGTCTACGAACCCACTAGGAGCCATTGTAGGCCATTTGGCCAACAAGGGGGACCATGAGAATGCAGGGAAAAAGTTCCCAAACACAGCCAAATGTGACGGTCATACCAGAGACCGTCACTCCCCTGACGCTCCAGGACCAGGCCGTCACACGCAAGTGACGCACCATCCCAAGACCATCACTCCTGCCAGGGACTTAAGCTATTTTTTAGGGTTTTTAATTTTCAAATTTTTGTTTTGTTTTCAACTCTGAATATTTATGCAATGATTTATATGATGAAAAATTTGACTAATTGATGATCTTACATGCAATGCAGGGAAAGAGGAGATCACGGATCTCCTGGCTTCAGATCCGGGTGGTGTACCAGGCACTGCCCGACTACCAGAGGGAGAGACTCGTCGAGATGGGATTCGCCGAGGTGCTCAGCATCGAGGTGATCCGGATGGACACACCACTGTTATACGCTTTGCACGAGAGATGGGATCCGATTAGCCGAGCATTCATCTTCCCGTGGGGCCACATGATCCCCACGCTAGAAGACATGGCAAGAATTTCAGGCTTGAGAGTCCACGGCTCCGCAGTGACCGGATGGACGTACGGGGACTACCGGGAGATAGCACAGCAGCTGCTCGGGCTAGATCTGATCAGGCCGGGGCAGTCCTCTTCCCAGCTCGCGAGATCGGTGCTGCAGGAGAGTTTGGGATTGAGGGGAGCGGCAATCACCGTAGGAGAGCTGCCGGAGGAGCATCTGGGCAGGGTGGTCGACCAGGTGCGCCCTTGCGTGGCGGCAGAGGCAGGAGCAGAGGGAGATAGAGTGCTCAGGCGCTTCCTGATGCTACTGTTCGGGAAGCTCCTGTTCGCGACTCGGGCAGATGTCATCAGCTGCAGATTGCTGCCGTTGCTAGAGGATCTGAGTAGAGTGAGGAAGTATGCATGGGGGGCAGCGGTACTAGCATTCCTGTTCGACTCCCTGAGCACCACGGACCGGCAGACGATGCTGGGCGGCTTCTCGCCCTTCCTACAGGTAAATGCACTTTAAATGCTTTCTATTTTGCCATGATTATGATTATGCAATGATTTATGCAAATGATTCAACTGACTTGATCTCTAAATGCAGGTCTGGAGCTACATGTACCTCCCGGGCATTGGGAGAGGCGCATTACTCCATCCCGGCCTCATACCAATCACGATGCGATGGTCGGTGGCGAGGGACACGGGATCGATCCTTAGATTGACCCGGACGATCCAGGACGACCTGGACTCCTACCCGCATACATCGGTAAGCCCGAGACTCAAAATGATTTCTATGTGCTTCTATATGCTGACAAATGCTGACAAATGCTGACAAATGAATGAAATACTTTCAGGTGAGATGGACCCCGTACCGCAGCGAGGGCTACACAGGACAGCCGTGGGTGGAGGCGTCCTTATCGTACCGGGGGCGAGACATATGGTTGCATTGCATCCATATCATCGAGCCTCTGCACTATAGGCTGATCCTGCGGACTCGGGGACTACACCAGCCCGAGGTGACCTTTTCGCATCGCAACGATGACCGCCCAGGCAAATCGGCGAGGGGCATCAGTGGGAGTGTGGATTGGCGCGCCCGAAAGGTGAAGTACGTCCTCGACTGGAGGCAACGAGGCAGGGCCGTGAAAGAGCGGGACGAGAGCGACGAGGCCTACCTGAAGGCCTTCGCTCGATACTACGGCGACCGGGTATACCGAGGTACCCGACGACCGGTATGCAATTCTAAACCTAAAACCTTTCTATATGAACCTGCAAGATGATGGATGCTGACTTATGCTTTCTAAATGCAGCTAGATCCAGAAGGACGGATAGCCGAGCTAGAAGGGCTACTCCACTCCACCATACAACAGCGGGATAACAGCGGGATGGGTACCGGTCTGCCCTGGAGCTCTTGGTGAGACTAAAGCTTAAATGCTTATGATTTATGGAATGATGTTCATGATGCAAATGCAAATATCAACTAACTTATGACTTCTAAATGCAGCGGGCTGAGGGAGCCCAACGTGCTGGACCGGATGCCCCATCGTCTTCCTCGCAGCCTACGGGTGGCAGGGCTGAGCAGGAGGCTGACTTTGCTCGGGCAATTGCCCGGGCCGAGGAGGCGGAGGCCACCCTCGCGGAGCGGGTAAGAGACTAAAAAACTTGTGATTATGCATGATTAAATGCTTTATGACTAATGATGTGAAAATGCAATCTACAGGCGAGGGATCTAGCAGCAGCAGTAGCCGAGGTAGAGAGAAGCAGGGCCGAGACTGATCGAGCCCGAGCGGAGACGGAGCTGGTACGGGCAGAGATGGCCCGGCAGAGAGCGGAGACCCTGCGATGGCCAGATGATCCAGAGATGGAACAACTCCGGAAGGAGTTAGCGCAGGCGCGAGCTGAGGTGGAGGAGCTTCGGATCGGGACGGCCGACTTGGATCGCTACCGGACCGAGGCACGGGAGACGCGGCGTCAGATCTTCACACTGAAGATCGAGCTGCGGACATTGGAGCGGATGGTGCGGATGATTGGCCGGGGACCAGAGCAAGAGCGCCTCCCAGAGTGGGGTACATAGGAGCGCTGCCCCTAGCGGCTCAGTAGGGGACTTCCTCATCAGCTCCTCCGCTCAGCGGAGAAATGAGAGGGCAGAGAGAGGGCAGCAGGAGGAGAGTGCTTCCATAGCACCACCACCCGCGAGGAGACCTGAGAAGAGGGAGGATGATGGTGGCCCGGCTGATAAGCCGGCCGAATGATGCCCTTTCTTACGTTTTCCTTTTTTATTTGTATAGAATCTTTGGTTAAAAATGGAATGAAACTATCTTTTTCATTTTTCTGTTTTAATTTGATGCGAGTGTGAATGGATGAATGAGATGAGGTGTATGCATGTATGCATATATGAAAATGGGAAGAAGATGAGGTGTACAGATGTGAAAGACCGCCAGGTCTAGTCAAGGGTTTAAAGGAATAGCTTGAACCCAGCAGCAGAGCAAGTGACGATCTAAGATCAGACCGTTATAACCAAGTGACGCTCTGGTGAGAGACCGTTAATCATCAGAGGCCCACACGGGCTGTGGGGCTTCAGGATAAGCGACGGCCAATTGATGGTGCGTCAGAGGCAAATAACGGCCAAGGGTCAGACCGTTGATCATGGTAGAACGTTAGTTGGGCAGGGCAACTAGCAGGAAAATGTGACGGTCCGAAAGGGATGCGTCAGAATCAAGAGACGGTCAGAAGCAAGACCGTCAGGAAGCGTTTTAGCCCAGAAGAGAAAGAACCAAGTGGCTGAGAATGTGACGGCTCAGGAACAGAGCGTTACAGGAAGCGACGCTAGACCCTTAGACCGTTACTCTCCACAGAACATGATTCGGGGAACTGAAACCCACAGAGAATGCGACGGTCGAGTGATGGCGCGTTAGAGTGGAGTGACGGCCATGCGATGGACCGTTAGAGTCTGGGTCGCAATCCGAATCGGATTGAGCCGAGATAACTAAAAACCCGAGGTTTAGCCACTTAAACCATCGCTAGGACTTATCCTAATTGAAGATAAAGCCTTCTAGCCCGAGTCTTACCCTTCCAAAGTTAAATACAAGCCTTGGCAACTTAAAACCTTAATCAAAATCGCAGCTTTGCTAAAACCCCTGTTCTAGGGTTTGAAGAGCTCCTCCAAAGGGCAGAAAACATGATGAAGAGGAGCTTCGAGGTGATGGCTATGGAGGAGAAAGCCCACACCGGCCCTAAAGCTGCAAGGAAGGAACATGGAGAGCTCCAACGGCTAACCTCAATTCCCAAGCACTTAAGTTCTAACGTCCAAAGGGTGGTAAGTACTTATAACTTCATCCAAAGTTCAGAATTTTGCTGCACTTGTTCTTTTCATGACTTCCTCCTTTCTTTTCTCAAGCCCCTTCCCGGCCCAAGGTGTTATTCCAATCTAAAGTGGGTGGCTCCCATGGTAAAGGCACTTCCCATAGAGGTCACATCCATCCTCAAAGCATGGCACCTCCAACCTCTCTTGGTTTTAGGCAAGAATTTCCAGAAATTGTCTTTCGATTGGCCAAGCCTTTCAGCACTTGTGGAATTATGGCATCCACAAACTCATACTTTCATCTTTCCTTCCTTTGAAGCAACCGTCCTATTGGAGGAGGTAGAAACCTACCTAGCCCTTCCTAAGACCAAGGTGGGGGATGAGGACCGGGTTTGCTACACAATAGAGCCTATTGACCCGTCCTTAATTTTAAGTGACTTCATTCATAACCCGAAGGACGTGAGGACCATGATCAGCCCACACCACGTTCACCTGATACCCTTGGCCCAATGGATAGTGTCTCATTGTAAAAATAAGTGGGAGAGACATGAAGCAATAGCCAAGGCGGTAGCGGTTTGCTTGTGTGGAGTCTTTCTTTTTACCACTACCGACCACCTCTTAGATATCCAAAACCTTGGTATTATTAGCGGGCTGTGGCGGGGTATGTCTATCTCTCAAGCGGTCCTCTCATACCTCTATGAAGGACTAAGCTCGGCGTGCCTAGGAGGGCTTTTGTTTGGTTCCATGATACTCCTTGAGTGCTGGATAGGAGTGAGAGTCAAATTCCTTCCTAAGGAAGACATAACTTCTGCAAGCCGACTCTTCGGGAGCCACCCTCTCTTCTTTATTGGAGGGGCATTTGGATATTCTCCTCAGGTTGAATGCAAGACAGCGGATAAGAAAACTCGGATGAATGGCGCCTCTTCTTCAACACTTTACCAATGGACAAGTTCATCATGCGACCAAGAGTCCTCCGAAATGCTCTTCTCAAAATACCGCGGCGCCAAGGCCTCGACCTCCAGCTAGTAGGGAACACTACCATGGCGATCTACAACCCGCACCGATGCCACCTTCAGATCGGATCACCTCGAATCAGCGTTTCTTCACTATCACACTACCCTCCCCTTCTACCTAGGAAGATGGGGACCGAGGAAGATGAAAGAGCGATCTGGAACGCGCTGACCATGTGGGAGATCAGCAAGGTGCGTCCATGGCAAGCAGAAGTTGAAGAGAACGACGAAACACGCCGAGATTACTTGAAAGAGTTGAGAAGAATCCGCCCTTTTGCGGATAAGAAGTTGAATGTACCTTGATTTTCTTTTTGTTTATGAGAGATATTTATGTTATTGACAATCAAATTTGATTTTATCAAGATTTATATTTCATTAATCTTTGCTTGAGTGAGATAAGATTTCCCTAGTTAAATGATCTCGAATTCCATCATGTGGAATGCTAGAATGATGTGAGTAGACAGGGCTTCTGGAAGATATGACGGATGTACTCGGGGCCGTTATATGGAAATGACGGTCCTGCGATAGGCCGTCAGAATGGGAGTAATCAAGAGCCCAGTTTCTGAAGGATATGACGGATGGGTTTTGAGCCGTTATTTTTAAGTAACGGTAGACTCCCCCAGACCGTCATAATGATGGTTCAACGAAAGGACGAAGGCCCATGCCTGAAGGAAGTGACGGTCAAAGATGGGCCCGTTACATGACTGTAACGGTCTGATGCTGGTGCGTTACACACTCTGAACCTGCATAGTTGTGAGTGTTTTTGCTTTTGGGCTTGTTCCTGTACTCTGCACACACTTAGACATGAAACAAGTTAGCTCTGTTCTTAGACTCAACCCCTTGCCTTGAAGTAAGTTAGATAATGACCGTTTCTTGATATTTGGTCAAGGGGTGGAGCCTTATTAAACAAGCGGAAACATAATGAAAATGCGATGCATGCTATGCATATGATGGTATTTTGGGGGTTTTGGAAAATATTAAATGTTTTGAATTTTTGAAAAAAATATTTGTTGTTTTTTTGGATTTTGAAAATATTTGATGTTTTTTTGGATTTTGAAACATATTTGTTATTTTTGGATTTTGAAACATATTTGATGTTTTTGGATTTTGAAACATATTTGATATTTTTGGATTTTGAAACATATTTGATGTTTTTGGATTTTGAGAAATATTTGATATTTTTGGATTTTGAAACATATTTGATGTTTTTGGATTTTGAGAAATATTTGTTGTTTTTGGATTTTGAAACACCAGTGCCTCTCTAGCAACACGAGACCTCCCTTGTTTTTAGCTTGAGCCTCGAGACCGGCGTGCAAATAGTGTGACAACCCCTGGCCGAGACCTGGTCATTGTGACGGTGTTTTTACCAACGCCATACCTAGGGTACTCGTCTCAGTCCTAAAAGAAAAAAGAACATGGGGGTAAGCTTAGGCCAGATATGGAAGTTTTTAGAACTTGATTCCCTCACCGTGCAACCTTATTAGAGATTTGGTCTGTTGTGCCGGGGCTTTTTATGTCCGTCATCGAACCTTTATCCACTTAGGCATGCATGCGACCGGGCTCATAACGTCCCGCGGGGAACTGTACTGCCACTCTTGTCATGCCTAATTTTCTTTTTCTTTTGGAGCTTTTGAGAATTCATTCACAGACCTTGAGATGATGCTTTTGATTTCATGGTAAAGAGCACTCCTTTTCTTTTCTTTTCTTTCCTTTCTTGTGGAGTCAGGTCATAACGGACTTGCCCCTATTTGAGACCTCTTCTCGTTAGGGAGTTTGGATTGGTTGTCTCCTCCTTATTTACTCCTTGCCCCTGGATGCAGCCGAAGAATGAAACGGACAGGGACTTTGACTTTCCCCCAAAGCATGGCCGAGGAAAAACGGTGTCTTTTTAAACAAGGAACCCGACCAGGGGCGTCGTGTAGTGTGTGTTTGCCTTACTCAAGACTCTCTTTTGAAGATAGGGAGGCATTTCTTATTGCCGGAAAAGCACATGGTTTAGATTTTTAAGGAAAGAAACGCTTAAGATACAACCCATTCCACGGGTGAGAGAGCTCCTCACCTTCCGCGTTTACTAAACGATAAGCATTCCCTGGATAAGCTTCTTTTATTACAAACGGCCCTTCCCAGTTAGGTTGCAACTTGGACCTAGGACCTGCAGACCGAATGAATTTGCGTTTCAAAACAATTTCACCCTTACAAAATTTTCGTTCGATTACCTTCTTTTGAAAATAGCGCGAAACCCTCTTTTGATAAACAGAAACGTGATCGGCCGCATTCATCCTCTTCTCATCTAAGAGTTCTAGCTGGACCAGCAACGCCTCTCGACGTTCATCGAGATTAAGTTCCTTATCGAGCTGCACTCTAAGAGAAGGGATTAAGATCTCATATGGGAGCACCGCCTCCATCCCATAAGTTAAAGAGTAGGGAGTTTGTCCCGTAGGGGTGCGGACGGAGGTGCGGTAAGCCCACAGAGCTTCCACCAATCTTTCAGGCCAATCAGAAAACTTATGTGCTTCGCATGTTTTCTTAATGATTTTAAGAAGGGTTTTATTAGTGGCCTCGGCTTGACCGTTGCCTTGAGGGTAATATGGAGATGAATGATGCAGTGCAATATTGAACTTCTTACATAGGTCCTTAAGCTCTTGGGAGATGAACTGGGGTCCGTTGTCGGTGATGATGCTACTTGGTACTCCGAACCGCGAGATGATATTCTTCATGATAAAGCGGCACACCGTTGTAGCTTTGATCTCTGCGTACGCCTCGGCTTCGGCCCATTTGGTGAAGTACTCAGTGGCGGTGAGGATGAAAGATTTCTGCTTGATCTGAGAATTAGGATCACCGAGTGGGCCGACGACGTCGAAAGCCCACATAGAGAACGGCCAAGGAGCAGTCATAGGATGGAGGGATGAAGCTGGAGAGTGAATTTTATCAGCATGGAGTTGGCATTTAAGACACCTCCGGACATAGAGGGAGCAATCTTCCTCTAGAGTGGGCCAATAGTAGCCCTGCCTAAGGATCTTCTTTGCTAGAGCCTGGCCATTGACATGACCTCCACACTCACTTGAATGGGCTGCCTCAGCCACTTTCCAAGCTTCTACATCATCCAAGCATCTCATGAGCATTCCATTAGTAGCGCGCCTATATAGTTCTCCTGCAATGATAGTGTACCTTGCGGCGGCTCTTCTTATTGCTTTACGCTGCTCAGCCTTTGCCCCTTCTGGGAACGACCCTTCTTTGCAAAATAATTCGATTTCATGATACCAAGGTAATTCCTCTTCGTCCAGAATCTCCTCTAGTTCTGTTAATGAAACTTCCTTGAGATCCTCCTTCTCAACTTTCGCCTCTACAAATTTCCTGAGGTTGATGAACCAAGGATCTTGAATGGAGGGTGCGTCCAATCTCTGGACGACGATGGTCTCAGTACTACGACTGAGGGGGAAGGATAAGGAGGAAGCAAGGGATGCCAAAGCATCAGCTAGAATGTTTAAAGAACGAGGAGTATGGATATAGATGAGCTTACGGAATCGCTTAGCGAGGAGCGTGACCAAATCTTGATAAGGTTTGAGCTTAGGGTCACGAGTACGGTAAGTTGACAGAACTTGCCGTAGGACGAGCTGAGAGTCTCCTATAATGTTCAAATAACGCGCGCCTAGGAGATAGGCGTGCTTCAAGCCGGCCAGGAGAGCCTCATACTCAGCGATGTTATTGGTAGCAGGGAAGCGAAGTTGATAAGCGAAGGGGATGGTTACTCCCTCTGGAGTAAGCAAGACAGCCCCAATCCCTTGGCCTTGGGAGTTGAGTGCACCGTCGAAGTGCAGAGACCAAAAGGGATGATGAGAAAGGACAGAGAGATGCTCATCAGGGAAATCGTCCTGAATGGAATCGGTATGAGGAATGGGAAGATGTGCGAGATGCTCAGCAATGGCATATCCCTTGACTGCCTTCTGAACGACAAAGGTGATGTCAAACTGAGAGAGGAAGCTCTGCCAGCGAGCTAACCTACTAGAAAGGATGGGCTTTTCTAGGAGATAACGGATCGGGTCCATTCTAGAGATCAACCTAACTGGGTGGGCGAGAAAGTAATGTTTAAGCTTCTGAGCTACCCACACTAAGGCGGCACAAGTCTTCTCCATAGCGGTGTACTTGGATTCAGCTGGATTAAACATCCGAGAGAGGTAGTACGCGGCCCGCTCTTTCCCTTCGTCATCCACTTGTGCTAAGACCGCCCCTAGGGAGTCCTCAATAACCGAGATATATAGGATTAGGGGTTTCCCAGGGACAGGAGGTTGCAAAACTGGGGGATTGGACAGGTACTCTTTGAGGTCCTCATAGGCCTTTTGACAATCTTGATTCCATTCGAACTTGACCCCCGCCTTAAGCAATTCATAGAACGGGCGGCACCTTTGAGAATGTTGAGATATGAATCTCTAATGAATTGCAGTCGACCAATCAGTCCTCGAAGTTCCGTAATGTTCTTCGGCGGAGGCATGTCCATGACGGCCTGTGCTTTATTAGGATCAATCTGGATCCCCCGTTTGCTTACTATGAACCCTAGCAACTTCCCTGAAGAGACTCCGAATACACACTTCTTCGGATTCATTTTAAGCTTATACTCCCTGGCTCTCTGCAGCACCTTAGCCAGAATAGAGGGGTGTTCTTCTTTTGTCCTTGACTTCACCAAGATGTCATCCACATAAGCTTCCATGTATATGTGCATCATGTCGTGGAAAATGGCCATCATCGCCCTTTGATAGGTGGCACCTGCGTTCTTCAACCCAAACGGCATAACCACATAACAATACGTGCCCCAGGGCGTGGTGAAGGAAGTTTTCTCTTGATCTTCCGGAGCGAGACGGATTTGATTGTAGCCCGAGTACCCATCCATAAACGACAGAGCTTCATACCCGGCAGTGTTATCCACTAGGACGTCTATATGAGGTAGTGGGAAATCATCTTTGGGACATGCTTTGTTCAAGTCCCTGAAATCAATGCATATGCGCACTTTTCCATCCTTCTTGAGAACCGGGACTATGTTCGCCACCCACTGGGGATATAAGACTACTCTGACGAACTTGGCCTTGTATAACTTATCGACTTCTTCTTTGATCCTTAAGGCCATGTGGGGGTGAAATCTTCTTGACTTTTGTTTAACAGGTGTTGCCCCTGGTTTAAGCACGAGTCGATGTTCCACTAAGGAGGGGTCAAGACCTGGCATGTCCTCATAAGACCAGGCGAAAGAATCGCTGTACTCCCTTAGAACCTTAATTAGATCTTCTTCTACCTGCGGCGGGAGATCAGCTGAAATAATGATAGGCCTTGGGTCTTCTTCTGTTCCCAAGTTGATTTCCTTTGTAGGTTCATCCACTGCCGTCGACGGCTGGTCGAATCTCTTTAATCCTTGTGCATACAAGTCGGCAGTGTCATCTACGTTGCTATCTTCATCTATTGGATCCTTCTCATCCAGAACCTCATAGACGCCTAATCCGTCGTCGCTCCATTCCCCTTCTATTTCCTCTTCATCTTCAATCATAATCGCCGTGGCGACGAATTCCGGACACTTCAGAAGAGCATGACATCGCTGAGCCAAATCTTGCAAGAACCTATCAGGAACAGATCGGGAAGGATGCGCAAGCGAGCGCGGCTCAGAATGGGAAGGGTTGGATGCCCTAGAACAAGACCCTACTTCTCTAGACCTAACTGACTCTACTTCCTTAGACTCACTAGACCCTAATCCTAACCTAGGGGAGAGAAGGCTTAGTGGAAGGGAAGGAGCAGGGGACTCGTGCCCCTGGGAGGAGGAGAATGGAGACAGGACAGCGTAATCTTCCACTGAAATCTCCGTTTTAAATTTGACGTTTTTTTTTGGAGATCAGTAGAGACTATGCAGCAAGACGGAGGAGGTGGGAGCTGCATGGGGAACATCTCGGAAAGGATGCGATTGGAGAAAGGATCAGCAGAAGACAACCACATCTCATGGAGCTGAGCATTGTGGGAGAGAGGAGTGAGTAGAGTGGACAGATCAATACGCGGGCACTTCCCGCGAGCACAAGGGATGAATTGAATCTCCGGTGGATCGATGATGGTTGGATTTATCATGACAGGAGGAAGACGGGGTATGGGCTCCCTTTGTTGCAAGATAGATTGGAAGCGTGAGGGAGACCAAGAGAAAACAATCGGAGAGCTCCCCACTTTTTGCATTTTAACCGCGGGTTGCTTCTTCGGCCTCCACTGTACGAGCCGAACCTCTCGCTGCTTCTGGCGATCTTCTTCAGAAAAGATCCTTTGCAAGGCCTGACTGTAGTCGAGCATGTCACCATTTGACCTTCCTGGCAGGGAAGGTGGACTGGCAATTGGACAAACTATATCCCTTCTTGGCTGCACCGGTTCTGGAGCTAATGTGCCGGGCTGGAGAGGCCCCCTGACAAAGTGCTCACGATAATCCCATGTAAGTGGCCCAGAATCACCCATCATAGATAATGCTGTTTCCTTATAACCGAGGCCTCTTCTGCCCATTTTCTTTCCCTTAGGTATGGGTTTAGTCATTCCTTGCAGTTGCGCCCCGAGGCCTCTCCCCGGTTGATAGCCCAGTTTCAATATGATATTCCACCCTTTTGAATCTCGGATCTGTGGCTTCACTTTGACATTGACTGGAGTAGTGATGGGCTTGGGAGATGTGTAAGCCCAAGGAAAGTTCAAATCAAGCACTGATATGACGGGCCGGCTACTCGGCCATAGTGTGGGAAGAACCTGATCTGAGAGGGCCTTGACCGTCTGTACCGTGGCCAAGCTTTTAACTTTGACGACCCTCCCTTGAAAGGGAAATTTGACGCACTGATGTGCGGTGGAGGGTACGGCGCCAAGCGTGTCAATCCAGGGACGACCCAAGATAGCCTTGAACATAGGGTCGATGTCGAGAACATAAAATTCCACGGCCATAGTGAGGGGACCGAGCTCCGCCTGAATGGTGATCACCCCGTGACATGCTCGCCTTGAGTTGTCATATGCTGCTATAGTAGTGGGGGTAGGCTGTAGTAACTCTTCGATATGTTGCATGCTCGGAGGGTACTAAGTGGGCAAACATTAATTGAGGCCCCGGTGTCAACCAATGCTGCTTCAATGTCGACTTTGTTCAGGGTAATTGTTATGCAGAGCGGCTTTTGTCGAGCCCCTGGAGGTGCAAGCTCGGTTTCTGAGAATGTAATTGCCGGCCCTTTGGAAATAGTTGCCAATGCCGTTGGTAAACTGTCGACTGCCATGTCTTCGCTAACCATTACTTTCTGCAAGAAGTCCCTCAGTGCATCCTGATGAAGGGTGGACCTTTTGATTAACTCCAACACGGATATCTTAGCGGGTACTCTATCCAGGTGATGTAGCAAGTCATATTGAGTACCCGGCAGAGGTTCAGCCTCTTCTTGCTCGGCCGTTGGCTGGGTGGACTGGGGATTGGAAGCAGTAATGTAATTCCGATGGAACATCTTTCCGCTTCTTAAGGCACAGTTTGCCGCAGCATCTGAAGATAGTGTGACGGGTGCCGCAGGGTGGATGAGTGGGATAGGCTGTGTGGGGGAGGTGTTTTGGTGGAGCGTGGGGTTAGCGAGGTTAATGGGGGGTGAGTGGATGATAGGTGAGGGATTGGTGGAAGGCAAGGTGGTGACGAATGTTGATGCAGGTGGCGGGAAGGCTAGTGGGTGTTTGAGAACGGGTGAAGGATTAGGGGATGGTGTGACGATGGCGAGGGGGATAAGTGTTGGAGGGTATGATGGGATGGAGAGCGGTAGAGGGTTGGCTGGAGCGGGTGTGGATGGTAGGATGAGCGGAGAAGGTGTTGGTTGCCTGGGGAGGATGAAGGAAGGGTTGCGGAGGTTGTGGTGGAAGGCCATTACTTGCGGTGCGGCGCCATCATCATCAAAAGACCACCCGGCATTGGGAGCCGGTGGTTGAACCATGTTAACTTGTGCTGGTGCCGGCGGCTGCTGCTGAGGAGCGGGTGGATGATTCGGCATCGGATTCTGATGGATGCCTAGGTCTTGCACTTGCTGTGGTTGCTGTTGTTGTGGCGGCTGCTGCGGCTGCGGTGCTTGATGCTGCTGCACTTGCTGCCCCTGCGGCTGCCTCCTCTTCTCTTTAATCTCCACAATGGCCCTATGCATTTCGGCCCAGTCGATTCTCTGCCCTTCATGAAGGTCATATACTAGATCTCGGAATTGATAACATCCTTCTATGGTATGGCCTGGCTGCCTATGGAACATGCAATATTTGGTTTGATCAACCGCCGGGTTCCAAACAGGCCGTTCCGGAGGAAGTTGAATTGCATTTACTGACATAAGTGCCGAGAAAATATCCGTAAGTGTCTCGGGCAATGGAGGATATTGGGCTCTCCTGGGAGCCGGGCGCTTGCTGTTTGGATTGTTGTTGCTGTAGCCGCTGGGTGGAGGGACGTTATGGTATTGTGATGGTGGTGATGGTTGTTGTGGTGTGGTGAAGGCGTTTTGTGGAATGGTGAAGGCGGGGGGAGTGTTTTGTGGAGTGGCCTGGAAGTTGTGCGGAGTGGAGTTTTGTGGATTGCGGGGGTTTTGATTGTAGCGGAAAGGTGCGGCCTGATACGGAAAAGCAACGGCTTGTACTTGCTCATTTGTTTGGACCCCCTCAGTAACCGGCCCTTGTGGTTTCTTGTGGTACTTGGGCTTTTGGTTTTCGAATAGAGAATGGATAGGGGAGTCCTTGAATTGAGTCTGTATGAAGCGCGCCCGGCTGTAGAGTTGATGCATGTTAGCTATGTCATTCATTGCCAGGATGTTGCGGAAAGTCGGCGTGGCATTGGAGATCAGTAACTTGACCTTCTCTTCCTCTGGAATATGGCCAGGCACTCTGGCGGCCATCTGCCTCCATCTGTCTGCATAGGTGGCGAAGTCTTCCTCCGGCTTCATCTTCTCTGCTACTAGATCTGTAAATGAATATTCTGGCCCGACCCGGTCTTGAAATCGCTGAATGAACTTGTCCTTAACTACCTTGAAACTCTCGGCCTCTTCCAGTGGCAGAGAATAAAACCATTCCAGAGCAACTCCATCTAAGGATCGGCGGAACAAGTACGCCATGAGGTGATCATCATACTAGAACTGCGCCGACTCATATAGAAAATCCCTCACATGGATAAAGGGATTGCTGTTCCCATCATATTTGCGATAGTTAGGGAGCTCAGATTGCGGAGGGAACCGAATGTTTTGGAAGCTCGGAATAGGAATATCGGCCAAGGATTGTGGGCCAACCCTTTTCTGGAGGAAGTCAAGTTGTTGCTGCATGGCGGCCCACTTGTTAAGCAAGTCCTGCTCTTGGGAGGGAGCAGGGGTAGCGAAGGACGCCGATTGTTGAGGAGCGGATGGAATGACGGTGGCAGACGGGGGAGGCCCATAGGCATGAGTAGAAGGATAGACAGTGGAAATAGGGGGCCCGTAAGAAGGATATTGAGCCTGAGATAGACCCGGATGGGAGTGAGTTTGGGCCGCCCCTTGCTGAGGGTGTAAGAAATCAGAAGGGTTCATGAGAAGCTGTGAAGCCACCGAACCAGAATTATGATGATCCACCTGGACAAAAGGAGGGATAGGCGATTTCCCTTTATCAAAAGACTGATGGGCTGAATTGGAAGATTGGCCCATCTCCATGCCGGCAAAAGTGATGGTCCGAGGTTGGACCGGAGTGAGGTCAATCGGATTGGGCTGAACGGACGGCCCGATAATGGAAGGATTAGATTGACCTTGAATGGCGGCGGAGGGAGGAGCGTTGGACCCTTGCATAGCTTGGTATAGGACTTGAAGTTGAGCTGGGTCCAATTGGGCCATCATGTGAAGGACGGAGCCCGCGGAAGGAGTAGCGAGAGAAGGGGTACCTTGACTACCTCCCACAGACGTGGAAGACGGGAGAGGGGCAGTCCCTTCTCCGGAAGGAAAGGTAGCAACCCTAGGGGGGTTTTCAAGGAGCCCTTGAGGGAGAGATTCCTCTTGTGAGCGCGGAGGATTGAAGGATGCCATGGTGGATTCGAAGAGGGGATTGGAATAGAAAGTGAAGGAAGAAGCGACTGGAGAAGATGACTCAAACGGACGAAAGCAACTCCACATGCAACGGACAACCTTGGAAATATGCAAAAACAACCAACACAAAACACACAATGAGCAATCAATCTTAGGTGTTCTAACAAGATGCAAGTGATAAGAGATGAAGACACTCAAGAATCAAGCAAGTTGTTTAGAATGATGCGACAATATTCTTATGATTTCTCCTTTGGAACCTTAGTGAATTGATTGATATGTGCTCTCAACAATAGGTCCCTAGTAGGAGATGGATATAGGACTTGGTTTGACTCTAAGTGTAACCACTCAATCACTTATGCAACCCTAGACACAGGGTGGGAAAGGTACAACCAGCCCGGCGTCCGTGTGGGAATCCACGGCTCGCGGGGACTTATGGAGGTCCCTGCTGTGATTTCCTAGTCGGCCCCAAGGAATATGGAGACGAGAGGTCCTCACAACAAGGTAGGAAAATGCAATCTAATGTATGAAGAGATGAATGACCCTATGTGCACCGGAGTGCATGCAAAGTCTAGCCTAACAATCTAACAATCAATAGTGCACACCATAACATGCAAATATGAGCAAAGCAAGAGGAGGGCCAAGTGTCATCCAAGCAACAAATCACAGCACAAACTGCGGAAATAAATGCACCTCGGATGCGTACCTGCCAGAAGAATAACGGTCGAAGGGCCCTGCGTCAGAAAGAAGTAACGGTCGAAGGCCAGACCGCCGGATAATATATAACGCAGGGAGACTAGACCGTCATATGAGCCAGGGAGCCAAAAACTAACATAAGTAACCAGAAAGCCCGTAAAGCTCACACAGCAAGATGAAAGCGGCGGTCTAATGCCCCTGCGTCAGAAGACTGTGACGCGTGGACACAGGACCGTCAGAAGACTCAGAAAACCAGGATGATCAATGGAACGAAAGAAACAAAAGACGACTGAACAAGCAGACGATGGCAGGTTTAAACAAGAATCAAAAGCACGATTGGCACAAGCAGTCCCACCGTGATCGCCAAAAAATTATCTGTTGATATTTATTTGCCTATCTTTGATCTTACTTATGAGGTTTGCTAAGTAATATGGCAAGATGACAAACAAGCAATCAAAGATCTGCTCAAACCTATGAACATGTGAACATGAACCTAGGCAATCATAGCTAGCTCTAGCATGGGCATGCTATCTCAATCAAATTACGCTAAGGAAAAAGGAAAAACACACGCCGGGGCGTGGAGCAAGGAGTAAATAAAAACACACCACTAGAGATGGAACGAGCAAGGAAATAAAGATGTGATGAAGGAAATAGCTATTGCCCAGCACTAAGGAAAGATGTGATCGCCACCAAAGTAAACACAAGTCAAAGACTCGAATATACCTTGGAAATAGGTGGATGAAGCACCCGCCCACGGGAGAGAAAACCAAGGAAAGCCTGCAGATCAGCTTGAAAGTAACGGCCAGAGACCCGTGCGTCGCTTGGAAGTAACGGTCTCACCCTAGACCGCCAGAAGAGAGTGACGCGCCTGCACCAGACCGTCAGATAACCTGCAGTAGTAAAGCTTGAATTCTTTTAACTCCAACTCTTCCAGCCGGCTAGAAGACTTGGGCCTCGTGCTAATGAACCTGTAAACCTGCCAAAGAAGTAGAAAGACAAGACAAGACAACCTCAATCAGCCCTCTTTGCAAGCATAGCATCAATTCTTAAAGAATTTAAGAACATCAAAAGGAGAGGGAATTACCGGGGAGTTTTGGTTTTTTTAACCCCTCTGGGCGTTTTTTAAAAGTTGGGAGGATGTTTGTATGCTTAAAGAACAGTGAAAAACATGGAGGAGGAGGAGGGACAATGCTTTGTTTAAAAAGACCAAGGAAGAACTCAAGCATGCAAAGATGAACTTGAAAGATCAAAACAAAAGTACTCCCTTGACTGGAAGATGGATGGACGTGGGAAGCAACTCCTCCTGGATGAAGATGGCTCCTGGGTTCGGCAGCACTTCGTCGTGAATCAAAATCTCCTCCTCCTTTGGCCATGAATTCAAGGGTTCTATTTATAGACCCTCAAAACTCGTAGGTCGAGTAGAGGATAATTCAGCAGGAAAAAGGGATAAGTCTTAGCAAATCCTTGAGGATAATATCACCAAGAGTCCAAAGAAACAAACGGGAAGTCCTGAGGATCGGATTAGAAAGAGATAAGGTCAATCCACGTTCTTATCTCAAACACGGAGTAGCAG
Organism: Amorphophallus konjac; assembly: GCA_022559845.1. Taxonomy (NCBI): domain Eukaryota; kingdom Viridiplantae; phylum Streptophyta; class Magnoliopsida; order Alismatales; family Araceae; genus Amorphophallus; species Amorphophallus konjac. Next base: position 274,930,100 of record CM040122.1, read on the forward strand.
AGAAAAGGCCTGAACTGCCAGGACTCCCGGAAAGAAGTAACGGCTGCACGATAGACCGCCACTTGGAAGTAACGCATCAAGGAACATCCGTTACTTTCAACTTATCCAAAGAGATAAGATCAACGGAAAGAAGCCCCAACAAGCTGGACTCTTCAAGGAAATGACGGTCAAGGAATAGGGCGTCATAGGGAAGCAACGGCTGCACGACGGACCGTTATTATCAATGTGGATTCAACAGGATAAGCACTGAACACGTGGCCTTAAGCCTTAGGACTCTTCAAAGAGTAACGGTCTAAGATCCATCCGTTAGAAGGAAGTGGCGCACCTGTCTGGGACCGTTATTTAGCATTGAGATTCAAGAAAGAAGAGAAGGGCTTTGCTAAGCTTTATCCAACGAAATGCCACCGGGAGCCAATTCTTTATCCAGGAAAAGACCCAAGAAACAGGTTTCAACTGATCAGGAGACTCGATGAAAAGCGAACAACTCGGAGCATTATATTGAATGAATAAGGAGATGACCCGACTTATGGGTATAAAACGGGTGTCAACACAATTATGCAAACAATAATGTAAATATGTATAACAACCAAGGAGGAGATCAGATAACACCCAAGCATGAAAGTCACAGCAAAAACTGTAGAAATAAACTCAACCTCGGGATGCGTACCTATGACTAGAGAAACGGTCTGATATGAAACCGCCAGAGAGATAAGATGGCCTATTTCTAAGCCGCTTTTAAGCCGTAAACGGCCGAACAGTGGACCGCCAAGGTGACCAGAGAGCAGAAAACAGCAGGAAATTAAACGAAAAATTCGAGGAAAATACAAGGGCAATTAGGTTAAATCAACAGCAGCAGGTCAAATAGAAGCTCAACACGATTGGCACTAGATGTCCCACCGTGATAGCCAAGAAATTGTGGATGTTGGTTTTCTAAATGGTTCCCTCAATGGTGAAGATATGATGATGAACAAGTTGATGTAAATGATGTGAACTCATGAACAAATGCAACATCAACTCAAGCAATCAACATGGAAATATAAGCACATGGGAATGTCATCTTTATCAGAAATAAGCAAAAGAAAAGAAAAACACACGCTGGGGCGTGGGGCAAAGGAATAAAACCAAACACACACCGTAGGTGTGGAGCAACTAAACTAAAGCCAAGAAAGAGAGATATGAGGAAGATAAAGAAGACTACTGCCCAAACTAAAGGAATGTGATCGCCACCAAGATAATTAAAATAGCAAAGCTAAGGTAAATACCTTGGAAAGAGGAGGATGAAACACCCGCCAACGGGAGATGAAAACCAGAGATCTGCACTTTCAAACGATCTAATATCAGGCCGCGGACGAACTAGAAACGGCCTTACGATAAGCCGCCAGAGCCTCGCAAATGGTCAAATATAGAGCCACTAGAGCACACAGAATAGCAACTTGGGACTTGAATCTCCACTTCTCCTGGCCGGCTAGAAGAGCGGGGCCTCGTGCTAGAAACCCTGTGGACCAACAAAAAAGGTGTAGAAGCACATAAAAATAACCCAAATTAGCCCTATGACAAGTGTAGCAACTATAATGCAAATATACTAAAGTGCATGCAAAAGGAGGAGTGGATACCCAAGGTGGCGATTTTTAAACCCCTGTGGGGCATGGAAAAGATGGGAAGCTGTTTAAAAATGATGCAAAGATGATAGAATGTGGAAGAGGAAGAGGAGAGATGCTTGTGAATGCTATGAAGAGGGGAAAGAAACTAAAGAGGAAAACAACACTATTAAACCCTTGGAACTTAGTACTCCTTGGACTTGAAGGCTAATGGACGTAGTGTTGCATCCCTATGGTTTTGATGATGTCTCACACTATAAATCAATCTTCTATCTCTAGATTTATGCTAGTTTCTCACCTATGTAAGTACAGTTCATATGCTGTTTCTTTATAGCATCTACCTACACTGATTGGTTAATATGGACTGTAGTGGGTCGACTCATCAGCAAGGGTGGGTCGACGCATCAGAGCATTGATAGCTTGGGTACCAAAGTCTATACACCAGCTTGGTCTATTAAGTCTGTACATTGGCATATATTATTCTAATCTGTACATCGGGCACCTTCTAACTGAAGTCTATACATTGGTCTTAATATTCTAAGTCTGTACACTGCCCGACCAGTTAAGTCTGCACATTGTCAAAGTCAGTACAGTTCAACTCTATACACTGGATTGTCAAGCTTCACGTCTATACACTGGCTGCTGCATTCTCATGAAGTCTACACATCCGATAGTGTAAGTCTATACATCGCCCAGTGTCATGTTTGCATAGTCTGTACAACGCATGCTTTACACACTCAAAGTCTACACATTACTAGTCAGCAGGCTCACACACACTAAAGTTCATACATTGCACAAAGTCTGAACATTGCTTCAGAGATAGCTTCAGCCAAGTCTATACATCGACTGGCAGTCTTCATGCTAAGTATGTACATTCCTTGAGTCCAAGTCTGTACAGAGGCTTCGAATTAACACGTCTCATGCTGCGTCTTAGGCAAGTCTATACATCGGCTTCATTCGCTCAAGTCCATACATCCACAGTGGCTCATCAAGTCTATACATTCACAGTGGTTCTTCAATGTCTGTACAACGCTGAAGCCTTCACAAGTCTATACACTCCTTGAGCTTCACCAAGTCTGTACATCGCTTCAAGCGATTCAAGTCTATACAGACTACCTTCACTTTCAGAGTCTGTACATCGGTCATACAGCCGATCGTCTCATTCAGGACTTTGCAAGTCTGTACAGCCGAGCGTCTCATGCATCGTCTCACTCTGGAACAGTCTATTCACTGGCTCAAGCTTGTCAAAGTCTGTACATCACCGTTGGGCATCAAGTCAATATAATGTTCACCGTCTTATTAAGAGTCTTACTCTATCAAGTCTGTACATTGCATACAGTACATCGCTTCCTCAAAGTCTGAACACTGGCCTCTTGCTTCAAGTCTACACATTGAGTTGTCCGACCACAACTCTATACATTCTGTTGTTATAACTTGAGCCTTCAGTGCTCACAGCACACACGTTACAAGTCTGTACACTGGTTAGGCTTCGTGAAGTCTACACAGTGGCTGAGCTTTGTAAAGTGTACACATTGGTAAGGCACGTTTGCATTGTTCATCATAAGCCTATACACAGCCATTCATGCACTTGTTCATATGTCTACACACTGCCATTCATGCACTTGTTCATATGTCTATACACTGCCATTCATGCACTTGTTCATATGTCTATACACTGCCATTCATGCGCTTGTTCATTAAGTCTATACACTCTCTCACGTTGTACACACTTACTCAGTTGATGTTTCTGAAGTATATACACTCGTGTTGAATAGCCTGAACTAACTAAGTCTATACATTCCATCTATCTATCTGCAGGCAATTCAGGTTGATGATTGGGCACGTGATCCGAGGTTCGCACCTGGCATGTGATCCAAGACACCAGGAACGTGACACGTGGATGGCAACCCAGTCAGGATGCTGCCATGTGGTCAAAATTCAAATGATCTGACAAAAAGTTCATGGGCGGGAACCTGGCAGCCACACGCCCAAAATCTGCTATAAATGTGAAGCTTCATCCTTCAGTAGAAGCTTGATCGTGAAAAGAAAAAGCAGAAGCCATTGGTGTGAGTTTGCACGATCCAGAAAAGAAAAAGAGAAGAGAGTTCCAGATCTGAGAGGAGTTTGTTCGAGAGAGAGAGCAGTGTCTGTGGTTTGATGAATTGCTTCATTTGAAGCTACATTTGTATTGGTTTCGGAACCGACTGCTTCTTCATTAGTTTTTTGTTTCTACTTTGTTTTCGTTTCATTTTGTTCATCCTTCTGATTTGAATTGGTTTCCCTCCGGTGTGTGGAGGAAGGGAGTATTACTCCAGTTTCCCTCTGGGTTGCAGAGGAAGAGAGATCGGTGATCTCTGGTGTTGTTGGTGACAGGTTGTCATTAGCAGTTTCCCTCCGGTGTGTGGAGGAAGGGAGAGGATTCTCCGGTTGTGTTCTAGCTGGTAGCTAGAACAGGTTTCAAGTTCTGTGGGTAGCAGAGCTTGGTTGAGGGATTTGTTTCCCTTGGTTGTTCAAGCTGTGTGGCAGCATGTTGTTCGTAGACTGAGTCTGCTGTGATCTAGCATTGTCTAGTGGAATCCTCATTCTTGTTGGAGTGAGGGGTGGATGTAGATTGCGGACTGCAATCGAACCACCTAAAAATCGAGTGCCTCCTCTATGGTTTGCTATTGTTATCTGCGCTCTTCATCTGCTTGTCTCTTTGCTTCCATGTGATCAGTTCTTCACTCTCATTTACTTATACTGCCTTGCTTGGTGACTGTATTTGCATTTCTCTGTGTGCGGGTTAAGGAGGGGCGTTAGCAGTAGAATTTATTTTCCGCCTAAGTTTATACAAATTGGGAGTGATCTATTCACCCCCCCCTTCAATATCACTCTTGCTGCGCTAACACTTGGTATCAGAGCAGGTTAATGCCATGTGGACGAACGGTCAAGGAAATGCTAGTGGTCCTAGAACCTTCATGGCGGAAGGTCAATCCATTAGTCGCCCTCCGTATTTTGATGGTAGTAACTATCTGTTTTGGAAGAACAGGATGGAAGTGTTCATCAAGGCTCAGAGTCATAAACTGTGGAGAGTAATTACTGTGGGGCCATATGATCTGCCACCAAACGAGGACGCTTGGACAGATGACCACGTCAAGCTCTCTTCACTCAACTGGACGGCGTTGAACATCATCCAGTGTGCTGTTCATCCAGAGGAGTATGCCCGTATATCTGCCTACAGACTGCCAAGCGAATGTGGGATGAGCTGCAATTGATCTATGAAGGTACAGCTCAAGTGAAAGCCTCGAAGGTAAACCTCTACACTTCTAAGTATGAAATGTTTAAGATGAATGCAGATGAGAATATAACTGAAATGTATGCCAGGTAGTCTTGATCACAAACACACTTAAAGGGCTAGGGAAGGATCTTGCTGAGGCAGATATAGTCAAGAAAATCCTTAGATCTTTATCCCCGGCATGGCACACTAAGGCCATTGTGATTGAGGAGTCAAAAGATTGACTATCTTGACTGTGAATGAACTCATAGGATCTCTTATGACCTATGAGATGAATTTCCAAGGAGGTGGAGAAGGAAGTGAGAGGAAGGGTAAAATGTAGCTCTAAGAGCTTCCCGCAACAAGGGTAGCAACAGCGGGAGCAGCAGCAGTAGCCCCGAGTCTGAGTCCGAGCTTGAAGGTTTGTCAAATCTCGACCAGGAGGAGCAGGCTATGCTCACTAGACAGTTCAGAAAATTTTTGAAGAAAAAGGGAAAGACCTTTAGGAAGAAGAAGCCACACTCTTTCAACAAGAGTGCTGAATTTACTAGTTACAGGGATAGAAATCCTAAGAGACTGACTTGTTTTAATTGTAACAAACAGGGACACATGAAAGGCGAATGCCCAGACCTCCAGAAAAAGGGTCCCTATCTTCAGAAGAAAAACATAAAGGTGCAGAAGAAGAAGAAGCCACAGGCGATGGTCTGCACATGGAGCGAGGAAGAAGAAGACCCCGAAGACGCTTCCTCAGAAGAATATGAAGATGGAATTTGCCTTATGGCAAACAGTGAAGAGGAGGTAATAAAGTTTTTGAAAATTTCTCAATTGATGACTGGGAGGATGCTTATGGTGACTTGCTAGATAAATTTAATTCTCTTAGTAAAGAGCACAGAGTTCTGAAAAGAAAATTTAACACAAATGTTGAAGAACAAACTCTGGTCTTTGAGGAAAATGAGAAGCTAAAAGAACAACTAGAAGAAATGACCTCACTAAGGAAAGAAATGATAAGCTCAAGGGAGAAATTCAAGAAAGTCAAAAACAGCTCAATGAATTCAAAACTAAAATTGAAGAAAGCATGAATGAAATTAGAGTGAATTCAGAGAAATATGAAGCTGTGAAGAAGTAAATGCTGAACTCCTAAAAAATTCTGAGTCCCTTCAAAAGGAGCTGGAAGACAAACAGAAAGTCTTAGAAAAGTTTGTCCAAGGAAAGACTAGTTTAGATGCTATACTAGGGACTAGGGTCAATTTCAATAAGGAGGGTCTAGGCTATGACCCAACCAACAAGAGACCCTTGCAGTTCAAGACCATCACCTTCTGCCCAGAGAAGGGAAAAGAGAAGCTGACACACCATCCAGCTCAAACAGCTCTAAGGAATTCAAAGTCCTAAAGAAAACACAAAAACCAGTACTGGACAACCATTTAAGATGGGAATGAATTTTATGAAGAATAACACTAAGCCCACTCACCAGAACACAAATGGTAGATGGACCAAGAAAGTGAATCAGAATAAGAGCTGGAATTACAACAATCAGATGGGTCCAAACAGGACCTACTGGAGAAATAACTTTCATGGTCAAAAATATGTTAATCAACAAGCTTACAGAAATTTCCTAGGAATAGGAAGACTAATGAATGGAATAGAACTCACTTCTCCAGTCCAGCTGGATTCAACTTTAATAACCAGAAAGGAGGTGCCAGAGAAAACCATGCTGAAGCAAATCTGGATACCTAAACACTTGATCAGAGATTTGAACAATGTCCTTGGACCCAACTCATCTTGGGTTCCAAATCACTCTGCTTGATGTATTTGTGTAGGTCGGCCTGGCAGCTGAAGACAACAAGTGGTACCTCGACAGTGGCTGCTCCAGGCATATGACAGGAGACCGATCCAAGTTTAGCAAGATAGAGATGAAGCCAGGGGGTCTGGTCAAGTTTGGAGGAAAGAACAAAGGTAAAATAATTGGAGTTGGTACAGTAGGTAAGTCTTCCACAAACTCCATTGAAAAAGTCTTACTTGTGGAAGGGCTTCAACACAACCTGATTAGCATTAGTCAGTTATGTGACAGGGGTCACAGGGTTGTATTTGATGATAGTTCATGCAAAATCCTTGAAACAAATTCTGATGTGGTTAAATTTGTAGCCAACAGGATTAATAATGTCTACATTGTAGACTTAGATGAGAAATCTGAATCTACTATTTGCTTATCTGCCAACTCTGAAAATGATGCTTTTGAATGGCATAGACGTCTAGGTCATGCTAGCTTTACAACTTTAAATAAATTGGTCAAGCATGATTTAGTTAGAGGCATGCCTAGAATTAAATTCAACTCAATATCAAAAGCATGTGATGCCTGTGCTCTAGGCAAACAGACCAGAAATTCCTTTAAATTAAGATCTGAGCCATTGTCTTCTAGACCAATGGAACTTCTTCATATGGACCTTTTCGGTCCCACTAGAACTCAGAGTCTTAATGGAAACAGGTTTGGCTATGTCATCATAGATGACTTCTCTAGATATTCATGGATATTTTTCTTAGCAAATAAGAGTGATGCATTTCAAAAGTTTAATCTATTTTTCAATAAGGTCAAACAAGAAGGGAAGTACAAGGTCTGTTCTATTCAATCTGACCATGGAGGTGAGTTTGAAAACTCCATGTTTACTGATCTTTGTGAAAAAGAGGGACTAACTCACAGATTTTCTTCTCCCAGGACACCTGAACAGAATGGGATTGTGGAGAGAGAAATAGAACTGTGGTGGAGATGGCCCGAACCATGTTGATTGAAAGTAAATTACCTAGAAGGTTTTGGGCAGAAGCGGCCAATACAGCAACTACATAATCAACAGGGCCATGGTAAGACCCATACACAAGAAAACACCCTATGAGCTTCTAAAAGGTAAGAAACCAAACTTGTTTCATTTCAGAATTTTTGGAGCAAAATGTTTTATTCATAACAATGATAAGAAAGATTTAGACAAGTTTGAAGCCAAAAGCTCACCTGGAATATTCTTGGGTTACTCTGAAGTGTCAAGAGCATATAGGGTATTTAACATATCAGATCAGAAAGTGGAAGAGTCTCCACACATCCTTTTTAGTGAAAAGAAAGATGTTTCTAATGTTGAAAATCTTGACAGGGATTCCAATCATGGTGGGGATTTTCTAGAAGACCAACAGGAAGAAGAGAAGACTCAGCCGAGTGGAGAAACAAATTCCCCCAATCAGGAAGGGCCAAGAGAAACAGGTGAGTCTTCAACAAATATTAGATTTCTTAAAGACCATCCATTAGATAAAGTCATAGGCAATCCTGAAGATCCTCTTCGGACTAGGTCTCATTTTAGAAATGTGAATAATGATGACTTAATTGCTTTAGTCTCACAAATTGAACCCAAAACAGTAGAAGAGGCTTTAGCTGATCAAGGATGGGTCAATGCTATGTGTGAGGAATTAGGTCAGTTTGAAAGGAATAATGTCTGGGAGCTTGTCCCAAGACCAGATGGTATTAATGTCATAGGAACCAAGTGGGTGTTCAAAAATAAGATGAATGAAGATGGAATCATCTCGAGGAATAAGGCCAGATTAGTAGCCAAAGGCTACTGTCAGGAATTCGGTGTAGACTTTGATGAATCCTATGCACCTGTTGCTAGGATGGAAGCTATAAGATTGTTACTTGCCTTTGCTTGCTCAAAGAATATAAAACTCCAACAAATGGATGTCAAAAGTGCCTTTTTAAATGGAGTCATTAAAGAAGAAGTTTTTGTTGAACAACCTCCTGGATTTCAATACTCTCCTCAACCTAACCAAGTTTTCAGGTTAAACAAAGCCTTGTATGGTCTAAAGCAGGCTCCAAGAGCATGGTATGAAAGATTATCTGAATTTCTGATCAGCAAGGGCTACAAAAGAGGTAAAGTTGATCAAACTTTATTACCAAGGGCATAAATAAAGATCTCATCATAGTTCAGGTATATGTAGATGACATTGTATTTAGATCAACTAAGCATGAACTATGTGATGAATTTTCTACCATGATGTCTGCTGAATTCGAAATGAGCTTGGTTGGTGAACTAAAATACTTCCTTGGATTGCAGGTACAGCAGCTAGAGGATGGGTGCTTCATCAACCAAACCAAATACACAATGGAACTATTCAAGAGGTTTGGTATGGAAAACTTAAAGCACATTACAACACCCATGGACACCAATACCTCATTGGATACAGATGAGACAGGTAAAGAAGTAAATGCCAAACTTTATCGAGGTATGATTGGATCACTTCTTTACTTGACAGCCTCTAGACCAGATATACAATTCAGTGTAGGAATGTGTGCAAGGTATCAGTCTAGACCTACTGAATTACACTTAGCTGTAGTTAAAAGAATCTTCAGATATTTGTCAGCTACTCATTCTCTTGGTTTATGGTTTCCTGCATCTCACACACTTAACTTAGTAGCATACACAGATGCTGACTATGCAGGCTGTAAACTAGACAGGAAAAGTACTAGTGGCCATTGTGAATTTTTGGGTGGGTGTTTAGTGTCTTGGGGCTCCAAGAAACAACATTCTGTGGCCCTCTCCACTGCAGAAGCTGAATATGTGGCTGCAGGGAGTTGTGGAACACAAGTAATATGGATTAAACACCAGCTTCAGGACTACCAAGTAGACCTGGGGTGCACACCAATTTACTGTGATAATACTAGTGCCATCAATATTGCTAAAAATCCTGTTTTGCATTCACGAACCAAACACATAGAGATAAGACATCATTTTATAAGAGATGAGGTGTCTAAGAATAATTTTGAACTGATTCATGTAGGCACAGATAATCAGATTGCTGACATATTCACAAAACCTCTGGATAATGAAAAATTCACCACATTGAGAAGAGAATTAGGCTTATACAAATTGTCTTAATTATGAAGCCTGTTCTTGTTGTGAGGGGGAGTTGTGTTTGTCTGATGTTTAGCCTTCTTTCATGCTGGTTTAAGGGGGAGTTCAGAATGCTTACTGGTTAGCTTTCAGAAATGCTATTTCTTAGGGGGAGCTGAGTTGTAATGTGAGAAGAGAAGTTCTTTGACAGATTCAAAAGGGCTGTCCAGATGTGTAACTTTGCTGGTCTTGCATGACTGATCTAGTGTGGTTCTCTCAGACAGTAGAGTGTCACTTATCTCTTAAGTCTATAAGTCAGTGACTCTAATATCCAGTTAGAATCTTTCCTTTGGTACTCCTTCAGAGATCTGGACTAATTGCATAAAGTATATCTTCCTACATTGTCATTGATTCTGGTTCAGGCCAAAAACCTGTATGTCTTGATATCTGACCCAATCAGCTTGAAATCTAGACTTCAAGACTCAATTCAAGACAGTCCTTTTGGTATTGTTTTCAATCATTCTATCTCTTTAACTCAAGGTATTAACTGAACAAACATGTTCTGTTTTGATCACTGAGAAACTGGGAGCTTCATCAATGAAATGAATTTTTCTCCCATGTCATGAGGTGTCAAATGCTTAAAATGAATGAAAAGACATGACAGAGCAATGGTGGCTTGCTGGTGAGTAACTGGGGACTCTGGCCTCTAATCAAGGTGTTTCCTCATGTCAAAAACCATAGTTACTAACTCTATTTTTTAATAAAAAAAGGGGGGGGAAGTAATGAGGTACTCACTCTGAGTAACTGGGGATTCAGGCCTCTAATCAAGGTGTCTCTCTAATGTCAAAGGAGTGAACTACCAATTTACTCATTGATCTTCTTGAAAATAATCTCCAACAAAAAATTTCTTGTTGTTATGCAACTAATGGATTGCTTGTCCTCAATACCTTGAGAACACCTCTCTGATTTAGTCTCTTGCTGTCTTGTGGGATAGTTGAATGATCAGCTATATCTGGCCATACTTGTTAACTCCTGCTCTAAATCATACACCATGTATGCTGATAAACTTTTCAATCATTCTACTTCTCTATTGTGTACTGGAGTTTAAAGAATCTTCTCTTGAGATTAGAACCTCACTTATTCTCTTAAGACCTACTAGTGACTGTCTGCACTAAGAAGTTACTGCCCTTATTCTTCATGTTTCCAGCACTGTCATACATTCTGTAGTTCTTTTTGCTGATGTCAAAGGGGGAGAGAAGTTCTGCAATATCAGTGAGTCTTGGATTTATCTTGAGCTTTGAGGGGGTCATGTTGTTTTGGGGAAGATATGTTTATGAGTTGTGGGGGAGATGAGAGTGTGTTGTAGGGAATGTATAATTCATCTGCATGAGCATGCCTTGAATTTAATATGTTTGTTACAGCTGATATAAATCTCTTGTTGAACCTTGATATTGCTTGATTCATAGTGTTGTCATCATCAAAAAGGGGGAGATTGTTGCATCCCTATGGTTTTGATGATGTCTCACACTATAAATCAATCTTCTATCTCTAGATTTATGCTGGTTTCTCACCTATGTGAGTACAGTTCATATGATGTTTTCTTTATAGCATCTATCTACACTCATTGGTTAATATGGACTGTAGTGGGTCGACTCATCAACAAGGGTGGGTCGACGCATCAGAGCATTGATAGCTTGGGTACCAAAGTCTATACACTAGCTTGGTCTATTAAGTCTGTACATTGGCATATATTCTTTTAGTCTATACATCGGGCACCTTCTAACTGAAGTCTATACATTGGTCTTAATATTCTAAGTCTGTACATTGCCCGACCAGTTAAGTCTGCACATTGTCAAAGTCAGTACAGTTCAACTCTATACACTAGCTGCTGCATTCTCATGAAGTCTACACATCCGATAGTGTAAGTCTATACATCGCCCAGTGTCATGTTTGCATAGTCTGTACAACGCCTGCTTTACTCACTCAAAGTCTACACATTGCTAGTCAGCAGGCTCGCACACACTAAAGTTCATACATTGCACAAAGTCTGAACATTGCTTCAGAGATAGCTTCAGCCAAGTCTATACATCGACTGGCAATCTTCATGCTAAGTTTGTACATTCCTTGAGTCCAAGTCTGTACATTGCCTTCAAGGCACCAAGTCCATACACTCATACATTTCCCTACACTTTCCTGGCCAAGTATATACATCGCTAAGTGTGTACATTGCATTCTGCTCAAACGATCAAAGCTCAAAGTATGTACAGCGTGAAGTCTATACATTAGCTCAGGGGCTTCAAGTCTATACATTGAACTGCTCTTCAAAGTTTGTACAGCGTCCGTCTCAGCCAGCGTCTCATGCTGCGTCTTAGGCAAGTCTATACATCGGCTTCATTCGCTCAAGTCCATACATCCACAGTGGCTCATCAAGTCTATACATTCACAGTGGTTCTTCAATGTCTGTACAACGCTGAAGCCTTCACAAGTCTATACACTCCTTGAGCTTCACCAAGTCTGTACATCGCTTCAAGCGATTCAAGTCTATACAGACTACCTTCACTTTCAGAGTCTGTACATCGGTCATACAGCCGATCGTCTCATTCAGGACTTTGCAAGTCTGTACAGCCGAGCGTCTCATGCATCGTCTCACTCTGGAATAGTCTATACACTGGCTTAAGCTTGTCAAAGTCTGTACATCACCGTTGGGCATCAAGTCAATACAATGTTCACCATCTTATTAAGAGTCTTACTCTATCAAGTCTGTACATTGCATACAGTACATTGCTTCCTCAAAGTCAGAACACTGGCCTCTTGCTTCAAGTCTACACATTGAGTTGTCCGACCACAACTCTATACATTCTGTTGATATAACTTGAGCCTTCAGTGCTCACAGCACACACGTTACAAGTCTGTACACTGGTTAGGCTTCGTGAAGTCTACACAGTTGCTAAGCTTTGTAAAGTGTACACATTGGTAAGGCTCGTTTGCATTGTTCATCATAAGTCTATACACTGCTATTCATGCACTTGCTCATTATGTCTATACACTGCCATTCATGCGCTTGTTCATTAAGTATATACACTGCCTTCACATGCGCTTTTTCATTAAGTCTATACACTCTCTCACGTTGTACACACTTACTCAGTTGATGTTTCTGAAGTATATACACTCGTGTTGAATAGCCTGAACTAACTAAGTCTATACATTCCATCTGTCTATCTGTAGGCGATTCAGGTTGATGATTGGGCACGTGATCCGAGGTTGGCACCTGGCACGTGATCCAAGACACCAGGAACGTGACACGTGGATGGCAACCCAGTCAGGATGCTGCCATGTGGTCGAAATTCAAATGATCTGGCAAAAAGTTTATGGGCGGGAACCTGGCAGCCACACGCCAATATCTGCTATAAATATAGAGCTTCATCCTTCAATAGAAGCTTGATCATGAAAAGAAAAAGCAGAAGCTATTGGTGAGAGTTTGCACGATCCAGAAAAGAAAAAGAGCAGAGAGTTCCAGATCCGAGAGGAGTTTGTTCGAGAGAGAGAGCAGTGTTTGTGCTGTGATGAATTGCTTCATTTGAAGCTACATTTGTATTGGTTTCAGAACCGACTGCTTCTCATTGGTTTTTGTTTCTACTTTGTTTTCGTTTCATTTTGTTCATCCTTCTGATTTGAATTGGTTTCCCTCCGGTGTGTGGAGGAAGGGAGTATTACTCCAGTTTCCCTCTGGGTTGCAGAGGAAGAGAGATCGGTGATCTCTGGTGTTGTTGGTGACAGGTTGTCATTAGCAGTTTCCCTCCGGTGTGTGGAGGAAGGGAGAGGATTCTCCGGTTGTGTTCTAGCTGGTAGCTAGAACAGGTTTCAAGTTCTGTGGGTAGCAGAGCTTGGTTGAGGGATTTGTTTCCCTTGGTTGTTCAAGCTGTGTGGCAGCATGTTGTTCGCAGACTGAGTCTGCAGTGATCTAGCATTGTCTAGTGGAATCCTCATTCTTGTTGGAGTGAGGGGTGGATGTAGATTGCGGACTGCAATCGAACCACCTAAAAACCGAGTGCCTCCTCTATGGTTTGCTGTTGTTATCTGCGCTCTTCATCTGCTTGTCTCTTTGCTTCCATGTGATCAGTTCTTCACTCTCATTTACTTATACTGCCTTGCTTGGTGACTATATTTGCATTTCTCTGTGTGCGGGTTAAGGAGGGGCGTTAGCAGTAGAATTTATTTTCCTCCTAAGTTTCTAAAAATTGGGAGTGATCTATTCATCCCCCCCTTCTATATCACTCTTGCTGCGCTAACACGTAGACATCACTTCTCCTTGATGGGTACTCGCTCTAGAACGCGACAGCACCTCGACGTAAGCTCCAGAATTCTCCTCTTCAACCCATGAACTCAAGGGTTCTATTTATAGGCCCTCAAACTCTTTGGACAATTTAGAGAGATTCCAGGGAAAAAGTAGGGCAGAGCTTAGCAAACTCTTGAAGATAATACTCCCAAAAGTCCATAGAAACAAATGGAAGCTTCTAAGGATCTCTATCAAGATAGAAATCATCAAATCAAAACTCTAATTCAGCCACGGCGTAGCAGAGAAAAGATAGTTCTAGCAGGACTCTCTGTCACTGAAAACGGTCTTACGATAGACCACCACTTGGAACAAACGGTCTAAGGATAGACTGCTAACCTCGGTGGTTCACCAAAAAATAAGGTCAACGGGCGAAAAGTTCGTGAACATGACTCTGGAGCTGGAAAACGGTCTAAGGTTAAACCGCCACAATGCCTCTAACGGCCATACGATAAACCGCCACAGCTCAACGGATAAGAAAGGATAAGGCTGAGAGAAAGGCGTTGGCTCTGGACTCTTGCGTCAGCAAACGGCCTTAAGATAAACCGCTAAACGTCATCAAATGGCCATTCTATAGACTGCCAGAGACAGTGGCGTGGCAAAACAAATGAAAGGCCTATAAGCTTCAACCAACGGAAAAATGAATAAGGAGCGAGACCCAATCAAGGAGAATGACCCATAAAATAAGTCTCAAAACTGACCAAGATGGCTCAATAAACGGCGTATAACTCGGAGCATCATAAAGATAAATATGGAGATGATCAAACTCATTGGTCATAAAATGGGTGTCAAAAGCTGATCCTCCGGCCATGAAAAGAAGGACCTTAGTTCAAGTTAAAGGGAAAGGTGCAGTTGGTCAAGGAAAGGGTTCCTCTGCATCATCTCTTAAAGCTGGAGAGGACAACTCACCAAGGATTTTGTTCCCAAGATTTGTTGACTTTCATGACCAGAAAATGCTCGACGGTTTTCCTGAGCTACTGCCATTGCTAGAATTTCAAGGATGGAAGAAATTTGTAAGTAGACACAGGGTCTACTACCCAAGGCTGGTACATCAGTGGTACAGAAATTTATCTTATGATGATGATAAAAAGCGATTGTGGACTGATGTGAATGGGGTGAAGATTCAGATCAAGCAGAAACTCTTTCAAAAGGCATTGCACATTCCTACAGAAGGTCTGATGGAATCAGATTACAATTATGATGAATTTGCAGCTTACACCATCATGATCGAGAAGCCAAGTGACCCTTCAATATCTTCTCAGACACTTGTCACTAGTTTCAACACTAACAGATTCCCACCTTTACAAAGACTTCTACATCACATATTTACAACAATCATCATCCCACAAGGTGGTGGGAGGAGTTGTCTGACTAAGACACAAAGGTTCCTATTTTTCTGCATGTTTAGCAACATGAAAGTGTGTCTGCCAGACATTATAATTCAGATCATGAGTAGCTGTATGAGATAGACAAGATATCTACCCTATGCAGCACACTTGATAGTAGTTTTCAAGAAAGTTGGAATTCCTTTGGAAGGTTAAAAGATGGTAGAAATTCCAATTGCTAATATTTACAACATGAGATTCATTGAAAAATTCATGAAATTTAAACAGGAAGGAGGTCAAATTGTTCAGAACCTACCTGGTGACCAAGAAGTTTTTTTTTGGTAAATAATTTGTATTGTATTAAAGAAGGTGAAAGCTGTACATCATGAAAATGCTAGTCAAGCTAGCATGTGAGAAAAATAACCTTCGGACCACACAGGCTGTGGACTCTAAGGTTAACTTAAGTTAAAATTAAACTTGTTGAATATAGCTTTCTGCCTCTTTGATAAGCTACTAGACCCAAAAAATTCTAAACAGCTTCTTGCATCATCAGTTATCTCTAATAAGAGCTTTATTTTTGACCTAGTGACCAAGAAGTTCCTCCTTCTACTACTACTGTCGATTCACAAGCTCCTGATATCCATTCCACTGAATCTAGAGAATTGGTAGTTGTTTTTGGACCCTTCCAACAACCCTCTCCGAGAGGAGAAGAAGAGACGCATGAGCCAGTATCTCCAGAACCACAGGCAGAGACATCCTCAGCAAGAGAAGGGCCATCTACTATTCATGTTGAGAATTTGTCAGGAAAAAATCCTACATTGATTAATTTCTTGTCAACACACTTTTCGAGCATTAATTCTTCGGTCATGCATCTCAACATGAATTTTGAGCACTTGAGCAGAAACATGTATCTAAAAATGTCACATTGGAACAGAAAGTAGACAGTCACTAGGAGCAATACAAGCTGGACAAAGATAGATCAGATAAAAAGTTACATCAGTTTATGGAATCCTTGATGTATGTGAGTGAGAAAGTAGGTTCTATTTTAACGAGACTTAAAGAAATTCACGAGGAAACCTGTGAGAGATTAATGGAAATGCAACGCTATAACTATGATATTAATGAAGAATAATAGAGACTATCCTTGAGAAGTGCTGCAGTAATTGATCAAACTGCCAAGATTGATGAGAATCTGAAAAAAATTGTTTCAGCAAACAACCTTGGTTGAAGATGAAGTTGTAAATATGATCAGAATCCTCAAAGAGCTTTTTCCATATACTCCAATTGAAGCTACCTCTTCTCAAATTCCAATGCAGGCTATACAGCAGACAGGTCAGATTGAACACATTTTTGGTGTTCTGCATAGCTGGTTTGATGATATGACCGCAAATTTTCAGGACCTGAAAAGACTAATTCAGCAATGGGACCAAGCCTTATCTGCAAGGATTGCATCAATTGAGGAGAAAGTCTCTCAGTTTCAACGAACTCTATCAGCAGTTCATCCTGGAACTTCCTCCCAGATACCCCCTTCTTGATGTTGTCAAAGGGGGAGAAGATTAAGGAGATTAAGGATATGAAGAGAATGATATAAGAAATTGAAGATGATGGGAAAATGACATGTATGAGTGAGAGATGAGAAGATGAGTGAGAGATGAGAAGTTGTGTTGGGAGTAGTCATGGTCATCATAGTCATGCATTTTGCATTTTGTATGTGTGTGGTGAAGCATTTTTTGAACATGTAAAAAATCCTTTGTATGTTTTTTTTGACACACACTACTATATATTAAATGACATGATTTCAACAATTGTGTGTTGACTCATGGACTTCAGAGTTCTTCTTTTAGCTCATCTTCAATGACTGATAAAAAGGTTGCCCTGTAAATCTTGACTTAATAACTGACAGTTGGCTAAATGAGTGATAGTTGCCATCATCAAAAAGGGGGAAAATGTTGCATCCCCTCGTTTTGATGATGACATACTATGGATCATTAAGGCTGAACTGATTGATCAGATCCTAAACTTGATACATGAGTTGTAACAGGAAAGATTAAAGCAGACATAGCTTCATGTCTTGAACACATCAGGTCGATGCATCAAAGGAAGAGTGTCGACGTTGAAGAACAAATTCTATATATCTCAGTCTCTGTTTGAAGGTTTTGAACACAACAGTGTCGAGGCAACGTAATCAAGCCTCGACGCAATTCTGGCCACAAAAGTCAATCTCAATATCTTGTAGTCAGTGAAGCATCGAAGCCACAAGGTAGTGCATCGACGCACTAAGCTCAGTTTTCATCAAGTGCATTGACGCATCAAGTAGCTGCACCGACGCATCAAGAACAAGACCAGTCATAAAGTCACACTACGTCGAAGCAGCAAGTAGCTGCATCGACGCATCAGGCATGAACCCAAAATTTGAAGTCTGATTGTTCAATAGGTGCCTCGATGCATATGAGGAGTGCATCGATGCACTCAGTTCGAAACCAGTGATTGGAAGCCAACAAGGTCAAAGTAGCCAACTGATTGATGTGGACATCACCTTCCATGCCCACATTCATAGCTCGTCTCCTCGCCCCGGTTGCATCCGGCATAGTTTAGTCATTTAATTTTGAGTCGTATGTAATTTTACTTGAGTCATTTGATGTAATTTATATTTTATTTGAGTCATGTCCCTAGGTCTTGCATTTATTTTCCTATGTTTGAGTGTCATTAGAATGTGTAATGTGCTTATTGGGCCCATTTCTTCAGGCTTGGCCCAATGAGCTCCCCTACCCCTTCGGTTATTTGTCAATGAGTCTTTTGTCAGGGTCTTATTGTAAAATGTGGGTTTCCTATATATAGGGCCCCATTTCCTTCATTTGGAGGTAATGAATGAATCAATGAAAAATGCCATTTGAGTATCCAAAGCTTAGTTTAGTGGAGTGATTCCAACATTTTTTGGGTGAGAAACCCTAGGGGAGAGATTCCCCACCCTTCCCTCTCCTAATCCCTCTTTTTCACTCCACTTTCTCTCTCCTCAACACCCAATTTCGAATTTTCTTCTCTCTCCTCCTTTCCCAACCACCTCAACCCCCACCTACCATCATTAAAGCCCTCCACTTCCCCATGGCCTCCATTACTCCACCCCCCTAGTCCCAAGGAGATCCCTCACCATTCCAACACCATCCTCCACATTCCAACACCACTTTCCCCATTCCAACACAATCAACCCCTTCCCCACACAACCCCACAACTTCCAAAGCATATTTGAATTTGAAATCCACCCTTCCCTCCACTCACTTGTGCCCCCCCTCACCTTCTCCTCTCACCCACCTTCCCAAATTCGTAGCTCCTCCTCCCACCACCTGTTAGACCCCCTTCCAGACCCCATTCTTCCCTTCCCCCACCTTAGAACACCCCCTCCTAGACCCCTCACAGCCCGGGCTTTCCCCACACTCATCCACCCCCATTTCCCCTCCCATATACCCCATTCCCCCCCATCATCATCAACCAACAGCTCTCAACTGAAGATCTACAGCAGAGCAGCAGCTTGCAGCGGCCACCACGATCACCTCCTGACAAGTTTGAAGGCCCAAGAGCCATCGTCGGAAGTGTCTACCAGTCGGCTTCGCAACCGAAGTGGTTTCGTCTTCTTCCGATCTCCGAGCCATCCTGGAGGTCCATTCTTCCACAGCTGCGCGGTTCTGCCTTGGCTAAGGACCTGAACCAGTTTAGAAGCTCTGCCACGACGGACCCTGAAGGAATCAGTCTTCAAGTTCTTCTTCAAAGTTCCTCTTTGGCCTGTCTAGTTTCAGATTCAAGAAGCGAAGTTCATTCAGCATCCGGGAGCAGAAGTTACCAATTTTCTCCCCCGAACGCGCGGTTCTGCCTTCTACAGTCTGCACCGACCCCTCCTCACTCTTCTGGTTCCACAGATTGTCTCCGACCTCTTCTGGTGTCCCGTTTCTTTTGCTGCAAAGAGGACTCACCCACGGTTCTAACGGCACTGACGGTATCAAATTTGGAGTTCGGGAGCGGCCAGGACAGCCTCTGCATCCTACTGTTGGTGACCTGCCCCTGCTAGTCCGAGAAACAGAGGCCCTGTTCAAGCTCCTGCCCCGACCAGCAGCGACTCCAGAAGAAATTAAGAAAATTCTGAGGCATTCCCCTTCCAGCTACGAAGGTTTTCCCTCTTGTTTTGTCGTCAAAAAAATTCCTGATCAAGATCTACAGCAGCAACACCGACTCTCTATCCCGGCTCGCCGACAGCAAGCAGATTCGGCGTCCACCCTTATTCCTCGTTCTTTACTTTAGTTTCCCCACCCCGCTTGACCGGCTGAAGGTCCCTCCCTGTGTGGAGGTAGTATTGATTGTAATTTCTATTAACCCCCACCCCAAGATCCCCCTCCTACGTGAGGTGTAGTGTTGTAACTTGTTTGGGCAGGTCAAGCGACACCACCGCGGCGTGTGGGGATCCACTCGCCTCCCCGCTCGCCCTCGTCTCCGACCGGGACCGGTTTCTTCAATCCGGTCGAGTAAGTGCTCAAACCTTCACTCCACTTAGTGCTTGTCTTTCAATATTAGTTCTAATTCCGCTGGTTATGCGAGTGAGAGCCCGATCCTCAAGCCCCATAAACTTGAGTGATCACCGTGGGAATATTGCAACCGGTGCCTTTGGCACTTTGTCGGCCCCCTTGATTTGGGCATCCCCACCCTTTGGGAATCAAGTCTTGGCCTTGCTGGCCCTCTACCAGCAAGGGCCCAACCCCACATCCTCCCCTTGGCATTGCCAAGTCACCCCGGGCTTGGGTGAGTGACGATAGAGCGGTGGCCCAATTTGGCCCGTTTTGAATGCGATTGTGCTTGCTTGCATTAGGTCCGAGGTCGTGTCACATCAAGTGGTATCAGAGCAAGTCTTTGATTTGTTCTCACAAGTCAAGTCCATGGGCACGCTTGCATTAGAGTTCTCATCGGATCGTTCTATGCATTATCCACCTCCCATTGTCATTGAGTCTACAGACCAAAAGGCCCCAATTCCCATCATATCCCAAGCATACCTACCTAATGGGAGCCCCACAGAAATTGACTTCATCGACATGGAAGAAGATAATTGGGTATCCCCCGAAATTGTAGCCACCCTCTCTACGACTGGACAAATTGTGCACAACGGAGACCTAGTCTTCGTTGAATTCCATAAATGGTTCGGGAAGACTAAGTATTTGGATGGGGCTTGGTGTCAAAAGGGAACATTGGCGGGTCCATGTATAATCCTAGGTAAGAAATGGTTAGATGAAAGGAATGCCGACATCGACCCAACACGTCGGACTTGCCTAGTGCATCCGCCACACCTTTCGGGAACCTTTAAATTCAACAACCTTTTATTCTCCCACCCGCGGGAATCCCACCCTTGTTCACCACCACGGGTGCACCATACTCCGGCCATCATCACCCCACCATCAAAGAACCTTCCCACTCCATTAGTTTTGGAAGAAGTAGTCCACCCGCTTTGCCACATGAAGACAAATATCCCTCGGGAACCTATCCCTCCATAGAGAGCTCCCATGTCCCAATTGAAGAGGAAGCCTCGCACAAGGATCTTCACCCTACACCACCCCCTCTAGATAAGGCTGAATTCATCTTAGAAGAGTCCCTTGTTAGGTGGCTAAGGGAGAGCCTAATTAGAGAGACCTCGACCCATGTTTGCCCTCCCATAGAACAAAATTTTCCCCTAGTGCCCATCTTCTCCTATCACACCACAATCCAAGCATCCTATCAAGTGGAGACCTTAGAGGATTTTCTTAGGGGCTTAGCATGGCAAATTGAGTTCACTAGCATGTTGACCCCTATGGCCGAACAACCTAGGAGCCTTAGCCTCCTACACCTATGCATAGGGTCTATCACCTCGATTTGCACCAATGGTTGCTACACTAGCGACCTCCTTCTATTCCTCCCTACACCGAATGAGCCCAACCTTCTCCTCGATTTAGAGCTTCTTATCTCGGGTAGAAAGCCAAGCCCTCCACTCATGGCCGACCCACTTGTCAAGAACATTGGCCCAACTATCATAGGGAAGGAGGACTTAGCACCTTTTAAGGATCTTGAGGACATGGAGTTCCTCCCCCTAAGTGACCTATTTTATGATCCATATGATCCCTTCCAATGGGAGTCAAGGAACTCATATGACCCAACCATCTTACCAACCACCCACCCTTGCCTACCCTCACCCACCATATTGGACCAAACCCACCTCATCCATGACCCGGGTTGCACCTTGGGAGCCATAACCTTGGACCATATATCCCTAGGTAATAAGGTGGTGCCCCACCCCATGATAACCACCTTCTTAGATCCATTCGATCCTTTCCAATGGGAGTTCAAAGGTTGTCCCACACCTCTACACATGGAAGTCACCTTTGGGAAAGGCATGCATGTGTCTAGGCTTACCACACCCCTTGGCATGAACACTATGTTGGGTCCTTTCATTCATATCACCCACATGTCAAGTAGAAAGTATGAGTGGTCTATATTCGGATGTCATGGTCCACCTTCATTCATCATAGGTCTTAAGCATGACAAAAGCATCTACGGATGTCCGAGTCCCCCGACATTCATCACCACTTTGCATGATAGGTTCACATATGGTTGCCCCGGCCCACCTAGGCCCACCAAAGTCTACATGACAACATTGCACGATAAGTCCACATATGGTTGCACCGACCCACCAAGGTTCATCATGGTCCATATGACATCATGGCATGATAGGTCCATCTATGGTTGTCCAGGTCCACCCCTAACCACTAAAAGGATAGCATTCACAAAATTACATGAAAACCTTTGCAAGCACATCAGCAAAAAGAATGAGGCTTATAAAAGGCTAGCCGACTCTCATCGGCGTCACCAAGAATTCCAAGTGGGTGACTTTGTGATGGTAAGGATGGAGAGGCTCTCCCCGGGAGCCAACTCTAAACTGAGGCCACGTGGGGCTGGTCCCTTCCAGGTCTTGAGGTGCATAGGTGCAATTGCCTACGAGTTAGATCTCCCTATGGAGTATGGAATAAGTCCCACATTCATTGTTGCCGACCTAGTGCCATATAAGGGACCCACGGTGGTACCTAGTGAGGAGATTGAGCCTACTTCTTCCCTTGAGAGAGCACCCACCCATGATGATAAACCACCAGCCAAGAGAGTCCAGCGTGAACAAATTGAACAAATATTGGATGAACAAGTCACTACCACTCGGAGCAAGGTATATGAGCGCTATCTCGGCAGGTGGATGGATCGGTCTCGTTCGGAAGACTTGAAGGCAGTACCACTTCTACACCTTCCAAGGAGGGAAGGATACTTACTCGACGGAGTCGAGTTCTCCGCACCCCGGGAGTATGATGTGGACATCACCTTCCATGCCCACATTCATAGCTCGTCTCCTCGCCCCGGTTGCATCCGGCATGGTTTAGTCATTTAATTTTGAGTCCTATGTAATTTTACTTGAGTCATTTGATGTAATTTGTATTTTATTTGAGTCATGTCCCTAGGTCTTGCATTTATTTTCCTATGTTTGAGTGTCATTAGAATGTGTAATGTGCTAATTGGGCCCATTTCTTCGGGCTTGGCCCAATGAGCTCCCCTACCCCTTCGGTTATTTGTCAATGAGTCTTTTGTCAGGGTCTTATTGTAAAATGTGGGTTTCCTATATATAGGGCCCCATTTCCTTCATTTGGAGGTAATGAATGAATCAATGAAAAATACCATTTGAGTATCCAAAGCTTAGTTTAGTGGAGTGATTCCAACATTTTTTTGGGTGAGAAACCCTAGGGGAGAGATTCCCCACCCTTCCCTCTCTAATCCCTCTTTTTCACTCCACTTTCTCTCTCCTCAACACCCAATTTCGAATTTTCTTCTCTCTCCTCCTTTCCCAACCACCTCAACCCCCACCTACCATCATTAAAGCCCTCCACTTCCCCATGGCCTCCATTACTCCACCCCCCTAGTCCCAAGGAGATCCCTCACCATTCCAACACCATCCTCCACATTCCAACACCACTTTCCCCATTCCAACACAATCAACCCCTTCCCCACACAACCCCACAACTTCCAAAGCATATTTGAATTTGAAATCCACCCTTCCCTCCACTCACTTGTGCCCCCCCTCACCTTCTCCTCTCACCCACCTTCCCAAATTCGTAGCTCCTCCTCCCACCACCTGTTAGACCCCCTTCCAGACCCCATTCTTCCCTTCCCCCACCTTAGAACACCCCCTCCTAGACCCCCTCACAGCCCGGGCTTTCCCACACTCATCCACCCCCATTTCCCCTCCCATATACCCCATTCCCCCCCATCATCATCAACCTACAGCTCTCAACTGAAGATCTACACCAGAGCAGCAGCTTGCAGCGGCCACCACGATCACCTCCGGACGCGTTTGAAGACCAAGAGCCATCGTCGGAAGCGTCTGCCAGTCGCCTTCGCAACCGAAGTGGTTTCGTCTTCTTCCGATCTCCGAGCCATCCTGGAGGTCCATTCTTCCACAGCTGCGCGGTTCTACCTTGGCTAAGGACTTGAACCAGTTTAGAAGCTCTGCCACGACGGACCCTGAAGAAATCAGTCTTCAAGTTCTTCTTCAAAGTTCCTCTTTGGCCTGTCTAGTTTCAGATTCAAGAAGCGGAAATTCATTCAGCATCCGGGAGCAGAAGTTACCAATTTGCTCCCCCGAACGCGCGGTTCTGCCTTCTACAGTCTGCACCGACACCTCCTCACTATTCTGTTCCACAGATTGTCTCCGACCTCTTCTGGTGTCCCGTTTCTTTTTCTGCAAAGAGGACTCACCCACGGTTCTAACGGCGCTAACGGCATCAAATTTGGAGTTCGGGAGCGGCCAGGACAGCCTCTGCATCCTACTGTTGGTGACCTACCCCTGCTAGTCTGAGAAACAGAGGCCCTGTTCAAGCTCCTGCCCCGACCAGCAGCGACTCCAAAAGAAATTAAGAAAATTCTCGAGAATTTCCCTTCCAGCTACGAAGGTTTTCCCTCTGGTTTCATCGTCAACGAAATTCGTGATCAAGATCTACAGCAGCAACACCGACTCTCTGTCCCGGCTCGCAGATAGCAAGCAGATTCGGCATCCACCCTTATTCCTCGTTCTTTGCTTTAGTTTCCCCACCCCGCTTGACCGGCTGAAGGTCCCTCCCTGTGTGGAGGTAGTATTGATTGTAATTTCTATTAACCCCCACCCCAAGATCCCCCTCCTACGTGAGGTGTAGTGTTGTAACTTGTTTGGGCAGGTCAAGCGACACCGCCGCGGCGTGTGGGGATCAACTCGCCTCCCCACTCGCCCTCGTCTCCGACCGGGACCGGTTTCTTCAATCCGGTCGAGTAAGTGCTCAAACCTTCACTCCACTTAGTGCTTGTCTTTCAATATTAGTTCTAATTCCGCTGGTTATACGAGTGAGAGCCCGATCCTCAAGCCCCATAAACTTGAGTGATCACCGTGGGAATATTGCAACCGGTGCCTTTGGCACTTTGTCGGCCCCCTTAATTTGGGCATCCCCACCCTTTGGGAATCAAGTCTTGGCCTTGCTGGCCCTCTACCAGCAAGGGCCCAACCCCACATCCTCCCCTTGGCATTGTCAAGTCACCCCGGGCTTGGGTGAGTGACGATAGAGCGGTGGCCCAATTTGGCCCGTTTTGAATGCGATTGTGCTTGCTTGCATTAGGTCCGATGTCGTGTCACATCACTGATGATCCGACATAATAGGATATAAGCGATATATCGATCCACTCTGCCTCGACCAAGCGACATTGTGCCTCGACCTCATCCTCTCAGACAGCAAGCTCGTGATGAATTAAAGTGAATCACGTGCCAGCACTCCAGAAACCTTGGCGCGAGAATCCTTTCCACATGGCGAATTTCTGGAAGTTTTAGACTGGCAGAATATTCCCATTCCACCTGGACCAATGAAATGATTTGATTTCTGGATCAATTTATTGGAAAAAGGTGATTCTTCGCTGAGATAAATATTCATTCTTCGTCTTCAAAAGAAAAGGCGAACAAGAAGCAGATAGGCGAGAACAAAGAAGGATAGAAGAGAGAATGGGAGAACTGAGAGAAAAGCTAGAGAGCTTCAGTCGAAAAAGGAAGAGAAAGAAGAAGAAAGAGTGAGAGAGCAATGATCTGAGAGGGCTGCTAGTTCAGAAAAAGAAAGATCAAGAAAATAGAGCTCCGAATTCATTGAAGTGCTTCTACTGAAGCTACATATCTTTGTTTTCATCCTTTTACTCTTATTGTGCTGTTTCATCCAACGTGTTTCTTCTTGTTTTGTTACTTTTCTTTTTAGTTCATTTTGAGTTCTTACCTTGTGGTGCTTCATGCACGCAAGGTGTTTGCACACAGTGTGGTCTGTGTGTGGTCTACTCTGGGAAACTTGAGTGTGCCTTCTGAGCAATCAGAAGAAGGGAGATCTGTCTCTGGGTTCCCTCTGTGTTCTAGAGGAAGAGAGGACTTGTCCTCTGGGTGTGGGCAATTGGGCGTTGTTCACGGTTCCTTCTGAGAAATCAGAAGAAGGGAGGTTGATCCTCCGGGTACTACACCGTGCAGTGGAGTTGGTCTCTACTGGGAGTAGGATCGACAGTCAAGGGATTTATCTCCCTTGGTGTCAAGCTGTGGAATCAGTTGTTGTTGCAGACTTAGTCTGCTGTTTGCTTCGTTTTAGCAAGGAATCCTCACTCCACGGGAGTGAGGGGTGGATGTAGATTGCGAGTAGCAATCGAACCACCTAAAAATTGATTGTCCTCTTTGTGGTGTGTGTTATTATCTATTTGTTGCAATTGTTCACAACCAAGACGTATATCAAAAGATGTGGTGGAAAAGATAGGTTACGCCTATCTTGAACATCTCCCCTTGTGTGAGGAGATTCTTGGATCAAACCTCCGCCTAGTACTAATCCTAGTTGTGATCTATTGGCTATTTGCGAATCTGATTGCCTGCTAGCTTGAGTTTAGCTCTTCTTCCGTCTTGCTGCATCTTTATTACTTATGCTTATATGGTGGTTGGTTGATTGGCCGA
Source organism: Amorphophallus konjac (assembly GCA_022559845.1). Lineage (NCBI taxonomy): Eukaryota > Viridiplantae > Streptophyta > Magnoliopsida > Alismatales > Araceae > Amorphophallus > Amorphophallus konjac. The sequence goes on from CM040122.1 coordinate 274,956,506, forward strand.
TCAGAATGATGTGGTGAGTTATACCTTCTAAAGGCACTAGATCCGAGTGTAGTGCTTGAAAGTTTTAAATTGAAATTTCTGGTAGTAGATCTATTCATCCCCCACTTCTAGATCTCCCCTCCTTACATATCATGAAGTGGTCACAATCCCAACAAGAGAATGCCCTTGGGCGCCCTCTCTCTCTTGGCTGCACCCCCCTCTCATCTTGACCAAGTCAAAACTCTCCCCATGTAGCCGCTTCTTCCTTGAATGGAAGAGATTTGAAGGGATCTATGGAATCTCCTAAAAACAAGCAAGCATGGAATAGAGCCATGCAAATAAGGAAGGAAACCCATTACCCTAGCCGCCCCTCATGGATGGCTGCACCCCTACCTCTTGGCTGCCCTAATCCTCTCATCCTCCTCCTCATGAGATTTAATCCTAGCCCTTCATGCACTTAAACTCTCGACCAAGTCCTAAAGAATTTCCTCACCTATATAACAACCGAACTAGAGGCCGCCCAGACCATCTCATCTCATTCCCCTCTCCTAGGAAGAATAATTCACCCACTTCCTTCTTTCTCTCCTCTAACTTCACCTCCTCTCCCTCTTCCTCCTTCTCACCTTTGCACTTCTCCTCCTTCTTCCTCCATCCCTCTTCCTAGGCTAGGTAGTTCGCCCATCTCCTCTCCCTTCTGTTCTTCCTTCATCGACTCCCTTCTTCTTCTTCATCCTCCTACATCCCACCTCTTTCTACTCTTCTTCCTTCTCCTAGCTCTCCCTAAGTCACACCCATCTTCTCTTCCTTTCTTCTTCTCATCTCTCCATTGTAGGTTCTTCCAAGGGGCAAATCCCCTTGTGCTCATCTTCCTCGACCCCTTACCCTCTAGTAGGTGGCCAGGTAAGAGTTCTTTTTCGTCTGTGCTTTGTCCCCTTCTTCCTCTTCATCTCTAGTTTGCCATCTTCCCCTTCTCTTCTCCTAGACTTTGCCGTCCTTCTATGCCTCACAAGGAGAAGGGTGACCTCCTTGTCCTTCTTGGCCATCTCCTCTTCCTTCGCTCCATTTGCCGTCCTCTTTCTCCTCCCATTCACCATATCCTCCTCCTATCTTCTTCCTCTTCCCCTTCATATTGCCATCACCCCCTCTTCTTCTTCCTATTCTGTTCTCATCACCATAGCCTCTCTTCTTCCTCCCTCTACACACTTTCCTCCAAGGGCAGCACAAGGAATGGCAACGTCATCAACTCCAATGTGGGCGACGAGCACGTGATTGCCATCGACTGCTTGTGAACCAAGACTCAAGGGAGGACGGCTCCATCACCGCTGCTTCATGTTCACTCCAGATTCTTGTGTCTTTATTTTTTATTTTATAGTTTATTTTATATGCATTAGTGTAATCTTGCCTCGGTATATTGTACACTTTCTTTTCACAATAGAAATAGACTTTGTTTAATCTTCATCTCGCTCTTCCTTCTCTCTCTCTCTCCCTCCTTTCTTTTGTCCTTACATTAGAATAGTTTGTTGCTTTCATTTTCATAGATAGACTTAGGCGCTAGCATTAGGTGTTTTCAAATTAAGTAGATAGGTTTATTTCATGCTTTTTCAACTTCAAAAATCCTAAAAACAATCATCAAAGGTTTTTACCATGAAAGGAAATAAATATTTTCAACGTAAAATTCTCAACCTCCTTATAGATTTGACCCGATCTTACCACCATTCTCCGCTCTTTTAATCGTGCAAATCAGATTTAAGATTGTTAGCACGCGTGTAGTAATAACATACGCTTCTGCATTATCAATTTTTGACGTCATTACCAGAGAGGATGCCAGTTTTAGAGTTGAGAACTTTATTTTTCTTGTTTATATATTTGTACTAATAAATCTTCCTTTTCTTGTTTTTGTAGAAAAAGTAGAAAAAAGTGAAAAATCAGACCTGAAAATCTTGAAGAAAATATCTATTAGAAAAATTGTCGTTGAAAGTAGAAAGCATAAGTAAATGTTCTGCTCTACAAATCAAAACAATCCAAAAATCATAAAAAATAGGAAAAATCACAAAAATCAAAAAAATATTTTTAGGTAAGTCTTCTCCCCATTTCGATCTTCCTTTCATAAGTCCCCCCCCCCCAAAAAAAAAATAGGACGAGAGATCGCTATCCAACTAAGTATCTTATATTTCCTTCTTTTGATTTAGTTTCTTTTCTTCACTTTCTATACTTAGTTAGCTTCCATAGTTATAAAGTCTCCAAAAAAAATTTCTTGTTGATTAGATAGTTTCATTAATAAAAAAACTTAAACACAAAAATAAAAGACTTCATTTCAAGATGAGAAACATTTTATTTAGGGCATGCATCATCTAGGGTTGCATCTTAGTTAGTTGTTTAATTTTTACTTTTAGTCATTTTTTTTTAAGATTGCAGGGGACAAGGTGAGTTCTTCTCTCTTTTGCCAATAGCATGCTCATGCATTTTTCTCTTATTTTGGCATTAAAAAAATCCTTTGAACATTGGTTGTTGCATCTCAGTTCAACATATTCTAAGGGCAATACCCCCCTAAGCAAGATAAGGGAGAAATTTCATCACCCTTCCTTGGCCCAAAACAATCATCCTTTCATTTTTGCATTACTTCTAGCCTAATAAAAGTAAGTAGGCTTGGCCGTAGGATCACACTGGAATTTTGGTGCCACGTGAGTCTATCATCATTTTTGGAAACGGGTATCTAGACTAGAGGTTAAAAGGCAAACGTCTAAGTGGGCAAGTGATTATATATTTAATTAGGTCCTTTTGAAAATAAGGGGAGCCTCCCACTACTCCACCCCCCTACCTGACCAGTGGACGAACTTGAGGGTGGGCTTAAGTGGTGCCCTCATCACTTTGTGAAACCAAACTTATAGATCTAGGTTACACCTAGGTGTTTCAATTTAATTTGGTTGATCACTTGCTTGTGTTTGTTAATATATATATAATTTAAAAAATAAAAAATAAAAAATCACACAAAATGGAGATTTTATTTTTAGGGGACAGTCCATTTAGATATCTCCAACTTTGAAATCTAGGACCCCTAGTATATGCAAGGGAGGAGGTCTCATTGCCCAGAACTTGTTGAGCCTAATTCTGAGATTGAGAGGATTATCCATAACCGGGCCCAAACCCAACTTTTACCCATGGCTGAACAACATCACGATGAGGCATCTAAGTAGATGAAGGAATACTTTATTCCTTCTAATTATCAACCATCCATTTGCATTCAATTGCCCAACAGTCCTACCCTCCAATATGAAATTAAACCTAGCACCATCTAGATACTTCCATCTTTTTATGAAAACACTAATGAATACCCATATAGGCATCTAGATAAATTTCTAGAAACTTGTTCCACTATGAAAAGTCGAAATTTTACAGATGATGCACTCCGCTGGACTTTCTTTCACTTCTCACTTAAGGATAAGGTCAAATATTTGTTAAGAACTTTAGGGAAGCCTATTAGGATATGGACGGTGATGCACATGAATTCTTAAGAAAGTTCTACTTCATAGATAGAACTAATACTATGATACGTGTAATTATAGGATTTGTACAACTCCCCGGAGAGCAGCTACATGAATCTTGGGTGAGGTTGAAAGAACACCTTAGAAAATGTTCACATCATGGCTTCTCCAAGTGACAAATAGTGTAGGCTTTCTATGAAAGTCTAGATGGCTGGCCAATATAGGCAAATGGTGGATGCATCGTGTGGGGGAGCCTTTATGAATAAAAGTGAGAATAAAACATATACCTTATTTGAAACCTTGAGTGAAAATCTCATTGCTTCAATGTCCTTATATGCAAGGTCTATTACCAAACCCAAAAGGAGAGGGCTTTATGAAGTCCAACATTCTAGTGACCAGAGTTCAAACTCTGATGTGGGCCTAAGTGCCAAAGTAGATCTCTTAGCCCAAAAAGTAGATCAAATATTAGCCCTGGGACAAAGACCTTCTTCACCCCCACATGCTTACCCAGAGATTTGTTGTAGCACCCCAATAAAATATTGAGAATATTTAACCCAATTTAATAATGGGTTTTACTAAACTTAAACCAACAAGGCCCAATCCACCAATTAGCTAAAACTACCTAGACACTTATAAGGCCTTTTTACAGATTTTTACCCTTTCACGTTAAGCCCAGGCCCAACTAAACAAGGCCAACTCATTAGGAATTCCATGAAAGGAATCCTCTAGAAATAGTGAAAGGGCTTTGGAAAATAACGTAGGAAAGGACCATTAGTATTAGGGCTCCGTTCGAACGTGGGACGACCTGTGCATGAGAAAGCTTAAAGGGTTTGAATCAAATAGGGAAAGCGGCTGAGGTTTTGGAAGGATAAGGTCAATAGAAGGGAAGGTTGCATTTTAGTTACATTAGGAATCTTTAATAGGACTCAGAAGATTAAAGTCCTTATAAATAGAACCCCTGCGAACGAAGCAGAGCCTATTGCTACTATTGTTCGTGACCTGGTTTTGCTGCTGCGAAGTCTTCCTCCTGTGATCGTGGATTGTTCTTCTTCCTTCCTCACTGCGTGGGTGATCGTCCTCCTCTACTTCCCGTTCATGTCTGCTTCCTCTTCTGTGCGTGGCTGCTGCTATTGTGGTGTTGCAGGAGAACCCATGGAATGAAGAGTCTTCTTTCGTTTCTCTTCCTCCTCTACTTCTTCTTCTTTCATCGCCATTCAAGGTAGGTGGTCTCAATATCCTAAGCCAAACTTGTGAATAAAAGGATCATCCATGCAATCACATATAATCTACATGTTCCATGTTAGTGTTGTATACACCATGTCGTTTCTCGTAGTTTCATTCAACATTTTAAAGCCTTCTGTTTCACATGAAATTCACGACCAGAACAGTGGACGCGAATTAATTGACGTCTGTCTGGAAGGGCGCTAATTCTTGAATTAGCGTCAGCCCTCCTGACGTGAATTAATGCGCGCCCACAACCCCTGACATGAATTCTTTCAGTGTATTAAATAATTAACACAGGTTTAAAATTTAATAAGTATGGAACTTGATATGTAAAATTTTACATGAGCATGTTTTTAGGATCTCTCTATTTTTCTCTTAATTATCATGTATCATGATCCATGAAATTCCACATAGAAAGCAAAGGGGTACTGTTCATGTCCTAAATAAGAAATGAACAATGCTTTGTATCTAAGAACATACCTACCTGATGCATGATAGTCTGTACACTAAAAAGAATTAGCATCTGCTACAGAGGACCCGAATTAAGTAAATAGCGCTTCTTCACAGAGACGCTAAATGCTATCTAATTATTAAAATATGAAATAAATGGAGTTAACGTCCGTTTGCATGGACCCGAATTAAATAAATCACACCTCCGTACACGGATGCCAATTGTTATGAATTTTAATTAATTGTAGTTATTTCTAGAATTGGTGCCTCTCTAAAGAGACGCAATTTTTTAAATTTACTCCTACTTACTTGGACGTGAATTCTTGTCTTATAGTTTTACCGTAGTTTTGACCCATACCGCAGGTCTTCTGGCACTACTGTCTCATGGCTGAGATAGAGTCCATGTTTCACGAGTTTCACGATGACACCTCAATTCTTGGAGATTGAATGACCCTCCGCCGGATATTCCTTCCGCCGGATTGAAAATTCTTTCTTTAAGGCCTCCGTAAGTCTCTGCTAGCCTTGGAATCCCTCAAGGAAGTCGAGCAGGTTGTACCCTAAAAACCCATGAACTGTTTCTTGTCATGTCACTCTAAAGAAACATGACGCCCTAGCCATCATAGAGCATTATTCAGGTGTTCTGTGAGAGTCTAGTCACTATCTGGAATTAGCATCCAGTACAATTGACGCCAAATTGGGATATAGAGTCCAATCCAGTGGACGTGAATTCCAATCGTGCTTTCACTATTCACAGAATTAGCGACCACCACAGTGGACGCGAATTCTGTAATTGGAGGCGGCCTGAGTGGAGGCCAATTTGTCCCAAATTCATTGAATGTCCTGATTTTATGTGAGATTTATTGCAAGGTCATCTTTACCCAAAGTTTTATCCTGGAATTCCGTGAATCTACCTTAATGTTCCTACAATGGCTTATTCCTTTGGAACTCTATTGGCTATGAATTATAGTGAATGTCTAGATATTTACATGACTCAATGCCTAGCGTTAATGGGGCCCGGTCTAGTCTTGGGAGGAGCACCCGAATGTACTTGTGCCCATGGGAGCTTTATTGACCACGGTGTGGCATTGCACCGAAGCGCATGACTTGCTTGATTGATCGACGACATTCCACATTCTCATACTTGATATGATACTTGACATGAACTTGATATGACGTGCTTGACCCGGAATGGGTATTTACTTGTTACATTAAATTGCCAATTCTATTGACATGACATGATACCTACATGCGTGATATCCTTGTTAAATTCACATGATTCATCTTGAAATCTTGCTCGTACCACTTTATTATTCCTATTTATTCCTACTTCATATTATCTTGCGTTCATTCATACATAGCTATACTTGCATTTCATATAACATATAATTACTTAAAGCAAGCTTGTCATTGAGATGTAATCCCTACTGAGCGTTGGTTCATCTAGTGTGTTTCCTTAATTTTATAGGTAATACCGATGACGAGACTCATTCGGATGGGGATGGACAAGAGTGATGAGCGTAGAGCCAATCCTGGATGTCGAGCCTTGTCGTCAAGTCATTTCTTTTATTTTCTTGGTCATCAGTGTACTTCTCTTTTATTGAGTCTAGTGAACATTGAGTTTGAATTTGAACTTTGAAGTCATGTAAGGGAAATTATTGGAGTTATTATGAATAAAGGGCTTGGTTATTTCTCTTAAGCGTACTCTGTCTATATGTTGAACATCTCGTGCTCTGATTGACATGAATGATATAAACTCGTTGCGCATTCCCGGGTTCCTTCCGCGCTCAGGGCGTGATAGTTTTAGTGGTATCAGAGCCTAGGTTTTCAAATTACCTAGGTTACCAAAGACCAAGGATAGGTTTCATACCTTTTACCCGGTGAGATGGATAGAGCCATGGGTTAAGTTAATATAGGATGATGAACCCTATAGTTAGTTACACATATTAATTAATTAAAATTCTTGTAGGATCATGGCCACCGAGAGAGCTTAATGGCGCAACATGCAAAGGACCGTCCAAGGTCTTACTCAAGCACTTCAACAAGTTGAGCAAGGAGGTATGAACTGTGGAGCGGGAGATCTCCACAGGAGTTTCAGGAATATGAAACCACCAAAGTTCACCGGCTCATCCGACCCCGATGATGCCGAGAACTAGATGAAGGAGATAGAACGTATTTTCCGTATAATGCAATGCGCGAATGAAGAGAAGATCCTCCTAGCAACTTTTCAGCTAGAATGGGATGCTCGATTTTGGTGGGAGTCTGTCGAAGCTACATTGTCGCATGAAGATATCACATGGGGCGAGTTCATGGACCACTTCATCAATAAGTACTTTTCTGATCGGGTCCAGGAGAAAAAAGCCACAAAGTTTGCCGCGCTTAAACAACGGAACCTATCTGTGGCCGAATATGAGGCACAATTCTCCCGACTGTGCCGTTATGCACCGCATCTAGTGCATACAGAGAAGATGAAGGCCTGAAGATTTCTCAACGGGTTAAAACCTCAATATATCACACAATTGGCACTAATGGACGTGCAAGCCTACTCTGAAATGGTTAGGTGAGCACAACTATTAGAAGATGCCATGGAGCTATGTGACTGGATCCGTGGGAGAGATAAGAAGGAACATGTCACAAGTTCCGGATCCTTCAAGGCCACAAAGAAGAGGTCCAATGAGGGAGGATGTTGAACCCCTTGTGTAAATATTCTATTTGTTGGATTTTGATGATGACCAAACACTATATTAGACTAGAACTTTTGTTGGTTGAATATATTTAGTCAAACTCATTTTGAACTACTTTACTATATTTCACCTTTTTCTTCTTAGTTCATGAACTACTAAGGTTGCCAGAGGAGATATACTTGCAGGATCAAGATCATCTATCTTGAGTAAGTGTTTTGAATCATGTTTGTCAAAGTTTCAATCTAACTCCAATTTTGTGTTTTTACATAAATATGGAATGAAGCTAACTTCCTCAATCATTGAAGGATGATTGGTGAGATCCAAACAAAACCTTACCCCTTAATAAGTTGAATTCTTTTGTAGTTGTCATGGGTTGACCCAAAGGGTTGATCCAAGTTTATAACCAGCTCATAGATTTGAATAATATGTTAGTTTTGATGGGGTGGACCCTAAGGGTCGACCCCTTGATGGTTGTTAGCTCATTTCCTTCTTTTTGTTGAGAAATAGTTCGTGGGTCGACCCCATGGGTCGACCCCTAGGTGCTCCAGAACCCACAGCTTTTCAATTGTCTGCATAATGTGTCTGGGTCGACCCAATGGGTCGACCCTTTTTGTCACCCGAAGCCCTCGGGTTTAGCAGGTTTTAGCAGATTGGCGCAATGGGTCGACCCCATGGGTCGACCCCTGGAAATTTCACTTGTCAGGCTTCATGTCCCGTGTTTCATGGGTCGACCCAATGGGTCGACCCCTGGAGTTACAGACCGCCAGTCCGGTTCGAGATCCGTTTCGAGGCCGCCGTTTTTATTCCTCGTTTTGCCCTAATGTTGGGAGATCCGAGGTCCCATCTTGTCACACGTGTCCCCTCTCCTTGGGACTATAAATATCAATGATTAGGGCATCCCAAAAAAAAAGTGAGGAAAAAGTGGAACATTCGATCTTATCTTGTTTTTGTCTTGTAGGAGAAGAAAGCTCGTGGGAGCCCTTCCATGTGCGAATAGAAGCCATCTACATCGGAATATGGTCGATCCCCTTGCTGATTAGATGCCTCTAGAGCACGGATGGAAGCCTTACTTCCACATTTGAAGCTGGTCAACCTGGATCTCGAGTTGCACATCAACATCCGGGCTTCATCTTGAAGATCTGTCCACATCTTGCTTCATTGACCAGGCTATGAAGAACCTCAGCTTGGACATCTATTGAAAGGGGGATTTCTGGCGACCTCAAGATCTTTATTGCATATACCCTGTTCATTCTATTTCAGTTTTGAAGGATCATTGTATATCTGATTACTCTTCTATTGAGCGAAATACTTTGTGTGTGTGTGTGCGTTTGCTGGTCGCAGCGCTTGTGTGTGTGTGTGGCTGTGTGTTTCACAGCGTGTGTGTGTGTGGGTTTTCACTCTATAGTGGAAGTAATCCTCACTCTGTGAGGGGTGTACGTAGGGGTCACTGTTGTGAACCCGAACCACCTAAAATCCTCTTGTTCATTGTGGTTTGCTTCTACGTTCCTTCTCGAGTGGGCTTCTTGTCGAGCGGAGTGTATTTCAAATCTCGTCTATTCAGATTTTCATATATTTCCGCTATTCGTGTGTTATCATCAACGGGTGAGAAGTGTGTGCTTCATATATTACCCTTCCATTACATCTATTGCAAAAGATTGTTGTTAAAATTTTTATTGCTAATCAATTCACCCCTCCCCTCTTGATTGCCATCTATCGGGGACAATAGAGGAGATCATTCTAAAGACAAGAAGTTCAAGAAGAATGATAAGGCATTTTCTATTACCACCACACCATCCAAGGAGGTCTGCAAGCACTGTGATAAGGCAGGGCACAAGGCCGAAGAGTGCTAGAGGAGATTAGCGGCTTGTCTTTGTTGTGGTAGTCGTGACCACCGGATTCCCAATTGCCCCTTATTAAATGAGCAAGCTAGCAATGAGAAGCGCCCGGTGAAGAAGCAAGGCCGTCTCCAAGCATTACAAGAGGCGGAGCAAAGTGAAGGAGGAATCGTGGAAGGTACATTAAATATTTGCTCCAAGACTGCATGTGTCCTATTTGATACCGTCGCAACTCATTCGTTTCTTTCTCAGAGATTTGCTGCTTAATTATCTATAGAACCTATTTTGTTATAAACAGATCTTGTTATCTCCACTCCTCTTGGAACCGGATCCAAGATTAAATATCATTTCCCAGATAGTAAAGTCTTAGTTCAAGGACATAATCTACCTGTCGATCTAGTATGCCTGGATATGGAAGGGTATGATGTCATTCTAGGCGTTGATTGGCTATCTACACATAAGGCGGTTATAGATTGCCGAAAGGGTAGAGTCACGTTTGGTGAATACCTGAAGCTTGTCTACTCTAGTCCCCAGAGTCAGAACAAGTCACACCTTATTTCGGCTCTTCGAGCTAGAAAATTTATAAGGAGAGGTTGTATGACTTTCCTTGCCCTTGTAACCATAATAGAACTTAAGGAATCGAAGCTAGAAGATATCCGAGTGGTTAAGGATTTTCCCGATGTATTTTCGGAAGATTTGCACGGTCTACCCTTGGAAAGAGAAGTGTCTTTCACAATTGATCTTGTCCCTGGTGCTGGCCATGTTTCAAAGGCATCTTATAGGATGTCCCCCACCGAATTGAAGGAGCTAAAGAAATAAATAATGGAGTTATTAAAGAAAGGATTCATTAGGCCGAGTACTTCCCCGTGGGGAGCGCCCGTCCTATTTGTCAATGTTGCATCCCCTAGTTGATTATGGTGTTTGATTTTAATGATAACAAAATGATTGTGCTTGTGTGTGTGCTTCATTAAGCAACATGTTTACAACTTGTTTATGGAAGTTTTAAAAGTTAGAAATGTTTAATGTGTTTCATGCATTTTTCACCTAAGACTTTTGAGGCTTGTCACATGTTCAAGATTGTCATACATATCTAAGTGGAAGTTGGTATGATAATGGTCCTATTGCCTAGATACATGATGATTTGAACTTTGTCTTGGTTGTGGAGATTGTGAAGAAGGGTCATGATTGAACCTTGAGAAAGTTGATCAAATTGTTCATGTGATTTGCATGCTTTTCCTTCATGCATTTTGAGGCTGATAAGTGTTGGTTAAATGCATGGCTTATGAAGTTGATTTTTGTTTAAGAAAGATTGGGTTCCTATGTGCTTGAACTTGTGATTTGATTTGACTGTATTCAATAAATTACTCATGAGTTCTTAATTGACTTGAATGTACTTCATGCATATTTTTCTAAGGCTTTATGAGCTAGTTAAGTGTTAACGAACGCCTCATGCAAATCTTGGTATAAATGAGTGGATGACATTCTCATGATCCATGATACTTGGTTTTTCAATGCTCACATCAATCTTGGAAGATTTGGTTACATGATGATCATTCATGTGGTCTAAATTCATTGTGATATGATCTTGATCTTTTGGTGTGGATAATTAACTTGACAAAGTGTTTTCATCCTTCTTGTTAATGAGTTTTCATGAGTGTGTTTCATATATATTTAACTTAGGGTAATTGAGTTTAAATCTCAATTTTTCATACATGTAGGTTGAACACATGGGCAAAGGGTTTCATCTATTTTTAGACTGAACTACTGCAATCTGAATGCTGCAGAGTGTGGGCTAGTTCTGAGCCTGTAATATTTTGGTCGACCGACCCCAATTTTAGGTCGACCGAATATGGCAAACATTTTTACAAACTCAGTTCGAAACCCATTAAACTCAATCCATTTGGGGTCTAATCTTTACCATTATGTCCCTAGGTTCTTGGTAGACCTATTGGGGGTCTTTTGGAGGATTCTTGAAGGGCTATATTGGTATTTTGCACTCTTTTATATATGCATACTTATGAACTCCGAATTTGTAGAAGAGAAACCCTTATGTGCTTTTTGTTTCTATCTTGTAGGTCAAGAAAGAGGAGAAGAAGAGAAAGGGGAAAAGAAGAGGAGATATCATCTACATCCATGAGGTTTAAAGTGAAGCGGAATGATGAGAGGATCATGTTAATGCTTGAATCACCGTCATCCGACTTTCTTCCGACCGTTGCTTGAAAGAACATAATCAACCAGGTTTTGGAAACCAAGGGGGATCTTTCCTATATCTTTTCTATGTTGTTCTTGATGTGTTTCATAATCTATGTTTAGGTTTGAGCATGTTTGAATAATTGTGTTAATGTTTCTAAACCAAGAAAGAGTGTGTGTGAGCCGTCTACGTACGGTTGAGGGGTTATTGTGCTGCGGCTATTGCAGGTCGTGTGTGTGTGTGTATGTAACACCCCATATTTTTTTAGAAAATTTATGGAATTTATTTAGATATTTTTTTTCAAATTAAAATGGTTATTAAGCATTTAAGAAAGGCTAATGGGTTATTAAATGAATTTTGGGTTAAATAAATTATTATGAAAGCCCAAATAATAACCAATGAATTAGGCCCACTTAGAGGAGGTCCAAAGACGTAATTCCAAGACCTTTAGGCCCAAGCCCACTTTTAGAGACATAATTAGAGTAATTTATGGAATTAAATGGGATAAATAGGGGATAATAGCAAAAATCCAAAAATTTTGGGAAAAGGGCAATTGGCCTTATATTGCGTAATCGCCAAAACCATCATAGCGGTCCCCCTATGACCGCCAAACCCTGCAGATTTCGTGAATGGAAGAAACATGAAAAGTCTGGATTTTTGACATCCAAATCCTCATGGATCGAAGTGGGTAGACATGTAAACATGTCTAAGAGTCTTGAGGATTGATCGTACACATAATTAGGACTCTAAGTTTGATCAAATCCTCAGCCCTAATTTAAAACCCTATAAATAGACCCTAACTTCGACCCATCCGAACCCTAATGTTGGATCACATTTTTCAAAGGTAAGTAGGCTTTGACTCAGGTTAGATCCTTTAAGGATTTTGTTCCTCTTACTATGGTCTGACTTTCCTCAAATTTTCGTGCGTGGAGGACGAGTCTTTGAGGAGATAGAAGCCCCCAAAGTTACTATTTCGCTGCAAGCTGTGCAGGAACTAGGGTCTACTTCCAAATACGAAGTCTAGGGATCAAATCAAAGATATGTTATCTCATGAAAAGGCTAAAGCAACATGTTATGAATAAAAGCCCTATGGTTTCATTCTGTTTCATGCTTTCTACTGGTAGTATTTCATGTTCTATCATGATTGCGCATCTAGGTTAAGACTGCATACTTGAATCCTATCCTTAATAAGAAATTGATAATTTTGGCTTACTTCACTCAAACCCATGCATCTCCATGTTTTAATATAGTTACATCAGGCCTTATTTACCTACTGGCATATTTTTTCTATGCACCTATTTGCCTTAGATTAGGCTTGCTCTTCGGTTTTTGTATTGTCTGTTACAAGCGAATAAACGGTCCTCACCCGACCGCCAGAGTTCTTTAACGGCCCTACGATAGACCGCTAAAGCCAGCAAATGGCCCTCCGGAGACCGCTAAGTTTTTTGAGTTTCTATATTATTGTTAACTCGAACTATAATGCAAAATAGCCCTATTTTTTCATATGATAAGCCTAGCTAATTAGGTTTTTCTTCCGTTTTAAGTACTGTATTCATAAACTTGGTTATGTTAATGGTTCATCTTAGTAGGTTTCATGTCCCTCATGCACTTAAGAATTATTTTTAACTTAAGTTAGTTTCATGCCAAAATACTATATTCTTGTATTAAATTCATACTTCAAGTGATAGAAGAACCTGTTTTATTAATGTTTGATCGCTATTTTATGTGATCCTTTCTTACCTAAGAGTCTTTTCTTAAGTATATGGCATGTATTCTAGTACGGAGTCATTAGATACACTTTGCACTTATAAGCACACAATCTTGGACTTGTGATCCTCTCCGTTGGATATTCCTCCCATCGGACTAGGTGATCTTATTTTAAGGCCTCCGTAAGTCTCTGCGAGCCTAGGATTTCCACTAGGACGCCGAGCTGATTGTACCCTAAAAACCTAATTGTCTAGAAAGCACTTACCGGTGTTTTTATGTGTTCTGGTCACTAGCGGCCTTACGGAGACCGCCAGAGTCTGGTAGCGGCCATTTACTTGACTGCCAAAGACACCTAGCAGCCCTGCCATGACCGCATGGTTCCAGTTTATTCTCTGCATCGACTCTGTCAATAAATTATCTTGTATTGACCGCTACTGTATAGAAATGGTCCAGATACGACCGTTATTTATAGAAATGGCCCTTGAATGACCGTTTTTGTCTCAAGTGTTCTTAACCCAAGGTTTGATCCAAGGGTTGATTTTCCTATGTTCCTAGATTGTCTATTGATTATCTAGAACCCAACACTTTATTCAATAAGCTATCTAATGAATTATAAAAATTAATGAATGTACCGTTATGCTGCATGATTCCTCCCATGGCGTGACCCATTCTTTGAATTCTCATGTTCAAAATTGAAGCATTCTTACCTTGACATTGTTATCATGAGCTTATTATTTGAATTGTTACATTATTGGCCAGACTTTTTTATTATACTCGTGGAAGTAGCTAGATTTATAACGTGAAGATGCAGATCGGGAACTAATTGTGTCCAAGGGCTCCATGCTAGTAGCACCCCTTATAAAAAAAATAAAAAAAATTATTATAATTATTAATATTTACCAAATAAAAAATATATTAAATAAACTCTTTAGGAAGTTTATGTAAGAAGTGGAACACGAAGTTATCATATGTAAAGGTTATTTATTTAACAAGTGGCTTCTTAGTGTAGTTGGTTAAGTAACTTGCCTTTCAACCGAATGACCAGGGTTCAAATCTTAGCATCCACTATTTACGTTTTTTGCCAAATAATTATATGTTATAGACAGATGGGCCATGGATTAGCTGTCCAAACATTATCTCTATCTCTCATAAAAGTCCCATTATTTCCTAACGTGAATAGTGTCATGAATAGTACCACTTTTTATTTAAAAAGAATTTTTCAACAAAAATTATATGTAAAAATAGAGAAAAATATAAGGATCTTATCCATGAAATTTCATAAACTAACTCCATTAATTTTTAAAGATAAAAATCTTTGAAGTTTAACTTGGAATCTTAACTTATGAATAGTGCACCCCAACTTACAGCACTTCGTAAAAGAGACACGAACAGCCTATTTGAGTTGGCATCGCACTATGGGATGCTATTATTTCAGATCTGGTTCCCCTCCTGTCTACCAAAAATCCTAAAATCCCTATATTATACCCCTCTATTGAGGCAGAGACTCTTGCCTTCTCTGACATTCGAAGCCTTGCTGCAGAGAACGTGGGAGCATTCTCTGAAGCATTGTAGAGGAGGGAAGGAGCTGATCTTCTTCCTTTCTTCTTCCACCTGTACCCTTTCTGCCACCACACAGAGGTAGGTGATCTCGAGCTTTAACCAAACCATAGCTAATCTAGGTTATATTAGCATGTAAAATTAGTGATTAGTCTCATCTCCATGCAGTATTTAGTGGTTACACATCATGTTATTGTAGGTGTTCTCAACTTTTAACTAAACTAATAGCTAATCTAAGATGATTAGTCTAGGCATTTAGTCTTAGGCTCATTTCCATGCGATATTTAGTGTTTATAAAGCATGTGTTGGCTTAAATCTAGGATGATTAGTATGCCTTAGCTTCATACCTAAGATAATTAGCATGTATTAACTTTATACCCAGAATAATTAGCAAGTATTAGTCTCATACCTAAAATAATTAGCATGTGTTAGCTTAAATCTAGGACGATTAGCATGTATTAGCTAATATCTATATTTATAGTTCATGCTTTAGTAAAGGGCATGTCATTATGTCAATTTCTGTGAAACTAAAACCACCATGTTAAAGATGTTATATGAGAGAAACTAAAGCCTGAAAATAGTGAAAGAAGAAATTGTAGTCAAGAGGATGAAAAATATGGAAAAAGACCAAGTTGAAAGAGGCCAAGTGGAAAAAGACCAAGTTGAAAGCACAATGAAATGATATTGAAAATAGGGGGTTCTAAGAAGAAAAATAATGAAAAATCTAGAGAGAATGAGAATATGTGAAAGAAGAGAAAGTCATAGATTGGAAGGTTAGGAAGAAGTTTTATGAAGAGTGCAGAGAGAGAAAATGAGAGGAAGAAGGTGAAAAAGGTGAAAAAAACGAGATCTATAGGCGTAGGTGAACAGTTACTGAGTAAAAAATAGAACCGTAGAAAATTAATTATAACTTAAAAACTAAGAAGAATTGGAAAATGTGGTAGAAGAAGAAAATCTATATCTACAAGAGAAGAAGAACTTTTGTGAAGAACTCAGAGTGAAAGGAGGACTGGAAGGGCATGAAAACTGGGGAACAAAACAAAGTATCGACCCTGCCTGTTCACCGCGTTGACGCAGTACTGTTCACCGCGTTGACGCAGTGAACGGCAGAGTCGACCCTGTCAACTGAAAATGAACTGATGAGTCGACCCTGCCAGTTCATCGCGTTGACGCGATGAACTGATGAGTCGACCCTGTCAACTGAAAATGAACTGATGAGTCGACCCTGCCAGTTTATCGCGTTGACACGATGAACTGATGAGTCGACCCTGTCAACTGAAAATGAACTGATGAGTCGACCCTGCCAGTTCATCGCGTTGACGCGATGAACTGATGAGTCGATCCTGTCAACTGAAAATGAACTGATGAGTCGACCCTGCCAGTTCATCGCGTTGACGCGATGAACTGATGAGTTGACGCGATGAACTGATGAGTTGATGCGATGAACTATTGAGTCGACACAGCTAGCTCATTACGTTAACGCGATCATTAGGCTTTCACTTTTGCCATCTCCATTAATAGATGGCAGCTGGAGAGGGGATATTTCACTCCTGACAGGGTCCTCTAAACCCTGTATAATTCCCAGAAAGGGCATCCCACAGTAAGGGTGTCGTTTCTAAAATTGTCAGGTGGCCCATAAGGCACCTCTC
Organism: Amorphophallus konjac; assembly: GCA_022559845.1. Taxonomy (NCBI): domain Eukaryota; kingdom Viridiplantae; phylum Streptophyta; class Magnoliopsida; order Alismatales; family Araceae; genus Amorphophallus; species Amorphophallus konjac. The sequence continues at coordinate 274,973,261 of CM040122.1, forward strand.
TTATCTAGTTTTTCCGTGTATCAAACGTTACTGGTTTCCACTCCTAGTTCATCCTTACACATTAATGCGCCCTTGGATTCCATTCCATAATTCTACCTTATATATCATACTGGTCAAACCTTGAAATTCCACATTGGCTATAAATGAGAGTGGATGTCGACATACATGATTAATGCTGTGCATATAGGGCCCGGTCTGATCCTGGGGGGAGCACCCGAAGGTACTTGTGCCCATGGGAGTTTATTGACCACGGTGTTTGGCATTGCACCGGAGTACTTACTTGCTAGGCTTTAGACATTCCACTCATTCTCGTGATATTACTTGATTGATTTGACTTGAGACCCGTGGAAGGGTAAAGTTTTACTTGAATGAAATTGATAAATAGCCAATTCCAGTTTTACATGCTTGAATTTATATTACTTTCTATTACTTGCTTGATATGAGTTCTTACTCTCTTGGAAAGATTTCATTAATTCCAGTTATTACTTGTTTGAATCTCTTGCTATTGCTGCATTGAAGTTGGAATCCTTATACTCTCACTTGTTATTCCTTTACTACTCTTGTCGATTTTTACAATGCTTGATATCTACTCATCTACATGCATAGTTTTACTGACATTAATTGAACTTGTAAACCACTTAAAGCATGTTAAATCTTGAGATGTAATTCCTACTGAGCGATTCGCTCATCTAGTTGATTTCTAATATTTTCAGGTAATTTGGATGTCAACCAACACTCGGAAGGGAATGAGACTGAGTGATGAGTGTTAGAGTGAAGTTATCAAATTGTCATGTCCTTTGTGTTATTGTATTAGTTCACTTATGTCAGTTGTATCAATTCATCTATGTCATTTGTATTAGTCAACTTGATTAGAACTGCTTAAGATTTGAAGCCTAGTCGTTGGACTCTGGGAACATATGTATTTGTCCTTTGATTAGTTGTGACAATTGTCAGCTCGTACTATTTGTATTAATTTCGAGTTAAATCTTAGTTATTTGTGCACTTTAATATTTACATGATTGACACTATCTATATAGACGCGTCACGCCTCCGGGTAATCTTCCACGCTCGGGGCGTGACAGTCTTCGTGGTATCAGAGCCTAGGTTTTCAAACCTAGGGAACTAGAAAAAAAAAACGGTTAGAAATTGAAATCTAAGTAAAAACTTGAGTCCAAGGATAGGTAAAACCCAAGTTCAAGGATAGATATACCTTACCCGGTGAGATGGATAGAGCCATGGGTTAAGTTCTACAATGATTTTCGACCTTACAAGTAAATCCGATCTTTATCATACTTAACTCTTTTGTAGGATCATGGCTGCTGAAAGAGCACAATGGCGCGAGATGCAGCGCACCGTGCAGGGCCTTACACAGGCACTACAGCAAGTGGCCCAAGGCGGAGCTAACCGTGGAGCGGGTGACCTCCACAGGAGTTTCCGTAACATGAACCCACCAAGGTTCACAGGTTCGTCCGACCCCGAGGATGCCGAGAATTGGCTAAAGGAGATGGAACAAATCTTCCGTGTAATGCAATGCACGGACGAGGAGAAAGTTTTACTGGCTGTATTCCAACTTGAGCAGGACGCTCGATGCTGGTGGGAATCCATAGAAGCAACACTGCCAGAATACCATGTTACATGGGATGAATTCATGTAGCATTTCAACAACAAGTACTTCTCCGATCATATCCAGGAAAAGAAGGCCACAGAATTCGCCATTCTAAAACAACGGGGCTTGAAAGTGGCCGAGTATGAGGCCCAGTTCTCCAGATTGTCTAGGTATTCACCCCACTTGGTGTGTACAGAAAAGATGAAGGCGAGAAGATTCCTCAATGGGCTTCGGCCCCATTATATCACACAACTTGCCCCGATGGACATCCAAGTCTATTCGGAGATGGTTCGGCGTGCTCAACTGCTGGAAGACGCCACCAAATTATCTGAGAGAATCCGAGGAAAAGACAAGAAGGAACCCGTCACAAGCCCGGGAAAATTCAAACAATCCTTCAACAAGAAGCGATTCTTCATGGGAGGGGAGCCCTCTAAGGTGAAGAAATTCCAGAAGAATGACAGACCATTCTTCACCACCACACCATCAAAGGAGATTTGCAAGTATTGTGATAAAGCTGGTCATAAGACCGAGGAATGCTGGAGAAAGTTAGGAGCTTGTCTTCGATGTGGGAGCCGAGAGCATCGAATCCCGGACTGCCCACTGATGAAGGAACAAGACACCAAAGACGAGAAGCGTCCGGTAAAGAAACAAGGCCGTCTGCAAGCTCTCCAAGAGACGGAACCCACTAAAGGTGGAATTGTGGAAGGTACTCTCACTATTTGTTCAAAAACTGCTCAAGTTTTATTCGATACCGGAGCAACTCATTCATTCGTTTCCAAGAACTTTGCTGCTTCATTTTCTAAGAAACATGAACTGCTAGATTTGGTCATATCTACACCTCTTGGGAATGAGTCTGATATCACTTATCATTATCCAAACTGTGAAGTGATGATTAAGGGAAATAATTTACCTGCTAACCTGATATGCCTAGACATAAAGGGGTATGATGTCATACTAGGTGCCGACTGGCTATCCACATACCAAGCAACTGTAGATTGCCGGCATGGCAAGGTAACTTTCATAGATTTCCCAGAGCTAGTTTACAATAGCCCTCGGAGTAAATCACTTCTTCTATCAGCACTCCGAGCTAGTAAACTTATGAATAAGGGATGCATGACTTTCATAGCATTCGTGCCTGCCACGGAAGTCGAGAAGGTTAAACTTGAAGACATCCGTGTAATTCGGGATTTTCCCGATGTTTTTCCAGAAGATTTAACGGCCTTACCCCCGGAAAGGGAAGTGTCATTCATAATTGACCTTGTCCCTGGTGCTCGTCCTAGTTCCAGGGCACCATACAGAATGTCCCCTGCTGAGCTGAAGGAACTAAAAGAGCAGCTAATGGAGTTATTGAACAAGGGTTTCATCAGGCCGAGTACTTCACCATGGGGAGCACCCGTGCTATTCGTCAAAAAGAAGGACGGATCGATGAGATTATGCATAGATTATCGGCAGCTAAATCACCTTACAATCAAGAACAAGTATCCACTGCCAAAAATTGATGAGCTGTTCGATCAACTTTCTGGAGCTTTATATTTCTCCAAGATTGATCTTCGTTCTGGTTACCACCAATTGAAGATCAAAGAAGAAGACATTCATAAAACTGCATTCCGAAGCAGGTATGGACATTACGAATTTACTGTTATGCCTTTCGGACTAACAAATGCCCCTGCAGCTTTTATGCAGTTAATGAACAACATATTCAGGCCCTATTTAGACCAATTTATTGTGGTATTTATTGATGATATTTTGATCTATTCAAAGACCAAAGAGGATCATGAAGAACATCTCAAGAAGGCATTACAGATATTAAGGGGAAACAAGCTATATGCCAAATTCAGCAAATGCGAGTTTTGGCTCGAGGAAGTATCTTTCTTGGGCCACATCATTTCGAAGAACGGAATTGCTATTGACCCATCAAAGGTCGAAGCCGTGAAGAACTGGGAACGACCCACAAATGTAACTGAGATTCGGAGCTTCTTGGGTCTAGCTGGTTACTACCGGCGTTTTATAAAGGACTTCTCCAAAATTGCTGTTCCCCTGACCAGGTTAACCCGCAAGGAAGTGCCTTATGAGTGGAAGGAAGATTGTGAAAAGAGTTTTCAAACTTTGAAGGATCTCTTGACCACTGCTCCAGTCTTATCATTACCAATGGAAGGAGAAAATATGAGGTATATACCGATGCTTCTGGTATTGGCCTCGGATGTGTATTGATGCAGAATGGGAGAGTCATTGCATACTCTTCCCGACAATTGAAGAAACATGAAGAGAACTACCCAGTTCACGACTTAGAACTGGCCGCAGTAGTATTCGCTTTAAAGATCTGGAGGCACTATCTCTACGGAGAATAATTCACTGTGTACTCCGATCATAAAAGCCTTAAGTACTTATTCTCCCAAAAGGAGCTGAACATGCGGCAACGGCGTTGGCTCGAGTATCTCAAGGATTTCGACTTTACTATACAGTACCATCCTGGTAAGGGTAATTCCGTAGCTGATGCCCTTAGTCGAAAGCCGAGAACAATATTGGCCAACTGCATGATACAAGAATGGAAACTGCTGGAGAAATTCTCTGAGCTTGATATCAGCACAGATGAGAAGAACATGTGTATTATTCTATCTCATATGAGCCTACATCCAGATTTGCTACCTGAAATCAAGAAGTTACAAGAAGAGGATCCCTTGCTAGTGGAGATAAAGAGCAAGCTGGACGAGAGACTGGATTTCAAGCTGGCACCGGATGGCAGATTACTATTTCATGCACGGACATGTGTGCCTGACTGTCCCGAATTGAAGAAGAAGATTCTTGAAGAAGCTCATAGATCGTGGTACACAATCCACCCTGGAGCTACTAAGATGTACCAAGACTTGAAAAGAACCTTCTGGTGGCCTAACATGAAAAGGGAGGTAGCAGACTTTGTGTCTCGTTGCCTCACATGCCAACAAGTGAAGGCGGAACATCAAAAACCCGCCGGAAAGCTACATCCACCGGATATTCCCAAGTGGAAGTGGGAAGACATTGGCATGGACTTTATCATGGGTTTGCCCAAGTCTAGGGGCGGATATGATGGAATTTGGGTAATTATCGACCGGTTAACTAAATCGGGCCATTTCTTACCCATCAAAAGTCGATGGTCAGTCGACGTACTTGCTGCCCTATATATTAAGGAGATGGTTAGATTGCATGGAGTTCCCGTCTCGATCGTATCTGACCGAGACCCACGCTTCACCTCTCATTTTTGGAAGGGTCTACAACACTCTCTAGGGACGAAACTTAATTTCAACACTACTTTCCATCCCCAGACAGATGGTCAGACTGAAAGGACAAATCAGGTTGTTGAAGATATGTTAAGGGCATGTATTATAGATTTCGGCGGAAGCTGGCATGACCACTTGCCACTAGCCGAATTTGCATATAATAACAGCTATCAAGCTAGTATTCAAATGGCTCCTTTCGAGGCACTTTATGGCAGGAGTTGTCGTTATCCAATATGCTGGGAAGAAGTCGGTGAAAGACAAATTCTAGGCCCAGATATGGTTAGAGATTCGACTGAGAAGATACACCTTATCAGAGAGAGACTCAAGGTAGCTCAGTGCAGGCAAAAATCTTATGCTGATAGCAGAAGGAGAGATTTGGAATTTCAAGTGGGTGACCATGTATTTCTCAAGGTATCTCCCGGCCGAGGTATTAGAAGATTCGGTGTTAAGGGCAAGCTTACCCCAAGGTTTATCGGTCCATTTGAAGTATTGGAAAGAGTGGGCGAGATGGCTTACCGCATTGCCTTACCTCCTCAACTCTCGGAAGTGCACAATGTATTTCATATATCTATGCTGAAGAAATATGTGCACGACCCTTCTCACATCATCAATCATGCTGAATTGGTGATTCAAAGGGATCTTACTTATGAGCAAAGGCCGATGCGGATCCTCGACCGCGAAGTTCGAGTTCTAAGGAGCAAGACGATCCATATGGTAAAAATCCAATGGAATCGATGTTCGGAGCTAGAAGCAACTTGGGAGATCGAGGAATCTATGAAGAGAAGATACCCAGAACTATTTTAGTCAGCAAGTATCTTATACTTTCTACAGTATCCTTATGTAGTTGAATTTACCCTTATACAATTGAATTTGGGGACCAAATTCTTTTAAGTAGGGGAGGGTGAAGCACCCCTTATAAAAAAAATATTAAATAAACTCTTTAGGAAGTTTATGTAAGAAGTGGAACACGAAGTTATCATATGTAAAGGTTATTTATTTAACAAGTGGCTTCTTAGTGTAGTTGGTTAAGTAACTTGCCTTTCAACCCAATGACCAATGTTCAAATCCTAGCATCCACCATTTACGTTTTTTGCCAAATAATTATATGTTATAGACAGATGGGCCATGGATTAGCTGTCCAAACATTATCTCCATCTCTCGTAAAAGCCCCATTATTTCCTAATGTGAATAGTATCATGAATAGTATCACTTTTTATTTAAAAAGAATTTTTCAACAAAAATTATATGTAAAAATAGAGAAAAATATAAGGATCTTATCCATGAAATTTCATAAACTAACTCCATCAATTTTTAAAGATAAAAATCTTTGAAGTTTAACTTGGAATCTTAACTTATGAATAGTGCACCCCAACTTACAGCACTTCGTAAAAGAGACACGAACAACCTATTTGAGTTGGCATCGCACTATGGGATGCTATTATTTCAGATCTGGTTCCCCTCCTGTCTACCAAAAATCCTAAAATCTCTATATTATACCCCTCTATTGAGGCAGAGACTCTTACCTTCTCTGACATTCGAAGCCTTGCTGCAGAGAACGTGGGAGCATTCTCTGAAGCATTGTAGAGGAGGGAAGGAGCTGATCTTCTTCCTTTCTTCTTCCACCTGTACCCTTTCTGCCACCACACAGAGGTAGGTGATCTCGAGCTTTAACCAAACCATAGCTAATCTAGGTTATATTAGCATGTAAAATTAGTGATTAGTCTCATCTCCATGCAGTATTTAGTGGTTACACATCATGTTATTGTAGGTGTTCTCAACTTTTAACTAAACTAATAGCTAATCTAAGATGATTAGTCTAGGCATTTAGTCTTAGGCTCATTTCCATGCGATATTTAGTGTTTATAAAGCATGTGTTGGCTTAAATCTAGGATGATTAGTATGCCTTAGCTTCATACCTAAGATAATTAGCATGTATTAACTTTATACCCAGAATAATTAGCAAGTATTAGCAAGTATTAGTCTCATACCTAGAATAATTAGCATGTGTTAGCTTAAATCTAGGACGATTAGCATGTATTAGCTAATATCTATATTTATAGTTCATGCTTTAGTAAAGGGCCTGTCATTATGTCAATTTTTGTGAAACTAAAACCACCATGTTAAAGATGTTATATGAGAGAAACTAAAGCCTGAAAATAGTGAAAGAAGAAATTGTAGTCAAGATGATGAAAAATGTGGAAAAAGACCAAGTGGAAAAAGACCAAGTTGAAAGCACAATGAAATGATATTGAAAATAGGGGGTTCTAAGAAGAAAAATAATGAAAAATCTAGAGAGAATGAGAATATGTGAAAGAAGAGAAAGTCATAGATTGGAAGGTTAGGAAGAAGTTTTATGAAGAGTGCAGAGAGAGAAAATGAGAGGAAGAAGGTGAAAAATGTGAAAAAAATGAGATCTATAGGCATAGGTGAACAGTTATTGAGTAAAAAATAGAACCGTAGAAAATTAATTATAACTTAAAAACTAAGAAGAATTGGGAAATGTGGTAGAAGAAGAAAATCTATATCTACAAGAGAAGAAGAACTTTTATGAAGAACTCAGAGTGAAAGGAGGACTGGAAGGGCATGAAAACTGGGGAACAAAAGAAAGTACCGACCTTGCCTGTTCACCGCGTTGACGCAGTACTGTTCACCGCGTTGACGCAGTGAATGGCAGAGTCGACCCTGTCAACTGAAAATGAACTGATGAGTCGACCCTGCCAGTTCATCGCGTTGACGCGATGAACTTATGAGTCGACCCTGTCAACTGAAAATGAACTGATGAGTCGACCCTGCCAATTCATCGTGTTGACGCGATGAACTGATGAGTCGACCCTGTTAACTGAAAATGAACTGATGAGTCGACCCTGCCTATTCATCGCGTTGACGCGATGAACTGATGAGTCGACCCTGTCAACTGAAAATGAACTGATGAGTCGACCCTGGCAGTTCATCGCGTTCACGCGATGAACTGATGAGTCGACCCTGTCAACTGAAAATGAACTGATGAGTCGACCCTTCCAATCCATCGCGATGACGCGATGAACTGATGAGTCGACCCTGTCAACTGAAAATGAACTGATGAGTCGACCCTGCCAGTTCATCGCGTTGACGCGAGGAACTGATGAGTCGACCCTGTCAACTGAAAATGAACTGATGAGTCGACCCTGCCAGTTCGTCGCGTTGACGTGATGAACTGATGAGTCGACCCTGTCAACTGAAAATGAACTGATGAGTCGACCCTGCCAGTTCATCGCGTTGACGCGATGAACTGATGAGTTGACGCGATGAACTATTGAGTCGACACAGCTAGCTCATTACGTTAACGCGATCATTAGGCTTTCACTTTTGCCATCTCCATTGATAGATGGCAGCCGGAGAGGGGATATTTCACTTCTGACAGGGTCCTCTAAACCCTGTATAATTCCCAGAAAGGGCATCCCACAGTAAGGGTGTCGTTTCTAAAATTGTCAGGTGGCCCATAAGACACCTCTCTTATCTAGTTTTTCCGTGTATCAAACGTTACTGGTTTCCACTCCTAGTTCATCCTTACACATTAATGCGCCCTTGGATTCTATTCCATAATTCTACCTTATATATCATACTGGTCAAATCTTGAAATTCCACATTGGCTATAAATGAGAGTGGATGTCGACATACATGATTAATGCTGTGCATATAGGGCCCGGTCTGGTCCTGGGGGGAGCACCCGAAGGTACTTGTGCCCATGGGAGTTTATTGACCACAGTGTTTGACATTGCACCGGAGTACTTGCTTGCTAGGCTTTAGACATTCCACTCATTCTTGTGATATTACTTGATTGATTTGACTTGAGACCCGCAGAAGGGTAAAATTTTGCTTGAATGAAATTGATAAATAGCAAATTCCAGTTTTACATGCTTGAATTTATATTACTTTCTTTTACTTGCTTGACATGAGTTCTTACTCTCTTGGAAAGATTTCGTTAATTCCAGTTATTACTTGTTTGAATCTCTTGCTGTTGCTGCATTGAAGTTGGAATCCTTATACTCTCACTTGTTATTCCTTCACTACTCTTGTCGATTTTTACAATCCTTGATATCTACTCATCTACATGCATAGCTTTACTGACATTAATTGAACTTGTAAACCACTTAAAGCATGTTAAATCTTGAGATGTAATTCCTACTGAGCGATTCGCTCATCTAGTTGTTTTCTAATATTTTCAGGTAATTTGGATGTCAACCAACACTCGGAAGGGAATGAGACAGAGTGATGAGTGTTAGAGTGAAGTTATCAAATTGTCATGTCCTTTGTGTTATTGTATTAGTTCACTTATGTCAGTTGTATCAATTCATCTATGTCATTTGTATTAGTCAACTTGATTAGAACTGCTTAAGATTTGAAGCCTAGTCGTTGGACTCTGGGAACATATGTATTTGTCCTTTGATTAGTTGTGACAATTGTCAGCTCGTACTATTTGTATTAATTTCGAGTTAAATCTTAGTTATTTGCACACTCTGATATTTACATGATTGACACGAGCTATATAGACGCGTCACGCCTCCGGGTAATCTTCCGCGCTCGGGGCGTGACAATGCTAGTCCCCTCGGCTGATTGTCAGAAACGTATTGAAAACCATGGGATATGATGATACTGGAGTCGCATTACACTGGGAGTACTTTCTTTTATAAATGAGTGAAGTCCACGAGGCAATCTAGTGAAATTACATTCTTGCGTGTTAAAGTGACTTTCTAGTGTATGACCTTCATGATTATGAATAGTACCTTCTTGATACATGCTAGTGCATTCTTGTTACATAAAGGCCACTGCACATTCTCTCGATCTCTATATAAAATCTCATATCTTCATGGTCATGTCTTGCTACTTACGTTGATACTATGGTTTTACTCACATGTTTTGTCATAAGCATTTATCTTTATTTCTAGAGCTAAATTACTAATTACTTAAACATTGCCTTCATGTTGATACGAAGATACCTACTGGGCAAGTGTGCTCATTCCCTACTATTCCAATCTTTTTAGAAAATTCAAGCGGGGATTCGGACTACTCAAGTGATGAGTCCGAGAGTGATTAAAGATCGGGAGAAGACCTAGTAGTCATGAGTCAAGTCGAGTCTATGTACTTTTTCATTTATTTGAGTCTAGGGAAATGAGTCAATTATCATTGAACTTGAATATTATTCAATAAAGTGAAGTTTTAAGTATATTGCCTTATGCATTCCCTTTTATGTGTGAATGTGTTAGTGCTCTGATTTTATTGCTCGCTTGCGGCGTACTAGTCGGCAGTTCACGTTCCCGATTATCTTCCGCTGTACTTATATCTCAGGACGTGACAGTTAAAGTGGTATCAGAGCTTAGGCATAAGTACGTCCTAGAAAAATGTCATGTCATAGACTAAGTCCAAGGTTTAAGGACTCACACCTATGAACTAAGGAAAGAATTTTCCACCTACGTGAGATGGGGTAGAGTCGGGATGAGATAGTTATTTAGAACTTATCTCTAAGTTAACTCCCTTTAATTCCGTAGGAATTAACAAATCATTCCTTTTCCTCAGGCACCTTACTGTCTCAATGGCTCACCGTGTCAACTGGGATGAGGTGCAACAAATAGTTGCGGGTCTTACCCAGGCCCTTCGGACTGTGGCCTAAGCTGGCGCACGGGCTGGTGCGGGTAATCTACACGCGAATTTTTGGTGTTTAAATCCTCCCCGATTCTCTGGATCCTCCAACCCCGACGAGGTTGAAAATTGGATCGATGAAATGAACAGAATATTCAACGTTATGCAATGCACGGATCAAGAAAAGGTCCGCCTCGCCACCTTCCAATTCAACAAGGATGCGCGTACCTGGTGGAAAGCTATTCCGGCACTGCCTCCAAACGAATCACATACTTTGGAGGGATTTCTCACATTCTTCCGAGCAAAGTATTTCTCCGAGCATGTTAAGGAGCGCAAGGCTGTAGAATTTGCCTCTTTAAGGCAAGACATGATGTCCGTGGCGGAGTATGAGCTCAAATTCTCTCGGCTAGCACCTTATGCTCCCCACCTGATTAGCACAGACCTATTAAAGGCCAATCGATTTATGGATAGTTTAAGGCCCGGATTTATTCAACAACTTGGGTCTCAAAACATCTGCATATATATGGAAATGGTCCAACAGGCACATTTATCCGAAAGGACCCTGGAGAAGGTAGAGAAGTTTCGGGGAAAAGAAGAAAGGTCAAGCCAAAAACATGACATGCGAGAAGAAAAAAAAGAAAGGTTTAGTATCACGGAGGATGATGAACCCTATTATAACAAGAGGTCTCATAATGGGAACGGTAATTATAAAAAGAAAAAGTACGGAAAAAGAAATGGCAATGGCAACGATAATGGAAAGAATAAAAGAGCCAAGGAGGAGGAAGAAAAGCAGGTCATGGTGACTTGCTCATTCTGTGAGAAGTTCGGACACACGGCCGTAGAATGCTGGAAGCGTCTCGACGTTTGTCTCAAGTGTGGAAGTCGGGAGCATCGCTTGCCCATGTGTGCCCTCATAAAGGAACAATCTTCAAGGGATAACAATGGACGCGGGCGATAAGTTGACTAAATGCCATCTTGGATGATGAAGGTAAATCGATTGAAGGTACATGTAGGGTGTTTAATAGTTCTACCCCACCCCTTAAACTAACTATGCACATATGCAAGTGTCATGTGAACATGATCAAGCATGAAAGTATGATGAACAAAGGGCGATGAATAGATGAGAAAGACTTACCATGATCGTCACCAAGGATTAACAATGCCAAGAGATGAAGAGATAAAGGGATGACACCGTGTACCTTGGAAAGATGAAGACTTGATCGCGCTTGATAAATGGGTACGGAGAACGATGTGGATTTAAACCCCCTCATCTTCCAGTTGGTTAGAAGAAGAGGGTTTCACGTTTATATCATGCTCTCCTACAAAACAAAGCCAAAACACAAAGACAAAAACCCATTAGATCATGAAGTGTAGTATCAATCCCGCAGTGATAAAGTAGGGGTAGAAATTGAGGGCAAACTCACCCGGGGGAGATTTTTAACCCCTGTGGAAGGGTGCAAAAGATAGGTGTGTGTGTGTGTTGTGGATGCATGAGAGTTTAAATCACAAGTTAAGATGTAAATAATAGGGAGAAATCGTTGACACCAAACATGCAAAAGTGCAGGTGTAGCAGAAAGTGCAGAAAACTGTGATGATTTGTGAAGTTGAGGAGAGGAGAACTAAGAGAATAGACAACCAAATTAAGCCCAGAAAGATGGAATGGAAAGCTAATACTTCTCTCTTCAAGATGGGGTCGAAGTTGTGAGTTGGAGATGTAGCATGGCTTTGCCCCACGTCCAGAAAGAGCCCCCTATCGCCACTACGAACTGGGTAGTTTATATGGAGTTTGCAGAAATCTCTAACTTCCTCTCACGATTCTCAGAGATATAGTCCAAGATAAATCGAGTTCTATTAATAAAACTCAAGATAATACTAAGGACAAGAGATAGAAACAAGCGGGACTCGATTTGGAGGAGGATTCTAGAAGTTATGGCTCTTGGACGGTAGGCCCATCGCACAGAAAAATAGAGTTTGACTTGTACTAGGATGCATAAATCGAGAACTTACGTCAACTATTCCAAGAGATATAGCCAATGAAAATTCGAGCTCTATGGATCAAACTCAAGATAATACAAAGGGATAGAGGTAGAAACAAACGGTGGTCAATTCGGAGCAATATTCTAGAAGATATGACCCCTAGAAGAAGGCCACGACGAACGAAAATCGGACAGAGTTCAGCGTGGGCTGGACTCTTGCCCAGCCAAGCGGTCGGTCGACCGGCCGCTTGGCCCAAGAAGTGGTCGGTCGACTGACCGCTTGGCAGCAAGGATGGGCTTTTGCGTTTTGAGCCCCCGATCGCCTATTTGAGCTCTGAATGGACCCGGAACGGTCCCAAAAGTTGGGGAATCGAAGATAGAGGCTTCCAAGGCTAAATGGGCTTAAAAAATGGGCAAAGAAAAGGGTTGTGATAGGCTCAAAGAATGCCCCAAAACAATGATTAATTTAGGGCATCATGGAGATAAATAAGAGAAATAACGTGATTTATGGGCTAAAACGGGTGTCAATAGATGTCCCTCCTTGATGCCTGCTTTCCAAGGGAACGAGCGAACGCGGCATGGAGGCGGAAATGGAAAGGAGATGAAGCAAAAGCGACAACGATGTGAAATGGAGATGACGCGCAGATGAAGTGGAGAGAACTGAAAATCGGGCATCAAGGCAAAAAACACTCGTCACAACCAACAAGCTACAGGAATTCTCCCGAAAACGCCGAACTAACCACAAGGAATGGATGACGCGGATGAGACATGTCTGGAGAACTAAACTAAGGGAGAAAAGGAAAGGAAACACGACCAACCTCATCGGGGACACAATCCACGGACAATGAGGGGATCAAAAAGTACATAGTTAAACAGTTGAAAAAGGAAAGATAAAACTTAGATAAAATCCACACAAGAATCACGCTGCCCAACTGGGCAAAGCGGGTAAATCAGAGAAAACGTTCAAATTCGGAGTGGAATGAGAATCTCTTATCTAAGAGAAATGAAGTACAATTAACTATTGCTGAGGAGAAAGCCTTGAGAGGATCACGAGACGTGAGTGCTCAAAAATGACATGATGTATGCTGGGCTAAAATAAAGAAATCATCAAAACGAATGTAAAGAAAGCATAAAATAGAAAGTACTCAGGGATATTATTGCTAGACTGAGCACAACGGGGTCAAGAGTCTTCTTGTAGCCACGGCGTGCGAGACAGAGTCCATCGTCCCCCACCCGACTCAATCGAGCGGCCTATCCAACGATTAACCGTGTGATCCTAGATCATCATCATTTTTGTTAAAGGGGAACATCAGATCCCAGAACACACGCGCATCCAGCCAGTCCTTGAGAGGCTATAATAATGTAGATAACATATAGTAATGTAACAAAGAGCATGGATAGAGAGCCATACCTAACTTACCTGCCAAGCGAAATGGTATTTTTTTAGATTTTTTAAATTTTCAAACTTTTATGAGTTTTCATGTATAAGACAACCACAATGATTGAACATGATAAACAATCATGAACATAACGATGATAACATAACCATCAACTGAACGGCAGACAACACAACATAACATAACGATCAAACGAATGGAAAACAATACAACAAGACAAACAAGCACATATGCAATGGCATGAACAAACCACATGTATGCACGATGAACATGGTGGGACAAGATAACAATGCGGTGGGACAACACACGGTTGGGACAAGAATATGAGGGATGACTACACGGTTGGGACAACACACGGGATATAGAGGGACGACTAACAACATATGCAAGACAACTAACAACATGCGGTGAGGGACAAAACAACATGCATGGGATGACACGGAGGGATATAGACATGTGCCAAGGACACGGCGGGACAAAAGACATGACAAATATGCCCTTAAATCAAAGCCCGAGATCAGAAGAAGCAGAATCGCCAAGTTCATAATCGTGAGGCAAAGTCCTCTCATGAAGATATGATGAAGCGAGGCAATAGCTGAGAAGGACATGAGCTTCAGAATAGATCGAGAGAGTGGATTGAAGAAGGAAAGAACAGATCCGAAAGATGTGAACAGGAGACAGAACAAATGATATGAAGAACAATGAAGCTTAAGCACCTGCAACCTGCACACTAAGCAAATAGATCACGTACCTGTCCTCAAAATAAAACAGATAGAAAACACATGAAGAAGGGAACGGAAGACAAATATTTTTGATTTTTTAAAGATTTTTTTTTAAAATATTTGATTTTTTTAAATTTTTTTGAAATATCTGATTTTTTTTGCTTTTTGAAATATTTGATTTTTTTTAAATTTTTTTTTCGACATAACAATCTGCAGCTCCCAAAGACGGGCTCAAACTACTTGCTAAGGGTCATTGTTCCTCCCTCTTTCATCAAGGGCTTCCCTTGAGCGGGGCGTGCATTTGGGGGTGGCTTGCAACAACCAACCGCCTCTAAAGAACGGTACCCCTACTAAGGCCATACTTGGGATATAACCCAGCCTAAGAGGGAGAAGTAGAAGAAAAATTGGACACAAACTTTATCCAAGATGGGAGATATCAAAACTTGAATTCCTTCTAGGGCACTACCTCTCAAAGATACAGTCTGTTGCTCCGGGGCTTTGTGTCTTTGATTTTAAGACCCATATTTAGTAGGCACGCTTGCGACCGGGCTCATGATGTCCCGCGGGGAACTATACTGTCACTCTTGCCATGCCTTTGGTTTCATAATTTTACATATTGATTCATTTCCTTTGATTTTCTTTTGACAACCCTTATTGGCTAGATATTGCATGAAAGCTCATTTTTGAGGGTCGAGACTGCCCCTATTTGAGACCTCTCTCGTATTAGAGAGCGCCTAGGTTGGTCATCTCATCCGTCAATCTCTTGCCCCTGCACTCGGTCGAGTAGAGAAAAGAAAAGAACTTTGTGCATCTCCATAGTATGGCCAAAGCAGTAACGGTGTGCCTCAGAGAGATCGGCTATGGCTTGCCATGAAGTGTGTGAAAAACCCGTACAAAAGGTCACCCTCGACGATCTGGGACAAGAACTAGACTCCCAATGCGGAGCTATCACCAGCCTAAGAATGCTGCAGAAGCGAACTTATTTTGACTAAATTAACTAAACAAATTTCTAAAAGCCACTCAACCTTGTTGAGGAATTCACCATTATACGCATGTGCATGAATAATAGAAATAACGGCAATGGTAGCATATTCTTGCACAAAATAAAAGGGACCTTGTGATTCCATGGGGTGAAAACCCTCATCTTGAAGTGATCTTTATCAATGTAAGCTTCGTATTCCTTGCTTGGCAAGATAAGAATGGAGAGGATAACAAGGGGTTGTAGATTCCTCGACACGGAGGAGCGGCGGATGTCAAACTGGACAAAGTAGGATAAAAAGGAAGAGAGACGAGGGCTAGAACTCCCTCGTTAAGGTGCAGAGACCCTGATAACAAGGAACCAGATACAGAATTAGCAGAGATCCGCTGGGATCAAGTCAGACTAAAGCCTCGAAAATAGTCAGAAAAAGGGCAATGACCCTGAATGGGTGAAGAGGAGTGAGTAGAAAGATGAGAAGGCAAATCATTCGATGTGATCGGAGAAGGGGAATGGGAATCACTCGACATGGTTGGGGAAGAAGAAGGAGAATAACCCGATAGAGTCGGGGAAGAAGAATCGTGGACACCCGACAGGGTCGAGGAAGAATAGTGAAAATCACCCGACGGGGTCGGGGAAGGAAAAGGAAAATCACTCGACTGGGTCGGGGAAGGAGAATTAGAGACGGAACCCGGAGATACCGGAGGAGAAGGATCAGAAGAAGAAATCCCTAGATCGGGATGGGAAGACGACATAAGCCGAGGCCTAGAACATCGAACAGGTGGAAAAACCGCAGCCCTTGGAGGAAAGGATGAGGAATGGGGGTTCACGAACCCGAGAGGGGAGGAGAGGATCGTGGAGACAAAGCTAGAAGAGGGGAGATACACCACCCAAGGGTGGGAACTAAGCAGGAGAAAAGATGACGAATGAAATGAAGAAGAAGGAGGAGAAGTGGACTCCCGAATGCACAATTGACGGCCCTTAAACTTGGGCCGCTGGATCTTCTTGGCAAAAACTTGCTTGTATTGGACCCGCCTGGCGCGGACTTGGACCTTCGACCTTCTTATCTTGCAACATCTTCTCAAATAACGGGCTCATCTAGTGGATGGCCTGGCCCGGTCATGAACATGAAGCCTCATTGGGGCGGTTGCCCCTAGACACCCCGTACTAACCATAGGTGGACATTCTTGAACAGATAACTCCTCAAATGAATGAATATCAAAAAACCATGAAGTTTTGTCACTTGGCACTAGCAGCATGAGATTCAGCATCTCCACTTAACAATCGGGCATGAAGCATAACTCCCTTACCAGAAGAGCAGGACGAAACTGAGGGAGAGTAATGTGCGACGTTGACGTGGCCGGCACACCAATAAACCGAGAGAGGTTGCATAGAACATGCAGAATATCCGCAGAAAATATGGTGAACTGCCCCTTTAACATAGAATCTAGCAAACTCTTGGCAGCCATATCTGTTTGCACAATTTGGGTAAAGAACCCTTCTTGGCCAGTGAACTGAACAGCAATCGAGCGTGATGTGATAACAACATCGATAGTGAATCCTCCGGTGAGCAAAGAGATTGCCACCGGCCTCGCTCAAGAAGAAATTGGCACTAGTGCACGAGAGCCTTTCTTGGCAACCATCATTGGAAGTAAAGGCTGATCATCCCCAGAATAGCCTGGGACCAAGACTCGGACCGTCATGCAAGAAATGAAATCTTGAAGCTTGAAATGCATAGCCTTCATCCAATCATCCTGACTCGGCTCATCATCTCCTCGGGGACCAGACCCGATGGACACCAAAGCTAGCGCACACCCGCTCCGTGGGGTGAAAATAGAAGGTGAAGTGGAGGGAATAGGTTCGGAAGACATGGAGGTTTCAACGAGGATGGTGGGTTTAGGTGGAGGCGCAGGTGATGTGGCGATGATGGGCTCGGGTGAAGGTAAAGGTGATGGCAGAGATGATGGAGGTTTAGGCGATGGTGAGGATGGTGGAGATGGTGATGTAGGAAATGAGGGTAGTAGAGGTGGCGGTGGTGATGAAGGCAAAGGGGAAGGCCGTGGCGCCCATCGTTGACGTATCGACACGATGCGTCGGGTGGTGTTGGGAGTGGAAGTGGTGGTGGAAGAAGTGGAGGAAGAAGTGGAGGCACTATCTTGAGCAGAGGCTTGGGTTTGTGGAGGCAGAGCCGGAGTACGGGAAGGCTTAGGTGGTGGGGTAACGGGTGATGGAGTAGGCGAAGGAGTGGGCATGGTGCTAGATGAAGATTCATAGGGGTGCCCCTGGTCTTGAAATGGAGACGACTGCTTAGGTGGTGTGTCTTGTTACTGCTGCTTATTGAGATGTGCAATAATCTTGCAAATGGCAGACCAATCGATCCTCTTCTTATCTTCTAGTTCATAAAAAAACTTCTGAAACTCGGGGCAATCCTCGACCAAATGCCCCTGCTGGTGGTGGAAATCACAAAACTGGAGCATATCCCCGACCGCGGGTCGGCAAGGCATAACTGGAGGGAGCTGCAACGCGTGAGTAGCCATCAAAGCCCGAAAGATGTCAGTGAAACACTCTGGCAATGGAGGATAGTGAGGAGCCCGCTTCGGGCAAGGTGGATGCCGAGTGGTGTGAAATGGAGGAGGTTGTGGAGAGGGTTGTGGGGGTTGCATAGGCAAAAGTGCTTTGCTAGTGGCGGAGGGATTTGGTGAAGGCATATGTGAAGCGGGATGAGGGGGTATATAGACGGAATCCACCTGCTCGGGATGTGGTGTTCTCTTGACCAGGGGTGGAGACACAGGTGGAGACACATGTGGGTACGAATAAGCGGACGGCTGACTCGTGAATGGTTGACTCGTGGAGGGTTGACTCATGGAAGGATATGTGGCGGAAGATTGACTCATGAAGGGCTAACACGGGGGAGCGTAGGGTTGGTTTGTGGAGGGAGAGGTGTAAGTGGATGGGGATGGTGGAGACTCGGGGTCATGGGAACCTTGGATTTGTTGGCGAATGAAGTGGGCTCGGCTGTATAATTGTTGTCAGGATGTGATGTCGTTAAGGGCTAAGATGAAGTAGTATTCCGGCGTTGTATTGGAAATCAGCATCTTGATCAGCTCCTGCTCCGGAATGTGCCCCGGGACTTGAGCGGTCAAGCGACGCCAGTGGTCGGCAAAGGTGGAGAACTTCTCGTCGGGCTTCATCTCCTCGTGGTCCAGATCCACAATAGGGAGCCTGGGCCCAACCTGGTCCTGATACTGTTGAATAAATCTCTCTTGCACGGCTTGAAAAATCATAAATTTCTCTTGCGAAAGGGAGAAGAACCAATCCCGAGCCAGGCTTTCTAATGATAGACCAAATAGATAAGCCACCAAGCGCTGGTCATGTCAAAACTGGGCCGACTCATACAAAAGCTCCTTCAAGTACACATAAGGGTCACCGACTCCACCATAACGGCAATATGCGGGAATTTGCGAAGATGGCGGGAGCCGAAGATTTTGGAAAGCGAATGGAACACTTAAGGAAGATTTGGGATCGATTTGATGTTGGAGTTCATCAAGCTGGTGTTGGATTTGAGCGATCATCTCCGGGGTAGGGAGAGATCGAGAAAAATGCGGGCCAACTTGTGCAAGAGATTGTGAATATGAAGCAGGATGATAATGGGCCGGATAAGAGGATCCGGGCTGAGAAGAAGTGAAGCCCATTCTAAGAGTGGAAGAATGTGTGGTCCTGGAAGAAACATTAGCATAAGGACCCATTGGGCCACCAGCATAAGAGGAAGAAGAATGAGGGCCATTGGAAAAATAAGGCCCATTAGGAGAATGGGGCCCGTTAAGATGATGAGGCCCATTAATTAGAGAAGAAGGCCCATTAAGAGAAGGAGGCCCATGAAGATGAGATGCAATGAGATGTTGGGCGTGGGCCGGGTCCATTTGGCGAACAAGGCTTGATAAGTGGGCCATGAGATTAGCCCGTTCCTCAGATGGA
The DNA here is from genome assembly GCA_022559845.1 of Amorphophallus konjac. Classification (NCBI taxonomy): domain Eukaryota; kingdom Viridiplantae; phylum Streptophyta; class Magnoliopsida; order Alismatales; family Araceae; genus Amorphophallus; species Amorphophallus konjac. The sequence goes on from CM040122.1 coordinate 274,992,783, forward strand.
TCAGAAGGACCACGGGAAGATGGGCCCGCGTGGGAAGAGGATTCCACGCGGGAATAGGAAGAAGATTGGGAAGAAGAATGATAGAAGGGGTTGGAATGATGCTATATGAGGGAAAGTGGAGACTTAATACAAGGATATCAAGGAGAATACAAGTGAGGAAGCAAGGGCTTAATGGGCTTGAGGACAAGAGGGGGGGTTGGCCCACTAATGCAAAGACCAAGGGAGAACATACCAAGGATAATGGACTAGACAATGGACACACAAAATGAGCTAAACTGAATGGGCCAATCAAAAAAAAAATGTATATGATAAAAGAATGCAACAAAATGGGCTTAGACAAGCCCAAACAACACAAACAATGCAATGTAGGAGTTTTCACCCAAGTCATACAAGTTGATATGATGGGAATTTTTTAGAAGTTTTAATAGAACTTTTAATGATTTTAAATTAAAAATAATTCCCTCCAGATAGGAATCCTATGAGAATAAGGTCCAAACTTTGGGTTGACTAAGGTTAATTCTCACACACGTATGCAAATGCAAGCCTAAGGGGTGGAAAGGTACAATCGGCCCGACGTCCGTGTGAGAATCCACGGCTTACAGGGGCTTATGGAGGTCCCAGATAAGATCACCTAGTCAACTCCAAGGAATATGGGGGTGAGAGGATCACTTACAAAGGTAGGAATGCGACTATGATATGCAATGCATGGCCCTATGTGCTCCGGAGTGCATGCAAAATTCTATCCTAAAACTAGAAAATCAAGACAAGATTAAACCGTGCTAACATGATCAAATGCATGCAAATCATATATGAAACTGAAGCTAATACAAAGCATAGCAATGTAGGATCAGAAACAAACACAAACAGAACCCGGGAGGTAAAGAAATCACCAATGCAAAGCGTACCTGTGAGTCTGCCCCTGAACCTGCATGCATATTTTATGCATAAAATGCGAAAATGATGACAATATTTAACTATGCAAATGTGACTCAAATAATACAAATAATATATGGTTAGAAAGGCAATACAAAGGTCTATACAATGGGCCCAAAAATAAGGCAATCTGACCCCAAGAGGTCAATCAAATCATCCAAGAAAGTTACCCCTTTGAACCTGTGCGCAGACCGTATGCATAAAATGCAAAAATGGAGACACTTTTTAATTATGCAAATGTGACCCAAATGATGCAAACAAGATATGGATTGAAAACTAATATAAACGACTATCCAATGGGCCCAAGAACAAGGCAATCTAACCTCAGGAAGGCAATCAAATCATTAAGCAAAGACGTACCTGTGAACCTGTCCCTATGCCTGCCTGCAAACTTTATGCAGAAAACTCAAAAATGATGACAATATTAGACAATGCAAATGTGACCCAAATAATGAAAATAGTATATGGATGGAAAGACAATACAAAGGGCTATCCAAAGGAACAAAAGTCAGCGCAATCAGACCCCAAGAATGAAAGTTATGTATCAACGAACATGGCCCTGTGAGCACGCGCGTAGAACTGCCAGAATCCACAAGTGGTCCACCAAATGACCGTTTCTTGTCCCTTGCGGTCTACCAAACGATCGTTTGGCTACCAGAAAGGCCCTGGCGGTCCTGTGATGACCGCTTGTGGTGACTAGCAGTCCTGGAGTTGACCGCAAGTCTCGGACAGACTCTTAAATGCCCAGAATAGTGGGAAAATGAAGGGAAAGCTATCTAAACATGCACATGCACACACCCAACTTACAAAAGAGCATGAAAATAAACGTGGTGGGCACTAGTCGTCCCACCGTGATCACCAAAAAATTATAGATTGTTTAATAGTTCTACCCCCGCCCCTTAAACTAACTATGCACATATGCAAGTGTCATGTGAACATGATCAAGCATGAAAGTATGATGAAAAAAGGGTGATGAATAGATGAGAAAGACATACCATGATCGTCATCAAGGATTAACAATGCCAAGAGATGAAGACATGAAGGGATGGCGCCGTGTACCTTAGAAAGATGAAGACTTGATTGTGCTTGATAAATGGGTACGGAGAACGATGTGGATTCAAACCCCCTCGTCTTCCAGCTGGTTAGAAGAAGAGGGCCTCACGTTTATATCATGCTCTCCTGAAAAACAAAGCCAAAGCACAAAGGCAAAAATCCATTAGATCATGAAGTGTAGTATCAATCCCGCAGTGATAAGGTAGGGGTAGAAATTGAGGGCAAACTCACCCAGGGGAGATTTTTAACCCCTGTGGAAGGGTGCAAAAGATAGGTGTGTGTGTTGTGGATGCATGAGAGTTGAAATCACGAGTTAAGATGCAAATAATAGGGAGAAATTGTTGGCGCCAAACATGCAAAAGTGTAGGTGTAGTAGAAAGTGTAGAAAACTGTGATGATTTGTGAAGTTGAGGAGATGAGAACTAAGAGAATAGACAACCAAATTAAGCCCAGAAAGATGGAATGGAAAGCTAATACTTCTCTCTTCAAGATGGGGTCAAAGCTGTGAGTTGGAGATGCAGCATGGCTTTGCCCCACGTCCAGAAAGAGCCCCCTATCTCCACTACGATCTGGGTAGTTTATATAGAGTTTGCAAAAATCTCTAACTTCCTCTCACGATTCTCGGAGATATAGTCCAAGATAAGTCAAGTTCTATGGATAAAACTTGAGATAATACTAAGGACAAGAGATAGAAACAAGCGGGACTCGATTTGGAGGAGGATTCTAGAAGTTATGGATCTTGGACGGTAGGCCCATCGCACAGAAAAATAGAGTTTGGCTTGTACTAGGATCATAAACCCAGAATTTACGTCAACTATTCCAAGTGATATAGCCAATGAAAATTCGAGCTCTATGGATCAAACTCAAGATAATACAAAGGGCTAGAGGTAGAAACAAATGGGGGTCAATTTGGAGAAATATTCTAGAAGATATGACCCATGGAAGAAGGCCACGACGAACGAAAATCGGACAGAGTCCAACGTGGGCTGGACTCTTGCCCAGCCAAGCGGTTGGTCGATTGACCGCTTGGCCCAAGAAGCGGTCTGTCGACCGACCGCTTGGCAGCAAGGATGGGCTTTTGCATTTTGAGCCCCCAGACACCCGTTTGAGCTCCGAATGGACCCGGAACGGTCCCGAAAGTTGGGGAATCGAAGATAGAAGCTTCCAAGGCTAAATGGGCTTGAAAAATGGGTGAAGAAATGGGCTTGTGATAGGCTCAAAGAAGGCCACAAAATAATGGTTAATTTAGGGCATCATGGAGATAAATAAGAGAAATAACGCGATTTGTGGGCTAAAACGGGTGTCAACAGTACCATCTTGACCCATACCTATTCATTTTTGCATTAACTATTAGAGCAACACATTAATTGCAAGTTCAACACACTCTTCCTAAAACTCATGCATTGAATTTGGGGACCAAATTCTCCTTAAGTGGGGGAGGGTGTAACACCCCAGATTTTTTTAGAAATTTTCTGGAATTTATTTAGATATTTTTTTCAAATTAAAATGATTATTAAGCATTTAAGAAAGGCTAATGGGTTATTAAATGAGTTTTAGCTTAAATAAATTATTATGAAAGCCGAAATAATAACCAATTAATTAGGCCCACTTAGAGGAGGTCCAAAGACCCAATTCCAAGACCTTTAGGCCCAAGCCCACTTTTAGAGGCGTAATTAGAGTAATTTACGGAATTAAATGGGATAAATAGGGGATAAAAGTGAAAATCCAAAAATTTCAGAAAAAGGCCAATTGGCGGTCTATTGAGCGACCGCCAAAACCGTCCTAGCGGTCCCTCTATGACCGCCAAACCCTGCAGATTCCGTGAATGGAAGAAACGTGAAAAGTCTGGATTTTTGGCATCCAAATCCTCAAGGATTGAAGTGGGTAGACATGTAAACATGTCTAGGACTCTTGAGGATCGATCCTACACATAATTATGACTCTAAGTTCGATCAACTTCTCAACCCTAATTTAAAACCCTATAAATAGACCCTAACTTCGAGCCATACGAACCCTAATGTTGGATTACATTTTTTAATGGTAAGAAGGCTTTGACTCAGGTTAGATCCTTTAAGGATTTTATTCCTCTTACTATAGTCTGACTTTCCTCAAATTTTCGTGCTTGGAGGTCGAGTCTTTGAGAAGATAGAAGCCCCCAAAGTTGTTGTTTCACTGCAAGCTGTGCAGGAACTAAGGTCTACTTCTAGTCAGAAATCTGAAGTCTAGGGATCAAATCAAAGGTAGGTTATCTCATGAAAAGGCTAAAGCAACATGCTATAAATAAAAGCCATGTGGTTTCATTTCGTTTCATGCTTTCTACTGGTAGTATTTCAGGTTCTATCATGACTGCGCATCTAGGTTAAGACTACATGCATGAATCCTAACCTTAATAAAAAATTGATAAGTTTGGCTTACTTCACTCAAACCCATGCATCTTCATGTTTTAATATAGTTGCATTAGGCCTTATTTACCTACTGGCATATTTTTTCTATGCACCTATTTGCCTTAGACTAGGCCTGCTCCTCGATTTTTATATTATCTGTTACAGGCGAATAAACGGTTTTCACCCGATCGCCAGAGTTTTTTAGCGGCCCTATGATAGACCGCTAAAGCCAGTAAACGGTCCTCAGGAGACCGCTAAGTTTTTTGAGTTTCTGTATTATTGTTAACTCGAACCATAATGCAAAATAGCCCTATTTATCATATGATAAGCCTAGCTAATTAGGTTTTTCTTCTGTTTTAAGTACAGTATTCATAAACTTGGTTATGTTAATGGTTCATCTTACTAGGTTTCATGTCCCTCATGCACTTAATAATTACTTTTAACTTAAGTTAGTTTCATGCCAAAATACTATATTCTTGTATTAAATTCATACTTCAAGTGATAGATGAACCTGTTTTATTAATGATTGATGGCTCTTTTATGTGATCCTTTCTTACCTAAGAGTCTTTTCTTAAGTATATGGCACATATTCTGGTACGGAGTCATTAGATACACTTTACACTTATAAGCACACAATCTTGGACTTGTGATCCACTCCGTTGGATATTCCTTCCACCGGACTAGGTGATCTTGTTTCAAGGCCTCCGTAAGTCTCTGCGAGCCTGGGATTCTCACTAGGACGCTGAGCTGGTTGTACCCTAAAAACCCAATTGTCTAAAAAGCACTTACCGATGTTTTTATGTGTTTGGGTCACTAGCGGCCATACGGAGACCGCCAGAGTCTGGTTGCGGTCATTTACTTGACCGCCAAAGACACCTAGCGGCCCTACCATGATCGCATGGTTCCAGTTCATTCGCTACATCGAGTCTGTTAATAAACTGTCCTGTGGTGACCGCTACTGTATAGAAACGGTCCAGATACGACTGCTATTTACAGAAACGGCCCTAGCATGACCATTTTTGTCTCAAGTGTTCCTAACCGAAGGTTTGATCCAAGGGTTGATTTTTCTATGTTCCTGGATGGTCTGTTGATTATCTAGAACCCAACACTTTATTCAAAAAGCTATCTAATAAATTATGGAAATTAATGAATGTACCATTATGCTGTCGGATTCCTCCCGTTGCGTGACCTTGTCCTTAATGCATTCTTTGAATTCTCATGTTCAAAATTGAAGCATTCTTACCTTGACATTGTTATCATCAGCTTATTATTTGAATTGTTACATTATTGGCCGGACTTTATTGTTATACTTGTGGAAGTAGCTAGATTTATAACGTGAAGATGTAGATCGGGCACTGATTGTGTCCAAGGGCTCCATGCTAGTCCCCTCGGCTGATTGTCAGAAACGTATTGAAAATCATGGGATACGATGATACTGGTGTCGCATTGCGCTGGGAGTACTTTCTTTTATAAATGAGTGAAATCCATGAGGCAATCTAGTGAAATTACATTCTTGCGTGTTAACGTGACTTTCTAGTGCATGACCTTCATGGTTATGAATAGTACCTTCTTGATACATACTAGTATATTCTTGTTACATGAAAGGCCACTACACATTCTCTCGATCTCTATATAAAATCTCATATCTTCATGGTCATGTCTTGCTACTTACGTTGTTACTATGGTTTTACTCGCGTGTTTTGTCATAAGCATTTATCTTTATTTCTAGAGCTAAATTACTAATTACTTAAACATTACCTTCATGTTGATATGAAGATACCTACTGGACAAGTGTGCTCATTCCCTACTTTTTCAATCTTTTCAAAAAATTCTAGCGGAGATTCAGACTACTCAAGTGATGAATCCGAGAGTGATTAAAGATCGAGAGAAGACCTAGTAGTCATGAGTCAAGTCGAGTCTATGTACTTTTCCATTTATTTGAGTCTAGGGAAATGAGTCAAATATCATTGTACTTTAATATTATTCAATAAAGTGAACTTTTTAAGTGCATTCCCTTTTATGTGTGAATGTGTTAGTGCTCTGATTTTATTGCTCGCTTGCGACGTACTAGCCGTCCGTTCACGTTCCTGATTATCTTCCGCTATACTTATATTTCGGGGCGTGACAGTGTAGATCCGCTGTTGGATCGTGTTGGAGACTCCGTATCCGTATGTGTGTTAGGGTCTGTCCCCGTGTGTGTGTGCAGGCGTCATCCTACATGTGAGTTGGAGCGTTACTCCGTGTTGGGGGTTTGTCCCCAACTGAAGCCTTACCGGTTTGGTAAGGGGTGGACGTAAGGAGTCCGTTGTGGTCTCGAACCACCTTAAAAATTCCTATGTATTATGGTTTGATTTGTGTGATTGTTTCCTTATCATCTACCTCATTCACAGGAGATTGGTTTAAGATTTATATTATTCATACAAATTGCTATTTTTATCTTGATCACACGCATTACTTATTTTCAGATCACATCTTGTTTACACACACACACTACTTATTTATCTACTGTGCATCGTACTAAGTGTTTGGTTGATAAATCCGTCTAGGCAATCATGTGAGATTGGAAAGTCTGAGGGAACTATTTCTTTTAGGATTCAAATCTCAGTTTATCTTAGTTTAAATTTGTTAGTTGCTCTAATGTCGCTTAGATACCTTTAAAATTTGTCATATTGCGTGGGAGACAATTCAACCCCCCTTCTTGTCCGCTCACCTATCAGGGCCAACAATTGGTATCAGAGCCACAGCTCTATCTTCTTGTGGTCTCATGACTTATTGAGAGATCCCTGTTGGCGAGTTTCATTGAGCATCATGTCTAGTAGTTGTTTATCTTCTCTTCCTCCTTATTTTGATGGTCACCATTTAATTTCTTGGAGAAACAACATGTGTGCTTATCTTGGAGTTTATGAACCTGAAATATTGAAAGTGATATGTAATGGTCCATATAAACTCTCTCCAAATGAAACTAAATGGAATGAAAAACACATCAAGAAAAATGTGATTAATGTTAGTGCATTAAACATTCTATGGAATAACATAGAATCTGATGTAATTCTACGAATTTCAACGTGCAGGTCAACAAGGGAAGTTTGGAATGAGTTGGCATGCAAGTATGATGGAGATGCAAAGGATGCATGTATGATGGCTCATGGAGAAAGCGAGGTTGAGATAAAATCTAATTCTGAAGAACTTTCTATTGAGGAATGGCAATTGGCATATGCTGAAATGCATGAAAGATGTAAAGAATTTAAATATGAAAATAAGAAACTGAGAAAGAAACTTAAAGAAATTTTGAGTACATCTGTTCCATGTGTAAAGTGCAAATTGCTTGAATCAAAAATTGATGACATTATGCATGCAAATCCTTCTTATGAAAACTGTAAAACATTGAAAAAGAAAAGTGAAGCTTTGATGTCAGAAAATGAATGTTTAGAAAGTCAAAATGATTTTATGGAATCTAAAATTGATGAGCTTGACAAAGAAATTTCTGACATGCCAATTTATTCTTATTTCATAATTAAGCTCTGAGACCACAGCCTATGTGGCCCTGAGCATGATAGTTTTGCTTTTCAGACTTCTGATGTACAACTCCTTTTTCATTTAATACAAAGTTTATTACCTACCAAATTTTTTTTTGACATGCGTAAAGAACATACTTTGGTTGAAAAATCTGATAGATCTTTGCATTCTGAAAAAGGATGTCATGAGTTACATGAGCAAAATAAATTCTTGCTGTCTAAAATTTCTTTGCTTGAAGAAATATAAAATTTTCTTATAAATAAGTTAAATTCATTATCTGACGATGAAAAAATGTTTGAAAAGCTCATTGATACTGAAATTGATAGTAAAGGCATCATGATTGAAAATGAAGACCTTAAGAAGAAAAATGGTGCAATGCTAATTCAGATTTCTTTGCTTGAAGGTAGCTTGAAAAGTCTTGATAAAGTTGAAAAAGAAAATACCTTGTTGAAACCTGAAAATGAACGATTGATTACAAAGATTTCAAAATTTATTGAAACTAAAAAAGTATTTGAAAAACTGACTGAAAAAATGCACTCTATAAATGTTGAAAATAAGGAACTCAAGGAAGAAAATGAAAATTACAAATCTGTGAATTATTTGTTGAATGATAAAGTGTTTGCATGCGAAGAAGAAATGACAAGTGCCGAATTGCATATCTCTGCTTTAGAAGAAGTGCAAACCTTAAAAGATGACTTGTCAAGATTCGTTAAAGGAAAATAAACCTTGGATAAAATATTTGGTGTCAAAATGAATTTTCAAAGAGAAGGCATTGGATATTCCCCTATGAACAAAAAGTCATTTGAATCTAAATTGAAAACTTCCTTTGTTCATGCTTTCGATATTCCTAGCACTTCCAAAGCACTTCCTCCAATTGATCAAAAGAAAATTTCTGAAAATAGTTTTAAGAAAAAGAAAATTTTCAACACAAAGTCCACAATGCAAAATAGATTTCAAAAAGTTCAAGGTGGGCAAATAATGAAATCGAATGTTGAATGCTTTTATTGTGGAATATATGGCCATGCTATGGATGATTGTATTGTTATGAAAAATGATGATCAAAATGCATGCAAAGATAAATATACTTTCAAGAGACAAATAAATCCTTCTTGTCGCTATTGTGATAAGTTTGGTCATGTAATGGAAAATTATTTTGTGAAATAAAATGATGATTTTCATGTCATGAATACTAAGTTTGATGTTTAATGAAAATTTAGAAATGAATATGTTTCTCATGCTCAAAGGTTTTCATCCTATAAGAGAAACTTGTTTACAAACACTCATGCAAATAATGGGAAGTCATTCCGTAGACCCATGTCTCCTTGTTATTTTCATTGTGGGAAGTATGGGCATGTAATGAAAAATTATTGGTTTTCAAAAACTGATAATTTCCATACTTCTAGAATGAATGCTAGGTTTAATTTTGTTAAATCTAGATCTTTTGAAAATAGAAGATGGAATACATTTGAAAACTCCTTTCCTCATAAAAGGAAGTCTTTTGATAAAATTGCTTCTCCCCAATATTTTTATTGTGGAAACCATGGACATGTTACTGAGGATTGTAGGATCATGAAGAATGATGATATAATGGGAATGAAAATGTCAAATAAAATTTTTGGTAGTAATGCTACTAACCTCCAAGGATCCAAGAAGGTTTGGGTACCTAAATTTGTCAAATGAGTTAGCTTTGATGCAGGTGTGCCTTGAGAAAATAAAAATTGAAAGAGATTCCAATAAAATAGAACAAGGCACACTTGTTTGGTAAAACCCCGACTTTACTTCTTCTTTGTCAAATTTGGGGGTTTTGATGTTTTCACTTATGTGATTCTGTTATGCTTTTCATTTCATGTTCTGAATTCTTCACTAGCCATACATGCTCTCATTAAATGAATGTTTGGTATATCAAATGGTGTTCTGTGAAATGACAGATTAAGTCTGTCAGGAAGCTAACACTATGTGTGAGTTAGATCCTTGGATCATGACCTCCGCCACGTACCAAAATTTAGAAACTCAATTGGTTGGCTTATGAGGAATCATGTATTTTGAATGAAATCAATTTGCCTTTGATTTGCATAGCTTTCAAATTAAATCTGAAGACTTTTCTTATTTCAAGAAGGCAAAATTTCTGAATATGGAATTGCTTAAATGGCTTTGTGTGGTTGCTTTGCAAATGGTGATAAGCTGTTTGACATGTTCAAAAAAAAATCTTCTTCTTGTTGATAGATGTTCAAACATTTATCTTGCTTGATTATCAAATTCTGTTTGAAAGATGTTGGATACTTGATCATGCGCATCCAAAAAGCATTTTGTATATTCATACATATAGGCCATATCATGTTCAAACTAAAGTTCATATCTCATGCAATAATATTTTTGAATGATCATGGTTGAATATTTGGGTTCTAAAGAAAATACTTCTTCATGATGAAATCTGAAATAAAAAGTTCATGGTTCAGTTCTAGATTCAATGAAAATTTATTTTCTAAATTTACTACTTTTGTATTTCCTTGAATGTTCTAGACTGACATAAACTGAAAATCTACATAAAAATGATTGCATTGACATTTCTGCATATCATTCATAGATTCTGCATATCATTGTGAATTCGAGTCTCATACATTCCTTGATTCATGAATGCTTACATGAATGTTACCTAAATCCTTGCATGTTTGCTTGTATCTAGTTTATGAAACATTTCCTTGGAATTTTCTAAGACCTTACCTCCTCCATAGATAATGATGCAGTGATTTTATTCATATGTGATATATGTCATACACTAAGAGGGAGGATTTGATTCCGACCGTGCATACATTTAGGGAGAGTCATAGCTGTGTCTTGACAAATTCATTTTATACATGCAAAATATAACATTACCCCCACATTATTGCACATTATGAATTTAATGGCTTTACTCGATAAGGATTTGAGAAATTATTTCCAACACTCTCTAAAGCGAACTTAAATCTCTATGTGGACATTAAAGAGTAATCGTGAGGAAAAAGCTACCTACCCCTCAATAATCAATAAGTGGAATGTTGAACCGAGTACCCGAAAATCCCCACTGAAATAAATGAGAAAACTCGCATCGAAAGGTAACACAAAAATCCACATGCGTGACGAATCCAAGAAGCCGGGAATCCCCATTGAGACATATGAGGAAACTCGTGCCGAACAGTGAAGTCCATTAAAAGAAACAAAATCAGGGTTGTGCGAAGCTACCAAAAGTCGAGAATTTAAAGTGAAAATGTAGAGAGAAAATTACCTTCTTGTGTTTTTTAGAAAATTTGAATATCCATATATTTTGAAGCTCATTATTCATTACATCATGTAGATACAAATGTTTCAATCTATCCCGCCCCAAACTATGAACATGTAACCATGCATATAAGAGTGAAAGTGCATGAAAAACAAATGGGCGATGAAGAAGAGGAACCTGACCATGATTGCCACCAAGGTTTTACAGCACCAAAAAGATGGAGAGCGGATGAAGACGACGCCGTGTACCTTGAAAAGTAGGGAAGAAGACGTAGACCGAAGGGAAGCCGCTACACGTGATCGCGCTTGAAATGGGACGTGGGAACTGATTGTGGGTGCACCTCCTCACCTTCCAGCCGGCTAGAAAGAAAGGGCCTCACGTTCTATCGACAATCTCCTGCAAAATAAAGCCACAAAAAAGATAAAATCTATTAGAAAATGCTAAGTGTAGCATATGTCCCGAAATGATAACATGACAAGAGAGAAAGAGGGAGAACGCACTGGGGGAGTGTTTTTAACCCCTATAAATAGGGTGCAAATGAAAGGTGGGAGTGTTGTGCATGCATAAAATTTGAAATCATGAAATTTGATGGAGAGATTAGAGAGAAAAGTGTTGTGCAAAACGGAGAAAAATGCATAAACGTGTAAAAACAGTGCGATTTGTGATGATTTTGAAAAAGTATGAGAGAAGAACTAAGGAATGGAGCAATGAAACTGAGCCCAAAGAGATGGAAATTAAAGCTGGTACTTCCCTCTTCAAAGTGGGGTCGAAGGTGTGAGTCGACGATCCGGCATGGCTTCGCCCCGAGTCGAAGAAGAGCCCCCCCGTCGCGCAGGTGAACTGGGCAGGTTTATATCGAGAAATGTTAGAACCCATAACTTTCTGCTGCGATTTCAGAAGATATAGTCTACCAAATCTCAAGATCTCTGGATCATTCTTGAGATAATAGTCAGGATAAGAGGTAGGAGAAAACAGGGCTCTATTTGGTGGAAGGGTCTGGAAGTTATTCGCACTGCAAGAAGGGCACGGAGCCTAATTTGGCAGAATTTGTTGCATGAAAATGCGTAAACCCAGAACTTGAGTCCACGATTCCCGCAGATATACTCCCCTAAAATTTGAGTTCTATTGCTTAAACTTGAGATAATAGTAAGGAGAAGAGATAGAAAGAAATGGGAGTTGATTTGGTGGAATATTCGGGAAGATATAGCCCTGACAAGGAGACCCCGACGTGCACAAATCGACCAAAGAGTCCAACGGCGAAGAAATCGGAGTTCAGGATCATCTGGACTCTCTGGGGAAGAAACGGTCTATCGCACGGCCGCTTCATAAAGAAAACGGTCTAGGGAGGACCGCATGGTCAAGAAAAACGGTCTAGGAGGTGACCGCCAAACGATTGCGTGAGATGGTACGAAAATGGCACAAAAAATGATGAAACGGTCATCCAAAGACCATTTTTTGAAAGTGGCGGTCTCAAGAAGACCGTCATTTGACATTTTAAAAATTAAAAATTAAAAAATTAAAAAAAGTTACTGTTCATGGGCGATCAACTGTCGACCATTTTTTTTCATGAGGCGGTCAACCTTTGACCGCCACCTATTAAGTAGCGATCAACAGTTGACCGTTTTATTCAAGGTGGCCGCCAGGCTCGCGCGACTTTAGAAATCAGAGCATATCACAAAAATGGTGTAGAACTAGCGAAAGTGATAGAAGAAGAAATTGTAGATAACTGAAAAATGAACAACTTTCATGAAGAGAGAAAGATAAAAGATGATCAGAAGAGAGATAAAATGAGGCGAGAACAGAGAGAAAAAATGTCGGGACGTAGGTGAACAGCACAGCACGCTGAAAAAGTGCGAATAACTTAAAATCGGTGGTGAATTGGCCAACGCCGTAGAAGAAGAAGATGTAGGGCTTTAAAAATTGAACAACTTTGTTGAAGAACACTTAATGAATAGAGGAACAGAAGGGGCTAAAAAGGACCATTTTTCAAGACTGTGCAGCGAAAGGGGCAGAATACTTGAGGGAAGTCGACCTAAGTGGGCCGTAAGTCGACTTAGAATAACGAAAGCTGATAAAATAGGCTCTAGGGCTCTAAGAAATCATGATCTCTGAAGTCCAAAGGTAGGGAAGCTCGAAATCCATCCAAGGAAGACTCCAAAATAATGGATAATTCGGGACATCAAAATTGATGAATAAGAGAAACGACGTAACTTGTGGGCTAAAAAGGGGTGTTAACAGATGTCCCTCCTTGATGTCCGCATTGGAAGGGAATGAGCGAAAGTGACGTGAAGGTAAAATGGAAAGGAGATGGAGCGAAAGCGACAGCAACATGAAATAGAGATGAAGCCGAGATGAAGCAGAGAGAACTGAAAAGCTAGCATCAAGGCAAAAGACACCCGTCACAACCAACAAGTGACAGGAATTCTCCTGAAAATACCGAACTAACCACAAGGAATGGATGACAAGAATGAGACATGCATGGAGAACTAAACTAACGGGGAAACGAAAAGGAAATAGGACCAACCTCATCGGGGACACAATCCACAGACAATGAGGGGATCGAAAGGAACACAGTTGAAAAGTTGGAAAAGGAGAATGTAAAATTGAGATAAAATCCAGACAGGAATTACGCTGGCCAACCAGACTAAGCGGGCAGATAAGAGAAATCGTTCAAATTCAGAGTGGAATGGGGATCTCTTATCCAAGAGAAATTGAAGTGAAATCAACAATTACTGAGGAGAAATCTTGAACGGATCACGAGACGTGAATGCTCAAAATGACATGATGCATGCTAGGCTAAAATAAAGAAATCATCAAAACGAATGTAAAGAAAGATAAAATAGAAAGTACTCAAGGATACTATTGCTAGACCAAGCGAAAACGGGGTCAAGAGTCTTCTTGCAACCACGGCATGCGAGACAGAGTCCATCGTCCCCCACCTGACTCAAACTAAAGGCCAATCCAACGATTAACCGTATGCTCCTAGATCATCATCGTTTTTGTTAAAGGTGAACATCATATCCCAGAACACACGACAACCAGCCGGTCCTTGAGAGGCTATAATAACGTAGATACCATATAGTAATGCAACAAAGAGAAGGGATAGAGAGCCATACCTGACTTACCTGCAAAGAGAAACGGCATTTTTTTGATTTTACATTTCTGATTTTTATGTATTTTTCAAATATGACAACCAACAACATAAATAAACAAGCATGAACATAACGAGACAAACAAATGAACGCATAAACAATAACGAAACGAACAAATGAAGGAAAGACTGCACAACATAACATAACAAAGGACGAACCAGCAACATATGCAAGACACGAACCAACAACATGCATGTAAGACAAACATAGTGGGACAAGACAACAATGCAGTGGGACAACATACACGGTTGGGACAAGAACACGTGGTTGGGAGAAGAATATGCGGGATAACAACACATGCGGGAGGACAACATGGTTGGGACAACACACGCGGTGGAACAACATAACACACATGGGACAAGACAACAACGCGGTGGGACAACACACGGTTGGGATAAGAATATGAGGGATGACCACATGGGACAAGATAACATGCGGGACAACAACACATGTGAGATGACAACATGTGACATCATAGATATGCTCTTCAATCAAGCCCAAGATTAAACGAAGCAGAACAGCCGGGTTCACGATCGTGAGGCAAAGAGCCCTCTCACAAAGATATGATTAAAAGCTGAGCAATGCTAAGCGAAGCATGAGAAGGACATCAGTTTTAGAACAGATCGAGAGGCAAGATTGAAGAAAAGAGAACAGATCAGAAGCACGTGAATAGGAGACAGAGCGAATGATAAGGAGCCAGGAAGAGCTTGAACACCTGCGACCTGCACACTTAACAAACAGATCATACATGTCCTCAAAACAACAAAAAATGAAGAAGGTAAATACATATATTTTTTTGGATTTTTTGAAATATCTGATTTTTTTTGAATTTGTGAAAATATATGATTTTTTTATATTTTTGACAATATCTGGTTTTTTTCAAATTTTGGCAATATCTGATTTTTTTGAATTTTTGACAATATCTGACCATTTTTTTGGATTTTTGATTTGAAATGCAATCTGCAGCACCTAAAGACGGGCTCGAACTACTAGCTAGGGATCGTCATCCCTACCCCTCCCATTAAAGACTTACCTTGAGCATGGCGTGCATTTGGGGGTGGCATGTCACAACCAACCGCCTCTAAAGAATGATGCTCCTACTAAGGCCATACCCGGGATACAACCCAACCTAAGAGGGAGAAACAGAAGAAAAATGGGAGACAAGCTTTATACAGGATGGGAGATATCGGGATTTGAATTCCTTCTAACCCACTACCCCTCAAAGATACAGTCTGTTGCGCCGGGGCTTTGTGTCTTTGATTTTGAGACCCGTATTTATCAGGCACGCATGCAACCGGGCTCATGACGTCCCGTGGGAAACTGTACTGCCACTCTTGCCATGCCTTTGATTCATGATTTTAAATGTTGATTCATTTTTTCATTTTAGTAGCCCTTATTGGCCAGATATAGCATGAAAGCTCATTTTTGAAGGTCAAGACTGTCCCTATTTGAGACCTCTCTCGTATTAGGGAGCACCTAGGTCGGTCGTCTCATCCATCAATCTCTTACCCCTGCACTCAGTCGAGCAGAGAAAAGAAAAGACCTTTGTGCATTCCCATAGTATGGCCAAAGCAGCAACGGTGTGCCTCAGAGAGACGATCGGCTATGGCTCACAGTGTAGTGTGTGAAAAACCCATGCTCAAGATCACCCTCGACGATCGGGCAAAGAAACTAGACTCCCAGCCCTGAGCTATTACCAGCCTAAGGATGCTGCAGAAGCGAACTCTTTTTAACTGAACTAAGCAAACTTCCTAACGCCACTCAACCATGTTGAGGAATTCACCACTATAACCATGCACGGGAATAAATAGAAATAATAGCAATGATAGCTTGTTTCTTGCACAGAATAAAGGTACCTTGCAAATCCATAGCGTGGAAGTAGCATCCTGAAGCGCTCTTGACCATTAAGCTTGGAGCAGTACGAGCTTTGTTTTCCTCACTTGATAGGACGAAGAATGGAGAGGATAACAAGGACTTGAAGATTCCTATACACGGAAGAGCAGCAGACAAGATATTGGACGAAGAAGGGTAAAAAAGGCAGAGAGACGAGGGCTAGAACTCCATCGTTAAGGTACATAGACCCTGATAATAAGGAACCAAATACAGAATAAATAGAGGTCAGCTGAGATCAAGGCGGACTAAAGCCTTGAAAATAGCATGAAAAAAGGTAATGAACTCGAAAGGGTGAGAAAGAAAGAATAGACAAACCATGAAAAGATTGTGGCAGAGATAAGGGAGAAGAGGAGTGATCATCCAACGTGGTCAGAGGGAAAGAATAGGAGTCATCCGACGAAGTCGGAGAAGGAGAACAAAGATCACCCGACAGGGTCGGGGAAAGAAAATGATAGACACCTGATAGGGTCGGGAAAGAAGAATGATGGTCACCCGACAGGGTCGGGGAAAGAAAAGGGTAATCACCCGATAGGGTCGGGGAAGGATCAGAAATAGAGCCCGGGGATACCAGAGGAGAAGGATAAGAAGAAGTCCCGAAAGTGGGATGAAAGGATGACATAGGCCGAGGCCTAGAATCATGAGAAAATAGAGGATCCGGAAGCTCCAGATGAGGGGAGAAATAAGAATGGAGGTTTGCGGACCCGATAAGAGAGGAAAAAATTATGGAAACTGGATTAGAGGAAGGGAGGTACACCACCCAAGGGTGGGAGCTGAGCAATAGAAAGGATGAATGAGAGGAAGAGGAAGAGGAAGAAGTGGACCCCTGAGTGCACAACGGATGGCCCTTAAACTTATGTCGCCGCCTCTTCTTAGCTGACACTTCTCGAACATGGATCCGCCTGGCGCGGACTCGGACCTTCGACCTTCTCATATAATGGGCCCACCTGGCAGATGGCCTGGCTCGGCTGTGACCATGCAACTTCATCAGGGCAGTTGCCCCTAGACACCCGGTGCCAACAATATGTTGACATTCTTGGACAACCAACTCTTTTGGAGCATTAGCATCATAAAACCATGGAGTTTTGTCTCTTGGCACCAAAATGTGGAGATCTGGCAACTCAACTTGGCAATCGGGCAGGAAGCATAACTCCCTTGCTAAAGGGGAAGGATGAAACTGAGGGAGGTCAATGCGCGGTGTTGACGCGGCTGGCTTGATAAATCAAGGGAGATTGCATAGAATGTGCAGAATGTCCTTGGAGAACGCTGAAGGTATGACCAATTGCCCTTTGAATATAGAATCCATAACACCTCTGGCAGTCGTACGAGTCACCATAGTACGGGTAGAGAATCCCTCTTGTTCAGTGAACTAAACAGCAACGGAGCGAGAGGTAATAACAATATCAATAGTGAACCCACCGGCGAGCAATGACATTGCCACCGGCCTCGCTCGAGAAGAAATTGGCACTAGTGCAAGGGAACTCTTCTTAGCAACCGTCTCCATAGAAAATACAGGCTCATTATCCCCAAAATAGCTAGGGACCAGGACTCGAACTGACATGCGGCAAATGAAATCTTGAATTGTGAAGTGCAGAACCGGCATAGCATCATCCTGATTCGGCTCATCTTCACCCTGGTGACTAGACCCGAGAGGCACCAAAGGTAATGAACACCCGCTCCGTGGGGTGGAAATAGATGGAGAGATGGATGAGGTAACAGGCTTGGAAGGCGTGGAGGCTTCAACAGGAATGAGGGTGTTGAGTGGTGGCAAAAGCGATGTGGTAATGATAGGCTCGGGTGAGGATAAAGGCGAAGGAGGAGGTGTAGGAGGGGGTAAAGGTGTAGGTGTAGAGGCCTCGGGCGGTGGAGGGATAGCGGCGATAATGGGCTTGGGTGGAGGAAAAGGCAAAGGTGGAGGCGTAGGAGGGGGTAAAGGCAAAGGTAGAGGTGTAGCTTGCTCAAGTTTGGGTGAGGAGGGTAATGGTGGAGAAGGAGACAATGGTAGAGATGGCAGTGGGGGTAGTGGAGATGGTGATGATGAAAGTAGTGGTAAGACAGAGGGTCGTGACGCCCACCTTTGACATATCGACAAGACGCATCGAGCGACGTTGGGGGTAGAAGCGAAGGTGGAAATGGAGGAGGAAGGAGAGACTGCACCAGCCTGTGCAGAGGCTTGGGTTTGTGGAGGTGTTGGGGATAGAGTTTGAATAGGTAAAGATGATGATGAGGTAGGTGGAGATGAAGATGGGGTAGGCGACGGAATAGGTGATGGTGCGGGTGCTACACTAATCAAAGAATCACAGGGGTGCCCCTGGTCTTGTAGTGGTGGAGACGACTGCATGGGCGGCACCTCTTGTTGCTGCTTGCTGCAGAGATCTAAAATGACTTTTTGCATCTCGGACCAATCGATCATTTTCTGATCTTCCAAACCATAAACCAACTCCCAGAACTCGGGGCGATCCTTAACCAAATGCTCCTGCTGATGATGAAAATCACAAAATTGGAGCAAATCTCCGACCGCGGGTCGGCAAGGCATAACCAGAGGGAGTTGCAATGAGTGGGTGGCCATCAAAGCACTGAAAATGTCAGTAAAACACTCTGGCAACGGAGGAGGAGGAGCCCGCTTCGGGCAAGGTGGATGCCGAGGTGTATGAGAAGGTGATGGAGAAGGTTGCGGTGATGAAAATGGAGGTTGTGTAGGTAATGGCGCATGGTGACTAGCGAAGGGACCATGCGAAGGCATATGATGGGCGGAGTGGGGAGGTATGTAGTGGACGGAAGCCACTTGGTCGAGGTGTGATATTACCTTGACAGGAGGTGGAAACACATGTGGACATGTGGAGGCGGAGGGCTGACTCGTGGCAGGTTGACTCATGGAGGGTTGATATGTGAAGGTATATGGGTATGTAGGAGCGGAAGGCTGACTCATGGAAGGATATGGGGTGGATGGATGACTCATGGAAAATGATGGATGGGAGGCGCATGTGGACATAAAAGGTGAAGGAGACTCGGGGTCAAATGAATTATGAAGTTGTTGGTGGATGAAGCGGGCTTGGCTATGCAATCGTTGCCAGGAAGTGATATCGTTGAGGGCTAAGACAAATCGATACTTGGGTGTTGCATTAGAAATGAGCATTTTGATCTGCTCTCCCTCTGGAATATGTCCCGGGACTTGCGCGGCCAGGCGACGCCAGCGGTCGGTGAAGGTAGAGAACTCCTAGTCATGCTTCATCTTCTCATGGGCCAGATCCACCATAGAATACTTGGGCCCAACTTGGTCGTGAAACTGTTGAATGAACTTGTCTTGAACCATCTGAAAATTCACAACCTGGTCTTGTGGAAGAGAAAAGAACCAATCCCAAGTCGGGCCTTCCAACGACAGACCGAATAGATAAGCCATCAAGTGCTGGTCATGTCGAAACTGGGCCGACTCATAAAGAAACTCTTTCAAGTGCATGTAGGGGTCACCGACTCCACCATAGCGACAATACACGGGAATTTGTGAACACAGTGGGAGCCAAAGACCTTCAAATGCAAACGGAACACTCAAGGAAGATTTGGGATCAGTTCGGTGCTGAAGTTCATCAAGCCGGCGCTGAGTTTGAGCAATCATCTCCTGGATGGGGAGAGATTGAGAGGGATACCTGCCAGCCTAAGCAAAAGAGTGTGGATTTGGACTAGGATTATGATATTGGGCCGGATAAGGGGATCCGGACTGAGAAGATGAAGGAAAGCCCATTCTAGGAGTGGAAGGATATGTGGGCCTGGAAGGATCATGAACATGGGAATAAGGACCCATTGGGCCAGCAGCAACATGGGTAGAAGGAGCGGGCCCATTAAGAGACGTAGGCCCATTAAGAGAATAAGAAGGCCCGTTAAAGGAAGGGGGTCCATTAAGAGTAAAAGAGGGCCCATTAAGTGAAGAAGAGGGAGGCCCGTTAGAAGGATGGGGCCCATTAAAGGAATAAGGCCTACTAAGAGGATGTGACCCATTAAAGGAAAATGGGCCACTCGAGGAAGATGGCCCATTAAAGGAATGAGGCACATTAGATGAATGAGGCCCGTTATGAGAATAAAGCCCATTAAGATGATTAGCAATGAGTTTTTGGGCCTGGACCGGGTCCATTTGGCAAGCAAGAGATGATGAATGGGCCATGAGACTTGCTTGTTCCTTGGACGGATCAGAGGGACCACGAGGAGATGGGCCTGCATTGGAAGAGGAATCCAGGCGGGCATAGGGAGACGGGGAAGAAGAAGGGTAATATACAGAAGAAAAATGGCGCTCCATGAGGGCAAATGGAGACTTTATATAGGAAAAATCAAAGGAATACAAGGATGAAAGTAAGAGCTCGAGGATCAAGGAGGGTGACTAATTTAATAATGCAAAGGGAAAAAGAAAAAGAAACCTAGGACAATGAGACTAGAGAATGGACGCAAAAAATGGACTAGCCTAAATAGGCCTAACAACAAAACCAATGTGGATGATGGGAGATGCAACGCAAAATACCCCAAATGGACCTAGATAAGCCCTAACAAACAATATGGGTGTCAGAGGGTTCAACGAAGATCAAACAAGTTTATATGATCATTTTTTTTATTTTTCAAAGTTTTGTTGGGTCTTTTAATGATTTGAATTAAGATTAATTCCCTCAAGATAGGAAACCTATAGGGAATAAGGTCCAAACTTTGGATTTGACTAAGGTTAACTTCCTCACAACGTATGCAAAATGCAAACCTAAAGGGTAGAAAAGTACAACCGGCCCAACGTCCGTGTGGGAATCCACGGCTCGTGGGGACTTACGGAGGTCCTAGATAAGATCACCTAGTCGAGCCCATGGAATATAGGAGCGAGAGGATCACTTACCAAGGGGGAATGCAACTACAAGATGCAAATATGTATGATCCTATGTGCACTGGAGTGCATGCAATTTCTAACCTAAGTCTAACAAATCAAAGCAATAATAAAATTATGCAAACATCACAAAATGCATGAAAAAATGTAAAACAATGTAACTAACAACAATGCAAGACCACAAATAGGGACAATTAGACACCAAAAGATAAGAAAAATCACATATGAACAGCATACCTTTGTGCTTTCCCCCGGACTTGCAAGTTAATTTTATGCATAAAATGTAAAAATGATGGTAATATTTAACTATGCAAATGAAGTCCAATGCATGCAAACAGTATATGGATGCAAAGATAATACAAAAGACTATGCAATGGAACCAAAAAAATAGCCAAAACAGACCCTGGAAGGCAATTTAGATCAGCAAAGAAAACGGCCCTGTGAATCTGTCTCGAATCTGCCTACAGACTAGATGCATAAAATGCAAAAATGAAGGTAATTTTTAAATATGCAAATGATGTCCAAATGATGCAAACTTTATATGTATGGAAAGACAATACAAAGGACAACATAATGCAACAAAAATCAGCCCAATCCGATGTCAGGAGATAAAGTTATGCATAAATAAACAAGGCCCCTGTGAGCAGTGCGCCTGTCCCGCCAGAACCAAGAAAAAGTCACTGGATGACCGTTTTTAACATAATTGTGATCTATTGGACAACTGCCATAGACATGGGCAGCCCTGGGAGGGCCGCTACTAACCCCAGAGTGCCGAGGTGGTCCTGGATTGGCCACTCGCAAGGCTAGGCGGCCCTACGATAGATCGCGACTCCCTGACAGATTCGAAACTGGACAGAACGGTGGAAAAATGATAGAAATGCTACCCAACCATGCACAAACACCCGCCAAACTTTGCAAGAGACTAAAAATACGTGATGGGCACTAGTTGTCCCACCGTGATTGCCACCAAGGTTTTATAGCACCAAAAAGATGGAGAACGGATGAAGACGGCGCCGTGTACCTTGAAAAGTAGGGAAGAAGACGCAGACCGAAGGGAAGCCGCTACACGTGATCGCGGTTGAAATGGGACGTAGGAATTGATCGTGGGTGCACCTCCTCACCTTCCAGCCGGCTAGAAAGTAAGGTCCTCACGTTCTATCGACAATCTCCTACAAAACAAAGGCACAAAAAAAATAAAACCCATTAGAAAATGCTAAGTGTAGCATATGTCCCGAAATGATAAAATGACATGAGAGAAAGAGGGAGAACGCACTGGGGGAGTGTTTTTAACCCCTATAAATGGGTGCAAATGAAAGGTGGGAGTGTTGTGCATGCATAGAATTTGAAATCATGAAATTTGATGGAGAGATTAGAGAGAAAAGTGTTGTGCAAAACAGAGAAAAATGCATAAACGTGTAAAAATAGTGCAATTTGTGATGATTTTGAAAAAGTATGAGAGAAGAACTAAGGAATGGAGCAATGAAACTGAGCCCAAAGAGATGGAAATTAAAGCTGGTACTTCCCTCTTCGATATGGTGTCGAAGGTGTGAGTCGACGATCTGGCATGGCTTCACCCCGAGTCGAAGAAGAGCCCCCCCGTCGCGTAGGCGAACTGGGCAGGTTTATATAGAGAAATGGTGGAACCCATAACTTTCTACTGCGATTTCAGAGGATAGAGTCCACCAAATCTCGAGATCCTTGGATCATTATCGAGATAATAGTCAGGATAAGAGGTAGGAGAAAACGGGACTCTATTTGGTGGAATGGTCTGGAAGTTATTCGTGCCGCAAGAAGGGCCCAGAGCCTAATTTGGCAGAATTTGTTGCACGAAAATGTGTAAACCCAGAACTTGCGTCCACGATTTTTGCGGATATATTGCACTAAAATTCATGTTCTATGGCTTAAACTCGAGATAATAGTAAGGAGAAGAGATAGAAAGAAATGGGAGTTGATTTGGTAGAATATTTGGGAAGATAGAGCCCTGACAAGGAGACCCCGGTGTGTACAAATCGACCAGAGTCCAGCGGTGAAGAAATCGGAGTTCAGGATCATCTGGACTCTTTGGGGAAGAAACAGTCTATCACGCGGTCGCTTCATAAAGAAAACGGTCTAGGGAGGACCGCATGGTCAAGAAAAATGGTCTAGGAGGCGACCGCCAGACGATTGGGTGAGACGGTACGAAAACGGCACAAAATTGAAGAAACGGTCATCCAAAGACCGTTTTTTGAAAGTTGCAGTCTCAAGAAGACCGTCATTTGACATTTTAAAAATAAAAAAAATAAAATTTTTTTAAAAATTTACTATTCCTAGACGGTCAACTGCTGACCATTTTTCTTCATGAGGCGGTCAACCTTTGACCGCCACCTTCTAAGTAGCGGT
Source organism: Amorphophallus konjac (assembly GCA_022559845.1). Taxonomy (NCBI): domain Eukaryota; kingdom Viridiplantae; phylum Streptophyta; class Magnoliopsida; order Alismatales; family Araceae; genus Amorphophallus; species Amorphophallus konjac. The sequence continues at coordinate 275,016,198 of CM040122.1, forward strand.
CAACAGTTGACCGTTTTATTCAAGGTGGCTGCCAAGATCGCGTGACTTTAGAAATTATAGCATATCTCAAAAATGGTGCAGAACTAGTAAAAGTGGTAGAAGAAGAAATTGTAGATAACAGATTAATGAACAACTTTGATGAAGAGAGAAAGATGAAAAGATGAACATAAGAGAGATAAATGAGGCGAGAACAGAGAGAAAAAATGCAGGGAAGTAGGTGAACAGCGCAGCACGTCGGAAAAATGTGAATAACTTGAAATCGGTGTCGAACTGGCCAACAACATACAAGAAGAAGATGTAGGGATTTAAAAATAGAACAACTTTGGTGAAGAACACTTAATGAATAGAGGAGCGGAAGGGGATGAAAAAGGACCATTTTTCTAAACTGCGCAGTGAAAGGGGTCGAATGCTTGAGGGAAGTCGACCTAAGTGGACCCTAAGTCGACTTGGAAAGGTGAAAGCTGATAAAATAGGCTCTAGGGCTCTGAGAAATCATGATCTTCGAAGTCCAAAGGCTAGGGAATAATGAAATGGGCTCGAAATCCATCTAAGGAAGACTCCAAAACAATGGATAATTCGGGACATCAAAATTGATGAATAAGAGAAATGACGTAACTTGCGAGCTAAAAACGGGTGTCAACACATCACATTTCACATATGAGTATCTTTGTGATTAATGTATACTATGAATTTGCTTACATTCATGGTTTATGAAGTACTTATAGCTATGTATGCAAAACTCCTTTAGATATGCCGCATGTCTTACATTTTGAAATTGAATCACTTGCTCGTCTCTTAACCCATGGCTCAGTTAGGGGGAGTTACTATTAGTAATATTTGTGGCATGATGGTTGTGCTTGTGTGCTTGCATGTTTATGAATTCTCCTTTGGTCTAATTCTAAGCATAAACTTTACATTTGAAAGTTGAAGCTCATGGTGTGCATATTTGCATATTTGGCATTTTCAGCATAAACATAGTGCATACACTTAGCATTTGGAAGATAAAAGTCAAATTTGTCATTTTCTGCATATCATGCATATTGTCCATATTTTGAAATGCATCATTTTGAACACTTCATTTTATACATATCTTCCAACAATTGGTATCATATCCTCGAGCCAACAATTAGTAACACTTGGTATCAGAATTGGTACCATATCTTTTAACCTCACTGTCAGTCGTCTTTTTGTTAATGACAAAAAGGGGGAGAAGGATTGTGTGTGTGTGTGTGCTCATTTCATTTCTTCATTTCTCATTTTCATTGTGTGCTCAATGCACAATACTTTAATGCTATATCTTCTTTCATTCTCATTGAGCTCATTGAGTGAAATGTTTCTACTACATCTTTAGGAACTATCGCACACATCATTTTGTTATCATCAAAAAGGGAGAGATTGTTGCATCCCCTAGTTGATTATGGTGTTTGGTTTTAATGATAACAAAATGATTGTGCTTGTGTGTGTGTTTCATTGGGCAACATGTTTACAACTTGTTTAAATGAGTTGAAGGATGGGTTCAAAGATCTTACTTGGAAGTCATATGAATGCTTGATGTATAAGGAGCTTATGCTTTGAATATCTTAGCTTGCAGGATAAAAATCCATGGTTCATGTCACGCCACGAGACATATGTATAGTGGAAGCAATATCGGGGAACGTGTGCAGGCGACAATACGCCACAAGCCAGCAATAAAATCAGAGCGCAATAAACATCCCCATAAAGATGGAGTACACAATATTTGACCAAAATTCTAACTTTTATTGATAATAAAGATTCATAATTACATAAGGTTGGCTCTTGATCTATACTAGACTCAAGAAAAAATAAAAATTTCATAGTAAGACTCAATAAAGTGAAAATTACATCATGACTCTAGACTACTTCAAAACTCTTGACATTCTAAGTCTTCTCTCAACCATCAATCATCACTCTCAGACCTGTTGCTAGAATAATCCGAATCCGACTCACTTGAACTTCTTGAAAGGATTGAAAAAATAGGGTAATGAGCACACTTTCCTAGTAGGTATCTTTGCATCAACATGGAGGCATGCTTTAAGTAATTACATTTTCGCTCTAGTGAATAAGGTAAAAGAAAATGCGATAAAACACACGAACAAAATCCAAGTAACAAGATATGAATTATAGAGATATGAAGAATATGAATAGATAATAGAGCATGATCAAGCAAGATTTATAAGGTAAAGTGGCCTTTCATTAGCAAGAATGTACTTCATAATCATAAAGGCTATGCACTAGAAAGTCATGAACAAGAATGTACTAGCAAGCATGTAAATTATCACAAGTTTGCCTCATGGTTTTCACCCGTCTAGAAAAAAAGTACTCCCGGCACAATGTGACGCCAGTGTTCATCGTACCCCATGGTTTTCAGCACGTTTCTGGCTATCTGCCAAGGGGGCTAGTGTGGAGCCCTTGGACACTGTCCGTGCCCGCTCTTACTTCTTCAAGTTACAGATAAAGCTACTTCCATGAGAATATAGTAAAGTTTCAGCCAATAATGTTGAATTTAACAATAGTTTCCACGATAACAGAACCAAGGTAGAGAATGCACAATAAGAGATCATAAGAATTCCAAAGATGACTTAATACAAGGCCATGCCATGGAAGGAATTCTACAGCATAACGGCATATTGTTTAACTTCCATAATTTATTAAATAGCTTTGGAATAAGGTGTTAGGTTCTAGATAATCAATAGACCATCTAGGAACTTAGGAAAATCAACCCTAGGGTCAAACCTCGGGATAGACAAGAACTGAGAAGAAGCGGTCATTCCTGGACCATTTCTGGACATACGCAGTCAAGACAAGATCGCTATTGTAAATAGACGGTTAGGTCGGGACCGTGTCTATACTGGGTCGATGCCAGAACAAGAAAGGCTCGACGTAAGAAAACTCAAGACAGACGTACTCATGGACTGGTCGCTATTAGATAGTAGCGGTCTTCTGAGGGCCGCTTCTATCTAGGGCTTAGAAAAACACCGGTAGTGTAACTGCTTTCTAGACAATTGGGCTTTGAGGGTTCAACTAGTTCGGCGTCCTAGAGGGAATCCCAGGCTCATGGATATTTACGAAGGCCTTGAAATAAGATCACCTAGTCTGGTGGAAGGAATATACAACGGAGAGGATCACAAGTCCAAGAGGTGTGCTTATAAGTGCAAAAGTGTATCTAATGGCCACGCACTAGGGTACGCACCATGTACTTAAGAAAAGACTATAGATGAGAAGAGATCATGGCAAAACAGCGATCAAAACATCACTTAAACAAGTCTGTTAAGCATGTAAAAAAATATGATCATTTGTACAAGATTATATGTTTTTGGCATGAAATTAGCATAAGCTAAAAATAGGTTCAAAGTGTATAAGGAACATGAAATCAATCAAGATGAATAGTAAACCTAACCAAGTTTATGAATGCAGTATCATAACCAGGAATAAAACTTAATTATGTAGGCTTAACATATGGTTAATAGGGCTGTTCTGCAATCTGTTTCAGGTTAACAAAATACAGAACACAAGAAACTAATGCGGTCTCGAGAGGACCATTTCTGGTAGTAGCGGCCTTGCTAGAACCACTATTGTACTTTGGCGGTATTGGAAAGACCACCTTCTGCCTGCTATGGGCAGAAGGTTTTTAGAACTATTTGAGGCCTATTATAGGGTACATAATGTATGAAAAGCATGCTACACATTAAAATAACATGATAGGTCATGATGGATCCTGGGTAGTATGATTTAAGCCAAGATTAACATCTTTTTCCTTTAAGGTGTCGGGACATGCATGCTTTGAAATCCCTAATTGCGCAGTGATAGAAAAATGTAAAATACTCCATGTACAATCAATGAAAATAGGAGAAAACAGAGGGCTTTTACTCCTGACATATTATTCTAACCATCCACGAGATAACCTACCTCTGTGACAAGCTTTAGACTTCGAATTTCTAATTGGAAGATCGCTCAGGTTCCTACACGTCCTATGCCAAACCAGCAACTTCCTGCCCCTCTATCTTCTGGTTCTCTTGACCTAAATACATGAAAATAGGAGGGTAGGTAGAAGATAGAAAGTGGAACAAAAAGTTCTAAAGACATAATGTGAACTAACCTCGTTTAGGGCTTCTAATCTCCTGATCTTCACTGGACCGGCGCACTGGTTCCTATGCAGCCTATAGCGAACCAGTGACTTGCAGATGCCTTAATTCTTCAACGGATGGGTCTTCTAGAATGAAAATTAGAGGGGAGTTAGATAAAACTAAGGAGAACAAAATCTTTTAAATAACCAACCTGAGATACCATCTCCTTACCGTTGAACTTCGTGAGCCAAAATAAGGGTTCGCATAGTTCGAACCTGAACCCTATTTATAGAGTTTACCTAGGGTTTGGGGATTAGATCAGATCTAGAGTCCTAAATTGGGGTAGAATTGATCCCTAGAGCGTTCTAGAGAATCTCCCATGCCAGATTGCTTCGATCCAAGGCGATTTGGTTGCCAAAGATCAAAGTTTTTTACGTTTTTACAAAGCCCGTTCTCAGAACAAAGTAGCGGTCGTCTCAGGACCACCTTCCTATAGTAGCAGTCGTGCGATCGACCGCTTTTAGGCATTAAGTCTGAAATTTTTAGATTTTTGGATTGATCAACTAATTATTCCCTTTTTGGTCTATTTATCTAACTTAATTCCGTAATTTACCCTAATTACGGCTCTAGCAATGGCTTGGGCCTAAAGGGCTTGGATTTGGGTCTTGTGGGCCTATTTAGGTGGATTTAAACCTAGCATAATATCTGGGCCTTTAAATAATTATTAAATAGACGTATATTCATCAAATAGCTCATTAAGTCTATTTAAATGCTTAATAATTATATTAAATCCCAGAAAATTCTTAGAAAATTTTCGGGCGTTACACCCTCCCCCACATAAAAAGAATTTGGTCCCCAAATTCAATGCATGTGGGTTTTAAGGAGAGTGTACTTACATTCAAATATCTCCAAAAATCTTTTGCGCATAGCTTCTTCCGTTTCCCATGTCGCCCCGTGCGACCTGGATTTATTCCATTGGATTTTGACTATGGGAATATTTTTATTTCGAAGCTGACGTACTTCCCGCTCAATTATCTTGAGTGGCCTTTACTTGTACGTCAAGTCTTCCAGTATCTCCCGGTTATCATAAGTGATGACATGGAATGAATCATGGACGTACCTTTTTAGCATTGACACATGAAAGACATCATGAACTCCTGCTAGTTGAGGAGCCAAGGCTAGTCGATAATCAACCTCACCAACCCTTTCATGAATTTCAAAAGGGCCTATAAATCTTGGAGTAAGTTTGCCTTTGATGCCGAATCTTCGGAAACCTCGACCCGGAGAAACTTTAAGGAATACGTGGTCCCCTATTTGGAATTCCAGGTCACGCCTTCGATTATCAGCATAAGACTTTTGCCTATCTTAAGTCACCTTGAGTCTTTCTTGAATCAGCTTGACTTTTTCAATAGTATACCGAATGAGTTCCAGGCCTAGAAATTACTTTCCCCTAATCTCACTCCAACATATAGGTGAGCGGCAACTCCTGCCATATAGGGCTTCAAATGGTGTCATTTTAATGCTAGCTTGATGACTATTATTGTAGGAGAATTCCACTAGAGGTAAGTGGTCGTGCCAACTTCCATCAAAATCAAGTACACATGCCCAGAGCATATCTTCCACCACCTGATTGGTTCTTTCAATTTGACCATCAGTTTGTAGGTTGAATGCGGTGCTGAAATTCAACCGAGTCCCTAATGAATGTTGTAGGCCCTTCCAGAATTGAGATGTAAATCGAGGGTCTCGATCAGATATAATGGTCACAGGGACTCCATGCAGTTTCATAATTCTTTTACATATAAGGTAGCCAAGAAATCAACTGACCATCGGCTCTTAATAGGTAGGAAGTGAGCGGACTTGGTCAAGTGGTCAATGATCACCTAAATACCATCATGTCCTCCTCTTGATTTAGGTAGACCCATGACAAAATCCATCCCTATACTCTCCCATTTCCACTCAGGAATCCCCAAGGGATGTAGCTTTTCAGCGGACTTTTGATGCTCTGCCTTAACTTGTTGACAAGTGAGGCAGCGTGATACATAGTCCGCCACTTCTCTCCTCACTTTAGGCCACCAATAATTCCTTTTAAGATCTTGGTACATCTTGGTAGCACCAAGGTGAATGACATATCTTGATTTATGTGCTTCGTCCATAACCAGCTTCTTAGTATCAGTAGGATCTGGGACACAAATTTGACCTCGGAATAGCAATCTTCCGTCGGTTGCAATAGAGAATTTTGACCATTGATCTATATCATCCTTGATTTCCATCAGTGTAGGGTCGCTTTCTTGCAACTTGACCAGGCCTTCTATTAATGTAGGTTGTGCCTGAATATTGGTAATAAAGCATTCTTCTTTCTCCGCATTTATATCTAGATTTAATTGGACAAATTCAACAATGAGATTAGTCACACCTTTCATGAGGCTTGATAACATTCCCATTGGTTTCTTGCTGAGCGCGTCGGCTACAACATTTGCCTTGCCTGGATGATATTGGATGGCGAAGTCAAAATCCTTAAGATATTCCAGCCATCGCCTCTATCTCATGTTTAACTCCTTTTGAGAAAATAGATATTTTAGACTTTTGTGGTCTGAATATACCGTGAACTTTTCTCCATAAAGATAGTGATGCCAGATCTTTAGAGCAAATATAACGGCAGCTAGTTCTAGATCATGAATTGGATAATTTTCCTCATGCCGCTTCAATTGTCTTGAGTCATAGCAAATCACTTTGCCACTTTGCATAAGAACGCACCCGAGGCCAACGCCTGATGCATCCGTGTATACTTTAAATCCGCCGCCTTCGACAGGTAGTTCCAGAATGGAGGCAGTAGTGAGATGTTCCTTGAGAGTCAAGAAACTCTCATCGCACTCCGTGGTCCATACAAATGGATTTTCCTTTCTAGTTAGTCTTGTGAGAGGAACGGCGATTTTGGAAAAATCCTTGATGAACCACCGATAATAACCAGCCAGACCAAGGAAACTTCTAATTTTAGATATAGTCGTCGGTCGGCTCTAGTTCTTGACAGCTTCTACTTTAGAAGGATTTTGTTGGGGTCCCGTAGTGCAGAACACGGATCTAGAGGGGGGTGAATAGATCCCTCTACTAAAAATATGTCCAATTGAAAACTTAAACCTACTCGCAGCGGAATTAGGAAGTTTAACAAGATTGGGGAATTTAAACTAAGCAAGATAAACTAGATTCTCTCAATCTTACCGAGCTCACACGATTGCGTAAATAGATTAAATAGTGATACACACAATCACATAATTCAAACCATGAGACACGGGGATTTTTAAGGTGATTCGGGACCACGACAGGTTCCCTTTGTCCACCCCTCACCAAACCGGTGAGGCTTCACTTCTGTTAAAAATAGCTCGGGGAAAAATCCCCACACACACACGGAGCCAAGCTCCAACACACACACGTAGGGCGATGCCTACACAACCACACGGGAGTAAACTCCCAACCACACACGGGGAACACACCCCAAGGTACGGCCAAGCACACACGGGGATATGCTCCGCACAAAACGACGCAACCGCGTCAACACAAGCACTCGGAGAACCCTTTCTTCGAACCCCCACACAGAAGTAGATGAAGTATTCACTGATGTATACAATAGACTCTAAACAAACTCTAGGGACTGAATCAAAGAAGATATAGCATGTATGAAGCTCCCCCTTTTTGAAATACTCCAGCTCTTCTTGGCTCGTCATCGGATGATGGCGATTCTTGCATCCTCTTGATCCTCTCCTCGAGTTGCTTCTTTTCTTCTTCTACCACGAGCCCCAAATCTTCATGGATGTAGATGATAACCACATTGCAAGAGCTCCACTTCCTTTCCCCCCTTTTTCTTCTCCTACAAGAAAGAGCAAATAAGCATTAGGGTTATATTCCTCACAAATTCGTAGCTCTTATATATACAACTCAAAAAGTGGGGGAAAAGACACATACAACCCTCCCAATATGTCTTAAAAACTCCATCATATGTATAGAAACTTATTGGGGGTAGTTTGGTAAAGTTCCATGGCTAAAGAATGAGTTTTCAAGACTTCCGCAACTTCCGTGCTGTAAAGTGTCGACTCTTAGAGTCGACACTCGCACCCAGTGGAAGCAGAAGACAAAAACCAGAATGCTGCCAAAAAAGTGTCGACTCTTAGAGTTGACTCTTCTTCCCTGCAACACACACAACAGAACACTGCCCAAAAAGTGTCGACTCTTAGAGTCGAGTCTTCTCTACTCTAACACTAAAACACCATATTTAGGCTCTAAAACCCCATGAATTGAAAGAGGGTTGATAGTACCATTGATCCTTGATTCAAAAGTGTTTTGACCTATAGATTTGAACCTGCAAAACACAATGAAACATGAGATTTACTTGGATATCAAATCTCAAGCTAAAAGCCTAAAAAGCTCCATGAAGAAAGTGCAGAAATGCACATGAGCAATTTTGATCATTCTGAACAATACCAAGAATAAATTGAGTATGTTGAGCACATTATGACCCTCAAAGATTATGAAGAAGCCATGGACCACAATCATAGGTTTCTTACATTTAAACTTGATGCTTCTACAAAAATAAGGACACAATTTCACAACTATCAAAAAGTGAACTTGTTGATCCTTGTATCTACCAATATCTCCAAGAATCAATTCCATACTCCATATCAAGAGATTAGCTCAGTTCAATACATGCAACCCGATTCCTAACAAATCACAACCCAAATGAAGAACATGCATGAAACACATTCAATGCATTACAACATCATGGAAGATGTTCATGAAAATAATCAGGAACTTAGCCAAATATGAAATCACATAGTCATGCATGTGAGCAATGCATGTGAATATCAAATACCCCATTTTCACCAAGTGAACAAAGTTTGTCACAACCATCATTTATTAAAACCCAATCATGGTTTCTACTTGAAAGCTATATGCAGGCAAATCATTCACACTGTTAAGCCTTCACATCCATTTCAAACTTCATAGCAAGAGGATAAGGAGATTCAAACACATTCCACCAAGAGAGGTTGCTATAAGGGTGAATCGCCAGCTTTTGCTTTGATGCCAAATACACAAGCATGTAGAATAGCATGGGAGCTCATTCATTCCATTAGCATGAGCTAAGTCATTCATGTAGATAAAAATCAACATCCTTGGACCATTGATTTCACAAGGAGGATTGGTATGAACAAGGGGCCTTCTTGAATTCCTTCAAAAATACCATAAAGTTAGTCTTCCAAAACAAGGAATATAAGTAAGAAAGCTTTGCACGATTACATCGTTTCTCTTCAAAAGGCACATTAATGCACCACTAAGAAACCTTTTCTCTTGAATCAAGCAGTTCTAGAATGAATATGAACAATATAGCATGCAAACCAACCCGGAACACTATCATCTCAAATGTTATGATCTCAATAGTGAAAAGGTGAGTTTGAAACAAGAATTTATCAAGTTAGCATTTCAACTAAACCATGCACACCATCTTGTATTGTCAAAGGCAAAGATATGAAATTATCATGCTACCATGAAAAACCCAAACATGCTATTTTCACATAGCCCATCTTCTAGAAATTATATCACTCATATCAAATGAAACTCAATGAAATGTATTGATATCATGATGAGGTTCATATTCAACTTGACATTCCAAAGGTGTTAAACATCTGAGACTCCACATGCAAAGGGCAATCCCATACACCATAGCAGGAAAACAAGGATATCAAGCACATGAATGACCAAGTCTAAGCATGTGAAGGCTAGGGTCGATGCACATAAAAAACAAGTCGATGCACACATAAGAATTCATTTATCCTTCTATGAAGAACTAGAAACCCTCATTCATGATCAACTCAAGAGACTCAAGGTTGATCAATTTTCTGCATTAAAGCATTTTCAAACCACCAAAGCCTCAAGTAAGAATTCAGTCAATTTGACATGCATTAAAATGATTTAGAGCCATCATTAAAACTGGTTTCAATCTCAGGAACACAATGAGAAGAGTGCATGATTCATAGTCAATCTTTAAGAACAAAAAGTCATACACTTTACCATCGTGTGAACATCATGATTCCAACTATGTCAGACTATCAAGTTCAGAACTTCAAGGCAAGAGCATAAGGAGATTCAAGCACATGAAGACATGAAGAACCATTCAAGTACAAGGCCAAGCAACAAAGTCATTTTATAATAATCAAAATAACATACACACCAATCTCCCCCATTTTGATGATGACAAAATGTTATGCATTAATGCTCTCTCCCCCTTTGACATAATCATAAATGGGGATCATTATGGGGAATTCATGATAGCAGCAAAACCAAAAACAACATTGCTTTCTCCCCCTTGGGCCTAATCAGAATTGACATGCACAACCAAAACTTGGGTAGGAGAATATCAGAGCTATTTTCAAAAAACTATGCACATGGTTGTAGTTCAAGCAAAATTCTATGATCATGAATTATGCACATAATTACAACCTCTCCCCCATTGTCATTGACAAAAACCGATGGGGTTATTAAGAGAATCAAATCCACAATATATTCAAAAAGATGCAATTCAAAATATGCACATGTGAATGCCAGAAATGTCCAGTATGCACAATATGCATGAACTAATTGCATAACTTTGAAATGCAAGTATGGACTATATGGACATGTAGAGTGCAATGTAGAATTATCAAGCATGATTGACCTCCAAGCAGATAAATGTATATACATGTAATATAGCTCCCCCATTTTATTTAAAGTGAAGGGATAGGTGTACAAAAAGTGCAAGTGAGTCAGTAAAACTAGAATGCTCATGTGTACACCTAGGGGATTGTGCAATCATATAGGAGAATTAAGCAAAAGCCGATGTAATCAATCAATTTTCTGAATATATATTAAATAAAATTACCATGTGTAAGTGATTAACATGAAAATAGACTTTAGCCATATGGATATCCAAATTTTCAATTAAACACAAGAGTAATTACACAGACTGCATTTCAATCTAGAGAACAACGTATTGGAGGCTTTGCTCTGTCTCAATTGATTTTACATCATCATTTTTCTCAAAAAATTTCACAATAACAATCTGAATTTTTCAAGAGTGATCAAGTTCAAATATTCCTTTTTACGCGAGGAGACACATGGAGCTCAGGCTAGACTCCCCGGTTACTCAGAATATTGACCATTTCACTTCATCTTGAGCAGAGATACTCTAGTACAACACCTTTCTGAAATGAACAACATCACGTCTCAGGTGACATGTGCCCAATTTACCCAGTGAGACTAAACATTACTCTGCCTTTCATTTTTCATTTTCTTTCAACAAATAGGCAGGCAGCTTTTTCCTCAACTGCCTCTTTAACATATATGCAGTAAGTTTAATATCTCTAGAGTGTTGAAAAGAAATTCCTACATCCTTATGTTTAACACTCATTTTGTCACGCCTCGAGTATTTAATACAGTGGAAGATAATCTTGGGAAACGTGAATAGCCGGCATGGTAAACTTCTTACAAGAAAGAATAATCAGAGCGCAAGATAATCACACACATAAGATGCAATTACACATCAATTTAATCAACTTTCACTTCCATTAATACTGATAAAAATCCAAGTACATAGACTATTCCAACTCACTTAAATCTATTTGACTCAATAAAAAGAAAATTACATGAACTCGATCTAGACATCATTAACTTCCTAAGTCTTCACTCTCAATTTTGAGACTCTAATTCGCTCTCGGACCCATCACTTGAATAACTCAAATACGAATCCGAATCACTTGCATCTCCTGAATAGATTGGAAAGTAGGTAATGAGCACACTTGCCTAGTAGGTATCTTCGCATCAACATCAAGGTAATATTTAAGTGATTAGCGTTTTAGCTCTAAAGAATAAGGTAAAATCATGCGAACCCGATAAATCATGTAAATAAACCAAAGTAACAAGACATGATCAAGTTAAGATATGATTGAGTAAGCATGATCAAGCAAGAATGTAATTATGGCCTTTCATGAACAAGAATGTACTAGAATGTCATGTAATAAAGAAGGAAGTACTTTTTTGCTTAATAGCAAGTACTTCGTGAATTTTTGTTGATAATTTACTTCATGAGCCGTGGATATTTCACTTATTTATAAAGAAAGTACTCCCTGCGCAATGCGACGCCAGTAGCATCATACCCCATGGTTTATAATAGTATGTTTCCGACAATCAGTCGAGGGGACTAGCATAGAGCCCTTGAACACAATCAGTGCTCGAACTGCATCTTCAAGTATAAATCAAGCTACTTCCACATATATAGCAATAAAGTTGGCCACGCATATAATAAGTTCAATGAATGTTCAAGACTTAACATCAATAAGAATGCACCAAATATCGATTCATGACTTCAAGAAATGCATTAATAACTAAGTTATGCCTTGCAGAAAATTTGATAGCATAATAGTACGTTCTTTATTTTTCACAATTTATCTTAGATATGTTTGAACAAGGTTACAAGTCATAGACTATCATTAGTCAATCTAGGATAATAAGAATATTAACCCTTGGGTGAAACCTCGGGTCAATAGTACTCAGGAAATTTAACGGTCAAAAATTAGGCCGCTATATTGATATGGCGGTCTAATATTGGGCCGCTAGAGTGGGCTGAATCAAGAAAGAAATCAGTTTGGACTCAAAGAACTTTGCGGTTAGATACTGGACCGTTAATGGGATGTAGCGGTCGAGTATTGAATCGTTAATGGACAGAATTTTAGAAAACGTCGGTAGTGCTTTCTAGATAATTGGGCTTTAATGGTACAATCAGCTCAGCATCCTAGTGGGAATCCCAGGCTCGCGGAGACTTACGGAGGCCTTGAAACAAGATTTCTTAGTCTATTGGAAGGAATATCCAAAGGAGAGATTATCAAGTCCAAGATTATCTTCTTAATGTGTAAAGTGTAACTAATGGTCATATATCGGGACATATGCCACGAACTTAAAGAAATTGACTCTGAGATAAGAAGAGAATATGTACTGTGATAAACCAATGTTCAATCTCGCTAATGTAGCGTTTAAACCATGATTTAATACAAGATTATATGGTTTTTGGGCATGAAATTATCATATGCTTAAAAATAATCCCAAGTACCATAAAGAACATTAACTCACAATTACGAACCAGTAAATAAAAACTCAGAGTAGTAAATAACATTAAGACAAGTTAAAACTTAGTTAACTAGGCTTATTTATAAGCTAAATGGACTGCTCTTGATTCTGTCTCGGGTTGACAGAAATCAGAACATTACCGGTCTATTATAGAGCCGTTACAGCAAGTTGGCGGTTTATCGTAAGGCCTCTAGAGGGACTTTAACGGTATATTTCTTGTCCGCCAGAGGCTTTATAAAAATTGCGTTTCAAGGTGACTAGCGGTTTATCGTAGGGCCGCTGCACAAGGTTTGCGGTCGAAGATTAGGCCGCTAGAGCATGCTTGACAGTAAATTAAATAAGAAGAAACTAATGTTTAAAACGCATCATATCTGGAAATCAACATGTATAAACTTCCCTATCATGATAGAACGAAGGTTAGGCTAACAATATGCATGGGATTTCTATGAATTAATGAGAGATTTTCTCTTAACTTAATTTGGGCTAAGAATATGCATGGATGTATACTAGATGCATAAAACATGAAATTCTTGATGCATAGCTCATGAAATATAGTAAAACAAGAGGGCTTTTATCCCTAGAATGATATTTTAGTCATTCATGAGATGACCTACCTTTGTCTTAGACCTTTAACTTCAAATTTAAGACTGGATGCTACCCCTAGTTCCTTACACTTCTTGTGACAAATCAGCAACTTCACGTTGCCCTAACTCCTTACTCTCTTGACCTATGGACATGAAATTTGGAGGGTAAGAAGAAGATACTAAGGGGAACAAAAAGTTCTAAAGCATCAGGTTCTAAATACCTTGATTTGGTTCCCTAATTCCTTGATCTTCATCGGACTTTCACACAGTTTCCTGGGTCGCTAATGTGGAACTAGCAACTTTGCATGCTTCTAACTTCCTGTGTGCTTGATCTCCTAGCACGAAATTTTGAGGGATGTTAGTCCTATGTATTAGGAATAAAAACTTCTAAAGAACTTACCCAAAATAATATCTCCTTACCTTGATTCTATGCGAGCCAAAGTAAGGGTCGCACAGACCAAATCTGGGTTCTATTTATAGGGGTTTACTAGGGTTTCATAGATTAGATCAATTCTAGAGTCCTTGTTTGCTATTATCCCGACTTCTAAGAGTCCTTAAGATGCTTACTAGTCCTCCCATCTCGATATCTAGGAGATAAAATATTAAAAATCCAATCTTTTTGCTCTTTCTTTAACTCACGGAACTGACAGAAAGTAGCGGTCTAGAACTCGACCGTCATATGTCCCTTAGCGATTTTATGATAGACCGCCATTACGTTTGGGCGCCGAATTTAAAATTCGTTCAAACTCTATTTTCATCTTATCCACTTAATTATCTAAATAGGGAGTATTTATCCCTTATATTCTGTGAATAAACTAATTAACCTTCTAGAATATGGGCCAAACTTCATGAGCTTGGTCCTTAAGTCCTTTGGGCTTTATTTAAATAGGCTAGGTAAATTGGTTATCATACTTGGGCTTTAGAAATGATTTATTTAACCCAAAAATTTATTTATTAATCTATTTTGGTCTTTAAAAATTCTTATAAATTCCTAAAAAATTCTTAAATACTTCAGAAATATTTTATAAAATTTACGGGGTATTACACCCTCCCGCACTTAAGAGAATTTGGTCCCCAAATTTAATTCATGGATTTATGGAGAGTGTACTTACATTCAAATAGTTCTGTAAATCTTTTGCGCATAGCTTCTTCGGTTTCCCATGTTTCTCCTGCCTTTGTCCACTGAATCTTGACCACATGAATAGTTTTATTCCGAAGTTGATGTACTTCCCGTTCAATAATCTTGACTGGCTTTTGCTCATATGTCAAATCCTTCTTAATCTCCAGATTGTCATAAGTGATGACATAGAAAGGATCTGGAACATATTTCTTGAGCATTGAGACGTGAAATACATCATGGACTTCAGAAAGTTGAGGGGGTAAAGCAATTCTATAAGTCACTTCGCCAACTCTCTCCAGAATTTTAAAAGGACCAATGAATCTTGGAGTAAGCTTGCCCTTGATACCAAATCTTTGAATACCTCGACATGGGGAAACTTTAAAGAACACATGATCTCCTACTTGAAACTCCAAGTCGGGCCTTCGATTGTCAGCATACGATTTCTGCCTGTCTTGGGCCATTTGCAGTCTTTCTTGAATGAGTTTTATCTTCTCGATAGTATCCCTAATAATATCAGGATCGAGAAATTACCTTTCTCCTGCTTCATTCCAACAAATAGGCGAATGACAACTTCTTCCATATAAAGCTTCAAATGGCGCCATTTGAATACTAACTTGGTAGCTATTGTTGTACGCAAATTCTACTAGAGGCAAGTGATCATGCCAACTACCTCCAAAATCAATAGCACAAGCCCTGAGCATATCTTCAACTACCTGGTTTGTCCTTTCAGTCTGGCCATCAGTTTGTGGATGAAATGTTATACTAAAGTTTAGTCGGGTCCCTAATGAATGTTGTAGACTCTTCCAAAACTGTGATGTGAATCGAGGATCTTTATCTGATATAATAGTGATAGGGACACCATGTAATTTAACAATTTCCCTTATGTATAATGCTGCTAGAATATCCACAGACTATCGACTTTTTATTGACAGAAAATGTGCAGACTTAGTCAATCGGTCTATGATTACCCATATACCATCGTGTCCTCCTCTTGTTTTAGGTAAACCCATGATGAAATCCATCCCTACACTTTCCCATTTCCATTCAGGAATATTTAAGGGGTGTAATTTACCTGCGTGTTTTAAATGTTCTATCTTTACTTGCTGACAAGTGAGACAGCGAGACATGAAACCTGTCACTTCTCTTTTCAAGTTAGGCCACCAGAAGTTCCTTTTAAGATCTTGATACATTTTTGTACCACCAGGATGAATGGTGTACTTAGAATTATGAGCTTCTTCCAGGATCAGTCTCTTAGTATCAACATGATCTGGTATACAAATTCGGCCTTTGAATAGCAACCTTCCATCATTGGCAATAGAGAAATTGGCCTTTGCTCTATATTGGTTTTGATCTCCAACAATACTGGATCGTTGTCTTGCAGCTTGACCAGATCTTCTATTAATGTGGGTTGAGTTCGTATGTTGGCTACAAAACAATCTTCCTTCTTTATGTCAACATCTAAATTCAATTGGGCAAATTGAGGAATGAGATTTGTCATACTAATCATAAGACTCGATAACTTTCCTATCTGTTTTCTGCTGAGTGCATCGGCTACAGCATTAGCCTTACCATGATGATATTGGATAGTAAAATAAAAGTCTTTAAGGTATTCCAACCATCTTCTTTGTCTCATATTCAGCTCCTTTTGGGAGAATAAATATTTCAAGCTTTTGTGGTCCGAATAGACCGTAAATTTCTCTCTATAAAGGTAGTGACGCCAAATTTTTAAGGTAAATATAATAGCTACCAATTCTAAATCATGCACAGGGTAATTTTTCATCATGATGCTTCAACTGTCTTGAAGAATAACAGATCACCTTCCCATTTTGCAAAAGAACGCACCCTAGGCCAATGCCAGATGCATCCGTGTAGACTTCAATTCCACCACCCTCAACGGGCAATGATAATATAGGGGCTATTGTGAGATGTTCTTTAAGAGTTAGGAAACTCTTTTCACAATCCTTTGACCATACAAAAAGATTTTCTTTTCTTATAAGTCTTGTCAAAGGAACGACAATCTTAGAAAAATCCTTAATAAACCTCCTGTAATACCCAGCTAGACCTAGAAAACTTCTTACTTCTGACACAGTCGTTGGCCGGCTCCAATTCTTGACAGCTTCCACTTTAGAAGGATCTACAGTGATACCTTCCCTTGAAATGATATGGCCAAGAAATGAGACTTCCTTAAGCCAGAACTCACATTTACTAAGTTTGGCATAGAGTTTGTGTTCTCTTAGAGTCTACAAGGCTATTTTCAAATGTTCTTCATGTTCCTCCTTTGTCTTGGAGTAAATAAGAATGTCATTAATAAAGACGACTACAAACTGGTCAAGATAAGGCTGGAAAACTTTATTCATAAGTTGCATAAATACTGCTGGGGCATTGGTTAACCCGAACGGCATTACAACAAATTCATAGTGGCCATATCGACTCCTGAAGGCAGTTTTGTATATATCTTCATCTTTAATTCTGAGCTGGTGATAACTTGACTTGAGGTCTATCTTGGAAAAATATTCTGCTCCCGAAAATTGATCAAAGAGCTCATCAATACGCGGCAATGGATACTTGTTCTTAATTGTGAGTTGATTCAGTCGCCGGTAGTCGATACAGAGCCTGAGCGATCCATCCTTCTTCTTGACAAAAAGAACTACACACCCCAAGGGGATGTGCTAGGTCGTATGAATCCCTTGTCCAATAATTCCTGAAGCTGCTTCTTCAATTCAATAAGTTCTGTGGGGGACATCCTGTAGGGAGCTATTGAAACAGGTGCTGCTCTGGGAATGAGTTCAATGGAGAAGTTTACTTCCCTTTTGGGTGGTAAACCGGGTAGATCTGATGGGAATACATTTGGAAACTCATTTACAATTGGGATGTCTGTTAAGATGATCTCCTTAGACTCGGTGACAATTACGGAAGCAAGAAAAGCTTCACATCCTTGCGAAATAAGTTTGCAAGCTTGAAGAGAAGTGTTGTGCCTCTTGTGCTTTGTTGATGATGTGGTGTTTTAATGATAGCAACATGAATGAGTCACCACATTATCTTGAATGTATCTGATCTATTCTGTGGGAGATTGCATGAGTGTGCCATGTCTGAATTGTGAAGAATGCATGTGTATGCTTGAGTCATGCTGTGATAAATTGGTTTGTGCTTGATTTCTGTTCTGTGCATTGCTTCTCTGCTGATATGTTCATGTTGTAGTTCATCGAGTCTATACATTGTCATGCACATTAGTCAGACAGCAAGTGTGTACATCGCTTAGTGTAAGCATGGCGAAGTCCAAAGTCTATACACTGCTACAAGTATCAAGTCTATACATTGGACCGTGGTTCGCCAAGTCTATACATTGCTGAGCCATTCGACAAGTCTGTAAATTGGCTTCAATTCCTCAAGTCTATACATTGGGGTCGGCTCTGCAAGTCTGTACACTGGTCAAGCATTCAAGTCTGAACATTCACAAAGTCCATACATCGACATTGTAGCTTGCATAGCTCAAGTCTGCACATTGGGCTTTCACGTGAAGTCTACACATTGGTCTCCACTTGAAGTCTATACATTGGCTAAGGGTCTTCAAGTTCATACACAGTCGTCTGATGCATATTGATTGAAGTCTGTACAACATGCCTTGTTGTTCACAGCTGTCTTGGTTGTGACTTCCCTAGTGTTTTGATGATGAGCATCACTATGTTAAATATTGTCATTTTAATCAGATATCTTGCGTAATGTTATGCATTTGAAATTTCCATGATTAACAGGAAAACTGCTATGAGGTAGTACCTTGTATGTCTGTACTGTTCCTTTCATACTTCGTGTTGTTTGTGTTCACTACACTTCGTGTTGTCCTTTTGTACGTCGTGTTGTTCCAACTATATTTGTTGATTATCTTCGTGCTGTTTACTGAAGCAGCTCGATTTGTTCTGATGAACTTCGAGTCGTTTTTCTGTGAACCTCGTGTCGTTTCTTCAGTATTTAGTTGCTCATCTCGAGTCATCCTTTTTACTTTTTGCTCTTGTGTTTTCGTGTCATTTACTGTAGTTACTCGAGTCATTTTCCTGCTTTCACTATTTTATCACGTGTCGTTGTAGCCGTTCCTATCTTCTGTCTTCGTGTTGTTTTTCCTAGACCCCGTGTCCTTTTTACTTTGTGACCACACTTCGTGTAGGGTTCTGTTTTCGTCTTCGAGTTGGTTTCAGTCCATGTCGTCCTCGTCTTCGAGTCGTTCGTAAGTTCGAGCAATTTTGTATTCGAGTCATTTTTTATGTCTTCGTGATGTTTCTGTGTTTGTGTCTTCGTGTTGTTATTTTTGTGTCTTCATGTTGTTTTTGTATTTGTGTCTTCGTGTTGCTTCTTTCTATCTTCGTCCAAGGTTCCTCTGATCGTGTGTTTCTATCGTTTCACTCCGTGTTATTTCCTTCTCACCTCATGTCGTTCTCTCTTTACCTCGTGTCGTTCTCTCTTTACCTCGTGCTGTTCTCATCTGACTTCGTGTCATTCTCTTTGTAGTGTTAGCTTTGTTACTGTGGTACCTCGTGTCGTTCCCTCTTTATCTCGTGCTGTAGTCATCTTATGTACCTCGTGTCGTTCTCAGTATAGTGCACCTTTTGTTGTTCCTACACACCTCGTGCAGCTTTAGCTTGAGTGTCAACCGACTTATTTCAGGTATATATATATATAGAGAACCCTTAGTATTAATGGTTTTAATCTCTTTACATGAGAAGAAGAAAAACAAAAAGAAGAAGGTGGTCCAAGGAAGAATATTCCCCAGTGACTGGGTGGCACGTGATCCGAGACTGGAAGGGCAGACAGGATTGTGACACGTGTGCTGAAGCTGACTGAGAGACTGACACGTGGCCAAAAGTTCTGGGCGGGAAATGTGGAAGCCACACGCGCCCAGTGCTGCCCTCCTGCTGGCTGCTGTTATAAAAAGAAGAAAGGCTGATCGAGCAAGAAAGAGAGAGTGAGCCGAAGAGAATAGAGGAAAAGAGATCGAGAGAGTGAAAGAGCAGAAGAAGAAAAGAGCTGCAGTAGAAAGCAGAAGAAGAAGAGAAGAGAAGAGACAGAGCGAGCCTGCAAAAGAAGAAGAAAAGAAAGAGAAGAAGAGCAGAAGGAAAAGAAGAGAAAGAGAGAGTTAGAGAGCTTGTGAGGGTTAAGAGAAAAAGAAAGTGAGAGAGAAGAGAAGAGGAAGAGAAGCTTACCTAAAGATCTGTCTACTGGACCGTGGATCAAATCCAGGCCAGTCAGCTCCATGCGAGCCACATCTGTGTTAACTTTCTTTACAGCTTTCTGATCGCTGTGTATTTTTTCCTTTCTTATTTTTCCTTTTTCATTTGGTTAGCTTTGTACTTTCGATCCTCTGGACTGAGGTCGGGTCCCTCCTAGTCTGGAGGAAGAGAGGTTTGCGACCTCTAGTTTGCAAGTGGCTGGAAGTCACTTGTGTGTTCCCTCCGGTTTGGAGGAAGGGAGATCTGATCTCCGGTTCTGGGCTTGTGGGTTGCAAGTCCAGGGGTCCCTCCTGGTCTGGAGGAAGAGAGGTCTTCGACCTCTGGTTTGCTGGTGACGGGGAGTCACTGGTGGGTTCCCTCCTAGTCTGGAGGAAGAGAGACTTCGGTCTCTGGTTTCCAAGTGGCTGGGAGTCACTTGGGGTGTCCCTCCAGTCTGGAGGAAGAGGGGAGGCTGTTACCCTAGTCAAACTGTTTGGCAGCAAGTGTTTACAGACTGAGTCTGCTGTGCTAGCATTGCTAGTGGAATCCTCACTCCGATTGGGAGTGAGGGGTGGATGTAGGTCTTGGTGACCGAACCACCTAAAAATCTTTTGTGCTGTGTGATTGGGCTTGTGTGCTTGTTCCTTATCTTCTACCCCCTTCATAGATTGCTTTATGCATTCTTGTTTCTATCCGTGCTGAGAGTTGATTGCATTCTTCTGCTTCTGCTAGTTGCTTATTTAGGTGAGCCTTATATATATTTGCTCATTGGTTTAAAAGTAAATTCAATTTGTTCTTCAGACTATCCATCTTGTATTTGATAATGTTCTAGTCTTTTATTGAGCGAAAAGTTTTTAAGGGTGGGATTCATTCACCCCCCCCCCTCTGAATCCTTGCACTAAACCTATCAATTGGTATCAAAGCGGTCTCTGACTTCCAGATCCAACGATCTGCAGAGGATCCTGCTGATTTGATTTCATGCTTTACAGTTCCAGTGTGGTGCATTCTTCTGATATCGCTTTCTAGCTCATTGATCTGAGTCTATTCGATTGCTTTATAATGGCATCACCTACAGTTTTTGATGGTTCTAACTTCAAGAAATGGTCACGCAGTCTATGTGGTTTTATAAACTCTATAGATCTAAAACTGTGGGTTCTCGTTGAATATGGTCCACATGTTTTGCCTCGAGAGAAGAATAAATGGTCCCAGAAGGATAAACAACTGAATAGTGAGAATATAAGAGCTCGGGACATTCTGAAGAATGCTGTAGATGCTAATATCATTTCCTCTATTATTACATGTAGGACTGCGAAGGAAATCTGGGATTCAGTGATCACATTTCATGAGAACCAGAAATGTCTAACGACAAGAGGAAGCACTTCAAGCAATGAAGAAGAAGACCAGGTAAATTCTGAATCTGATTCTGACAAAATGACTTTTGATGATTTAAAGGAAATGTATGCTGAATTGTATGAAAAATATAGAAAAGTAAAATCTGAAAATAAAAGACTAAAGAAAAAGATTGATCAAAATTGTTCTGATTTATCATGTGAAAATTGTTCAAAATTGAAACAATATCATGATGCTTATCTAATTGATATTCAGAACTATAAGAAGTAATTGGAAGAAGCTGGAAATATAGGCTCAGAAATGAATCAAGCTGAACTTGACAAGCATAAAGAACACATTTCTGTGCTGAAAAACAAAAATAATGAACTTACTGATAAAATTTCTGAACTAGAGAATGAGCTGAATTCACTAGGAAAAGATCAAATCCTAATTGATGAACTGGTTCAGAATGAACAAATAAGAAAGGAAAATGAAGAGCTGAAGCTACTGAACTCTGCTATGTCTGAGAAGCTTTTAATGCTTGATAAGGAAATTCAATTTGAGAATGAATTGAAACTGAAACAGGAACTAGAAATTGTTAAAAATTTGAATGATGTCATGCAGAGACAAATTATCTCATGTGAGGAAGACTTGACTAATTCAGAACTCAAAATTTGTTCTCTGTAATCTGAAATAAGTAAACTTGTTTGTTCCATGTCTAAATCTACCAAGGGAAAAGAGAAAATGAATGTTCCTTTGTGTGATAACGCCACTAAATCAAGTGGAGAGCAAGGATGCAAATCCCAAATTGAAAAATCTGTTAAGAAAAAATTGTACACTACTTTTGTTCACAGCTCTGACATTGCAAGCTGCTCTGGGCCTCCTAAAATATCTACATCATCTATTTTCCAATTCAAGGCCCAGAAAAATGAAGAACAAATAAAAGTTGTGAACAAGGGTAAACAAATGAGCAAAAATGGTAAGAAAAACAAGGATAAACATGTTCCTACTTGTGTCTTTAAATCTGCTACCTATACTGCATCTGATGACTCAATGCATACTGCTCATAGCTCAATTAATTATCCGTATGCATCTGATAAGAGTGTTTCATGCCATTATTGTGGCAAGGTAGGCCATGTAATGGATGATTGCAGATTGTTGATTAAAGATGGGCATGCAAGTGAAACATTGCATTCGAGAAATTCATTTGGTAAAAATCATGCTACTAGGAAGTCTGATACATCTTGTCATTACTGTGGTAGGCATGGTCATTTCATGGATGCCTGTTTCTTCATGAAACAAGATGATAAAATGCATGCTAGGTCTTCTGTTCATCATCACCCCAAAAGAAACATGTATGCTTCAAACCAACACATCATTTGTTATAATTGTAACAAACGTGGTCATAAAACTATTGAGTGTTGGTTTAGGACTTCATGGGGATATAATGGTTCAAGAGGTAAGCACCTAAGGTGTTTTGAATGTGGTAAGTATGGGCATGCAGTCAAGGACTGCTGGTATGCTCAGGGAAATCATTTTAATTCAAAATTTGTTGAATTCCCTTCAAATAGAAATTCTCTTGGCAGAAACAAATCTGTTTTTAAAGGAAAGACACCTGTATGCTTTGAATGTGGAAAACCTGGCCACCGAGCCTCTGAATGCTGGTGCGCAGGTAATGGTAAGTCAAAATTTCATGCATATAACAGAACATTTAATGCTTATGGTCATAGGTCTCATGCTCCTGTTGAGAACCATCATAGGACCAGACAATCTGTTGTCTCATGTCATTATTGTGGAAATTTTGGACATTCCATGTCTGATTATTTTTTAATCGAATGTGATGATAATGCTGCAAAAAGAATGTTTAGAACACCTGATAGGGGTAGTGCAGGACCCAAGACTGCTTGGGTCCCTGTAAGATCATATTGATTGATATGTTGCAGGTGTGCCTTGGTGAGAGAAATAAAAGGGGTAATTTAGCCAAGGCACTCAAAAAGGAAGCCCCAGGATTCTACATCTCAGGTCAGTTTTGAACTTTGCTTTAAATTTCATCATCAGAAAATGTTGATCTGTCAGTTTTAATTTCATTATCTGAAATTGTTATTTTGCTTGGTTGATTTTTGATGCTCTTCTCATGCTGTTGTTTGCACTAAATAAATGAGATTGCTCTGCACTGCATATGTCATTTGCATGACCATCATGGTATATTAAATGGAACAGTGCTGAAGGGCATATGGAGTATGTCTGGATGCTACTTCCATGTGTGAGGTGGTCCTTGGATCGAGTCCTCCGCCTAGTACCATGGGTCTAGTTTTCATATAGAGCAGTGTATTGCATATCATAAAATTTTGAAAAATCTAAAAGGAAATTCATTGCACTTAGACAGGGGGAGCATTCCTATTTCATATCTTCTTCACCTCATGAACTCCCTTTTTTTAAGTAACCTGATTCACTCTCTTGACTATGCGCTATTCAACTGAATTCTCTACTGGTATCTCTAAAATAGCTGATCAGTCTGTATTCCAGACTCAGCTATTGTCTGATGATAAAATATCTTCTGATGCTCGTCTCTATTGATGATTTACTCTTGCACCAGCCTATACTAACCTTTCACATTCTTCTCAGCTGGTGTGACTGAATTGGCTCTACTGTTGATTTGTTGGTCAGCTAAACTTAATCTTCTGATCTGAGGAACTTAAGCTGCATGTCATGCAATTCAGTCTGAGAACATTGTAGAAATTTCTATCATAGAGGTTTAAGAATTATCACTGAATCAGACTGATATAAGATTAATGTATTTTCAGATTTGTAGTTAAATGAATTGAAAATATCTGAATGATAAGGTTTAATAAACTTTAACCACATGTGTCATGTGAACCTTAGACTCTCTCATCAGATATCTGAAAATTTGAATTCAGGGCTTCTTTGGTTAAGATGCATATAGTGTGTATTGCTGTTAAACATTAATTTGAAAAATGTTGACTAAATAAAAAAAATTGTGAATTCAGAGTAATGACTCAGTCACTGAGAAACTGAGTTCTTTATCAATGAAATAAAGTAACTCGTGTCATGAGGTGCCATAGTTATATCTGATAAAAAATTCAGTGAAACAAAACCTGACAGAGCAATAGCTTATTTGTGTTGAGTAGCTGGGGAGCCTGGCCTCTGATAAAGGTGTCTTCTCATGTAAAAAGACACTCATATTGCTAACTCTGCTCTGAAAGTGAGAGGCAATGACAGTTATCACACTGAGTAACTGGGTCACTTCAACTAAGACTTGTTGTGCCTCATGTAAAAAGGTGTTGATCAACTGAAATTGCTCAGGAAAAAATATAATTTGCTTCAAATAAAATTATCTTGAAAAATCTGTCAACTCATATTCTTGAAAAAAGTGTTTAACTTCAGTACTAACCTGTGTATTTTTCAAAGGTGCAATTGAGATCATATGTGTAAGATAAAATATGATTGTTTTTGAGTGTTTTCTGACTATTTGGTTCACTTTTATTAAAACTTGGATTCAGATATGAGTATTGAGTTTAACTTGGCAAATTTGGTATACAACAAATTTAAATCAGATTGGTTAAGCTGCAAATTCATAACCCCTTATGATAGAAGAGTCAAATCTTCTTAAGACTCATTGTTATGATGGATGCTTTAAAATCTCTCATGTTCAGATTCTTTCCAGATAGCCTGATCAACATCTTGCTATTGATTGATTCATTGAGATGTATTGGCTAATCTTACATTTTCAGTTGATGCACACTATTGGAATCTTCCATCTTGTTCTGCAATAAGTTCTGATTCTGTGGTATTTTCACCAGAATTCAGATTCTTTGTAATGGCTGATTTCAGATTGATTTATTGGATAACCAGAGTCCATTCCTGTGCTTCAGGGGGAGTTATGGTTTATTAACATCTAAGGGGAGAGTAGTCAATCATGCATGTTGATAAGGGGAGAGCTGTTCCATTGTCATAAGGGAGATCTTCATTTTAAAGTACCATGACTCATTCTCTACATTTATGTGCTGTCTTTGTGTGCAGCATTTGACTATCAAACCATTTCCCTTCTTTTTGATTATGTCAAAGGGGGAGAATAGTTTGATGAGTCAGTGTGACTCATTATGTTGCCATCATTTAAAAGGGGGAGATTATTGTGCCTCTTGTGCTTTGTTGATGATGTGGTGTTTTAATGATAGCAACATGAATGAGTCACCACATTGTCTTGAATGTGTTTGATCTATTCTGTGGGAGATTACATGAGTGTGCCATGTCTGAATTGTGAAGAATGCATGTGTATGCTTGAGTCATGCTGTGATAAATTGGTTTGTGCTTGATTTCTATTCTGTGCATTGCTTCTCTGCTGATATGTTCATGTTGTAGTTCATCGAGTCTATACATTGTCATGCACATTAGTCAGGCAGCAAGTGTGTACATCACTTAGTGTAAGCATGGCGAAGTCCAAAGTCTATACACTGCTACAAGCATCAAGTCTATACATTGGACCGTGGTTCACCAAGTCTATACATTGCTGAGCCATTCGACAAGTCTGTAAATTGGCTTCAATTCCTCAAGTCTATACATTGGGGTCGGCTCTGCAAGTCTGTACACTGGTCGAGCATTCAAGTCTGAACATTCACAAAGTCCATACATCGACATTGTAGCTTGCATAACTCAAGTCTGCACATTGGGCTTTCACGTGAAGTCTACACATTGGTCTCCACTTGAAGTCTATACATTGGCTAAGGGTCTTCAAGTTCATACACAGTCGTCTGATGCATATTGATTGAAGTCTGTACAACATTCCTTGTTGTTCACAGCTGTCTTGGTTGTGACTTCACTAGTGTTTTGATGATGAGCATCACTATGTTAAATATTGTCATTTTAATCAGATATCTTGCGTAATGTTATGCATTTGAAATTTTCATGATTAACAGAAAAACTGCTATGAGGTAGTACCTTGTATGTCCGTACTGTTCCTTTCATACTTCGTGTTGTTTGTGTTCACTACACTTCGTGTTGTCCTTTTGTACGTCGTGTTGTTCCAACTATGTTTGTTGATTGTCTTCGTGCTGTTTACTGAAGCAGCTTGATTTGTTCTAATGAACTTCGAGTCATTTTCCTATGAACCTCGTGTCGTTTCTTCAGTATTTAGTTGCTCATCTCGAGTCATCCTTTTTACTTTTTGCTCTTGTGTTTTCGTGTCATTTACTGTAGTTACTCGAGTCGTTTTCCTGCTTTCACTGTTTTATCACGTGTCGTTGTAGCCGTTCCTATCTTCTATCTTCGTGTTGTTTTTCCTAGACCCAGTGTCCTTTTTGCTTTGTGACCACACTTCGTGTAGGGTTCTGTTTTCATCTTCGAGTTGGTTTCAGTCTGTGTCATCCTCGTCTTCGAGTCGTTCGTAAGTTCGAGCAATTTTGTATTCGAGTCATTTTTTATGTCTTCATGATGTTTCTGTGTTTGTGTCTTCGTGTTGTTATTTTTGTGTCTTCATGTTGTTTTTGTATTTGTGTCTTCGTGTTGCTTCTTTCTATCTTCGTCCAAGGTTCCTCTGATCGTGTGTTTCTATCGTTTCACTCCGTGTTATTTCCTTCTCACCTCGTGTCGTTCTCTCTTTACCTTGTGTCATTTTCTCTTTACCTCGTGCTGTTCTCATCTGACTTCGTGTCGTTCTCTTTGTAGTGTTAGCTTTGTTACTGTGGTACCTCGTGTCGTTCCCTCTTTATCTCGTGCTGTAGTCATCTTATGTACCTCGTGTCGTTCTCAGTATAGTGCACCTTTTGTTGTTCCTACACACCTCGTGAAACTTTAGCTTGAGTGTCAACTGACTTATTTCAGGTATATATCTATATATAGAACCCTGAGTATTAATGGTTTTAATCTCTTTACAAGAGAAGAAGAAAAACAAAAAGAAGAAGGTGGTCCGAGGAAG
The DNA here is from genome assembly GCA_022559845.1 of Amorphophallus konjac. Classification (NCBI taxonomy): domain Eukaryota; kingdom Viridiplantae; phylum Streptophyta; class Magnoliopsida; order Alismatales; family Araceae; genus Amorphophallus; species Amorphophallus konjac. The sequence goes on from CM040122.1 coordinate 275,043,590, forward strand.
AATATTCCCCAGTGACTGGGCGGCACGTGATCCGAGGCTGAAAGGGCAGACAGGATTGTGACACGTGTGCTGAAGCTGGCTAAGAGACTGACACGTGGCCAAAAGTTCTGGGCGGGAAATGTGGAAGCCACACGCGCCCAGTGCTGCCCTCCTGCTGGCTGCTGTTATAAAAAGAAGAAAGGCTGATCGAGCAAGAAAGAGAGAGTGAGCCGAAGAGAATAGAGGAAAAGAGATCGAGAGAGTGAAAGAGCAGAAGAAGAAAAGAGCTGCAGTAGAAAGCAGAAGAAGAAGAGAAGAGAAGAGACAGAGAGAGCCTGCGAAAGAAGAAGAAAAGAAAGAGAAGAAGAGCAGAAGGAAAAGAAGAGAAAGAGAGAGTTAGAGAGCTCGTGAGGGTTAAGAGAAAAAGAAAGTAAGAGAGAAGAGAAGAGGAAGAGAAGCTTACCTGAAGATCTGTCTATTGGACCGTGGATCAAATCCAGGCCAGTCAGCTCCATGCGAGCCACATCTGCGTTAACTTTCTTTACAGCTTTCTGATCGCTGTGTATTTTTTCCTTTCTTATTTTTCCTTTTTCATTTGGTTAGATTTGTACTTCTGATCCTCTGGACTGAGGTCGGGTCCCTCCTAGTCTGGAGGAAGAGAGGTCTGCGACCTCTAGTTTGCAAGTGGCTGGAAGTCACTTGTGTGTTCCCTCTGGTTTGGAGGAAGGGAGATCTGATCTCCGGTTCTGGGCTTGTGGGTTGCAAGTCCAGGGGTCCCTCCTGGTCTGGAGGAAGAGAGGTCTTCGACCTCTGGTTTGATGGTGACGGGGAGTCACTGATGGGTTCCCTCCTGGTCTGGAGGAAGAGAGACTTCGGTCTCTGGTTTCCAAGTGGCTGGGAGTCACTTGGGGTGTCCCTCCGGTCTGGAGGAAGAGGGGAGGTTGTTCCCCTAGTCAAGCTATTTGGCAGCAAGTGTTTGCAGACTGAGTCTGCTGTGCTAGCATTGCTAGTGGAATCCTCACTCCGGTTGGGAGTGAGGGGTGGATGTAGGTCTTGGTGACCGAACCACCTAAAAATCTTTTGTGCTGTGTGATTGGGCTTGTGTGCTTGTTCCTTATCTTCTACCCCCTTCACAGATTGCTTTATGCATTCTTGTTTCTATTCGTGCTGAGAGTTGATTGCATTCTTCTGCTTCTGCTAGTTGCTTATTTAGGTGAGCCTTATATATATTTGCTCATTGGTTTAAAAGTAAATTCAATTTGTTCTTCAGACTGTCCATCTTGTATTTGATAATGTTCTAGTCTTTTATTGAGCGAAAAGTTTTTAAGGGTGGGATTCATTCACCCCCCCCTCTGAATCCTTGCACCGAACCTATCAAGAAGAAATGATAGTAGGATGTTTCCTATACTTGATAGCAAGGAAATAAAATCTTGGAACGCCTGGTTTGCTCCGGCAATTTATGTAGGTATCATGGTCTACAAGCCAATCCACCTCTAAAATAGCATCGTAGCCTTCCATGTCAAGGCATACGAGGTTTGCAGTGCCTGAGTGAGGCCCGCGACTGTCTGCTGCATACCATCCCAGTCTACGTGATGAGCCATTATAACAATAAGGTACCCAGAAGAAATAACAAGTTGTTAATTCCCATGGAATTTTGAAAGGAATTAATCTAGTGCTAATTAACTATCTTATCCCAGGCTCTACCCAATTCTCACATGGGTGGGGAAATTTCTTCCTTAGTTCATAGGTATGGGTCCTTAAACCTTGGACTTATCCTATGACATGGCTTTCTCCCTAAGTCCTTGGGCTTAGGCTCTGATACCAAATTAACTGTCACGCCTCGAGCTTTTAATACAGCGGAAGACAATCTCGGGAAACATGAACAGCCGGCATGGCAAGCCTCTTGCAAGAAAGAATAATAAGAGCGCAAGATAATCACACACATAAGATGCAATTACACATCAATTTAGTCAACTTTCACTTCCATTAATACTAATAAAAATCCAAGTACATAGACTATTCCAACTCACATAAATCTATTTGACTCAATAAAAAGAAAATTACATGAACTCGATCTAGACATCATTAACTTCCTAAGTCTTCACTCTCAATTTCATGAGACTCTCATTCGCTCTCGGACCCATCACTTGAATAACTCAAATCCGAATCTGAATCACTTGCATCTCCTGAAAAGATTGGAAAACAGGTAATGAGCACACTTACCCAGTAAGTATCTTCGCATCAACATGAAGGCAATATTAAAGTGATTAGCGTTTTAGCTCTAAAGAATAAGGTAAAATCATGCGAACGCGATAAATCATGTAAATAAACCAAAGTAACAAGACATGATCAAGTTAAGATATGATTGAGGAAGCATGATCAAGCAAGAATGTAATTATGGCCTTTCATGAACAAGAATGTAACGAGAATACACTAGAACATCATGTAACAAGCAATGAAGTGCTTTTTCGCTTAATAGCAAGTACTTCGTGAATTTTTGTTGATAATTCACTTCATGAGCCGTGGATATTTCACTTATTTATAAAGAAAGTACTCCAAGCGTAATGCGACGCCAGTAGCATCATACCCCATGGTTTATAATAGTATGTTTCCGACAATCAGCCGAGGGGACTAGCATAGAGCCGTTGAACACAATCAGTGCTCGAACTGCATCTTCAAGTATAAATCAAGTTACTTCCACGTATATAGCAATAAAGTTGGCCACACATGTAATAAGTTCAACGAATGTTCAAGACTTAGCGTCAAAAAGAATGCACCAAATATAGATTCATGAGTTCAAGAAATGCATTAATAACTAAGTTATGCCTTGGGGAAAATTTGACAGCATAACAATACTCAGGAAATTTAGCGGTCAAAAATTGGGCCGCTATATTGATATGGCGGTCTAATATTGGGCCGCTAGAGTGGGCTGAATCCAGAAAGAAATCGGTTTGGACTCAAAGAACTTTGCGGCCAGATACTGGACCGTTAATGGGATGTAGCGGTCGAGTATTGAATCATTAATGGACAGAATTTTAGAAAACGTCAGTAGTACTTTCTAGAACATTGGACTTTAATGGTACAACCAACTCAGCATCCTAGTGGGAATCCCAGGCTCTTAGAGACTTACGGAGGCCTTGAAACAAGATTTTCTAATCCATTGGAAGGAATATCCAAAGGAGAGGTTATCAAGTCCAAGATTGTGTTCTTAATGTGTAAAGTGTAACTAATGGTCATATACCATGATAGATGCCACGAACTTACAAAAATTGACTCTGAGATAAGAAGAGAATATGTACTGTGATAAACCAACGTTCAATCTCATTAATGTAGCATTTAAACCATGATTTAATACAAGATTATATGGTTTTTGGGCATGAAATTATCATATGCTTAAAAATAATCCCAAGTATCATAAAGAACATTAACTCACAATTACGAACTAGTAAATAAAAACTCAGAGTAGTAAATAACATTAAGACATGTTAGAACATAGTTAACTAGGTTTATTTATAAGCTAAATGGACTGGTCTTGATTCTGTCTCAGGTTGACAGAAATCAGAACATTGGTGGTCTATTATAGAGCCATTACAGAAGGTTGGCGGTTTATCGCCAGGCCGCCAGAGGGACCTTAACGGTATATTTCTGGTCCGCCAGAGGTTTTATAAAAGTCGCGTTTCAAGGTGACTAGCGATTTATCGTAGGGTCGCTGCACAAGGTTGGCGGTCGAAGATTAGGCCGCTAGAGCACGTCTGACAGTAAATTAGAAGAAACTAATGTTTAAAATGCATCATGTCTAGAAATCAATATGTATAAACTTCCCTATCATGATAGAACGAAGGTTAGGCTAACAATATGCATGGTATTTCTGTGAATTATCGAGAGAGTTTCTCTTTACTTAATTTGGGCTAAGAATATGCATGGATGTATACTAGATCCATAAAACATGAAATTCTTAATGTATAGATCATGAAATCTAGTAAAACAAGAGGGCTTTTTTCCCTAGAATGATATTTTAGCAGTTCATGAGATGACCTACCTTTGTCCTGGACCTTTAACTTCAAATTTAAAGCTGGATGCTACCCCTAGTTCCTTGCACTTCTTATGACAAATCATCAACTTCACGTTGCCCTAACTCCTTACTCTCTTGACATATGGACATGAAATTTGGAGGGTAAGAATAAGATACTAAGGGAAACAAAAAGTTCTAAAGGACCAGGTTCTAAATACCTCGATTTGGTTCCCTAATTCCTTGATCTTCACCGGACTTTCGCATAGTTTCCTAGGTCGCTAATGTGGAACTAGCAACTTTGCAGGCTTCTAACTTCTTGTGTGCTTGATGTCCTAGCACGAAATTTTGAGGGATGTTAGTCCTATGTATTAGGAATAAAAACTTCTAAAGAACTTACCCAAAATAATACCTCCTTACCTTAATTCTATGTGAGCCAAAGTAAGGGTCGCACAGACCAAACCTGGGTTCTATTTATAGGGTTTTGCTAGGGTTTCTTAGATTAGATCAATTCTAGAGTCCTTGTTTGCTATTAGCCCGACTTCTAAGAGTCCTTAAGATGCTTACTACTCCTCCCATCTCGATCTCTAGGAGATAAAACATTAAAAATCTCGTATTTTTGCTCTTTCTTTAACTCACGGAACTGACAGAAAGTAGTGGTCTAGAACTGGACCGCCATATGTCCCTTGGCGGTTTTACGATAGACCGCCATTACATTTGGGCGCCGAATTTGAGTCATTCAAACTCTATTTTTGTCTTATCCATTTAATTATCTAAATAGGGAGTTTTTATCCTTTATATTCTATGAATAAACTAATTGACCTTCTAGATTATGGGCCAAACTTCATGGGCTTGGTCCTTAAGTCCTTTGGGCTTTATTTAAATAGGCTAAGTAAATTGGTTATCTTACTTGGGCTTTAGAAATGATTTATTTAACCCAGAAATTTATTTATGAATCCATTTTGGTCTTTAAAAATTCTTATAAATTCTTAAATACTTCAGAAAGATTTTAGAAAATTTATGGGGCATTACACATTTTCACATTTTGTGCATGAAGTGTGCGAATTTGATTTAAGCATGTATATCAAAAACATTAAGAATACATAACAATGTAGCTCCCCCTAAATAGATGCACTTATCAAATATTTACACCCCTTGAGTGTATGACATGAAACACTCCAGTAATGACTCATATGCAACATTATTTAGTAAGAAAGCATAAGGTCATAGTAATTCCAAGGATAGGGGTGAATAACATATAATAACATGCAAGCACACAACGGGAGTATATGCAATATGCAATGTAAAATATAATGTAATGTAAAATTTCAGATTTTATTTAAATGTTCTAAATGCACTACAAAATTCAACATGGGTGCAAATTGTAAGTTTTCATATTTTCATTTGATTGATCTAAATGCACCTAATGCATGAATATTTTTCAGATTTTCACTTGTTGGTCCCGAAGACATGATACCATTGTTGGAAGAATTCATTTTAGCATTTATGCAACATGAAATGTTCAAAATGATACATTTCAAAATATGCACTATATGCATGAATTCCAATGAATGCAACCTATAATAATATGAGAATGCAATGTAAGATGCAAAAATAAGATGCAAATGCTTGATTTTTAGAATATCATGACAGATTGCACAAGAAAGCATTCACATTCAAATGATGAACAACAAACATTTTCCATTACAATGCAACCCGATTGTTTTCAGAAATTGTTCAAAAATAGATTTTCAGTTGCATTTCAGAAGTTTCAAAAACCATTCACAATTCATTCAAAATTTTCACATTCTGGTATGAGGTGGAGGTGAAGGTCCGAAGGCCCTACTCACACATAGTGAGAGTTTCCGACTAGACATAATCCAATCTTCCACAAACACCATTTGATATACCAGATATACAGTTAAGTTCAAATGTGCTATCAAACATACAGTTTCAATCAAGAATAGTTCAATAATGGATTTAGACATTTTCATTACAGCACAATGGAGGAACAATCAGTTCAGGTATGTAGAATTAATACTTATCATAAGAACAACATCACCAAGTGCCATACATAACAATATCATGAGTAATTTAGATATATCAATTGGCATGAGATGCATTTCCACAAAGATGAGTGAGATTCACAATTCCAAATCATTCATTCAAAAATAAACTCTCCCTTTCAATGTGCATAAATTTAACATTTGACATTTTCTGAAAAACATGCAACCTATGACCTATATGAACACGTGACTCATGGTACCGGGCGGAGGCACATTCTCACTCATGGTGACAGATTTCAGACAAGAATAACCTGCCCTTCCTCAAGTCAGCATTTAATATACCATGTAGTCATGAAAATGATAAACATCAAGCATTCTCAGAAATTTTGCCTTCTTGAAACAAGAAAGATTTTCATATTCAATTTGAAAGCACATGCAAATCAAGGCAAATTGATTTCATTCCAAACACATGATTCATTATAAGCTAAACTAATAGAATTTCTGAATTTTGATACTAGGTGGAGAACTTTGATCCTACGATCACCTCACGCATAATGATAGCTTCCTGACCGACTTAATCTATCATTTCACATATCACATTTGATATACCAATGATTCATTCAATGAAAGCATGAATGGCTTGTAAAGAACTTGCAATTTAAAGCATAATAAAGTAGCAGATGGAAAACATCAAAAACACCAATTTGACAAAGAAAAGGTAAAGTCGGGATGTTACCAAACGAGTGTGCCTTGTTCCCTTTTATTGGAACCCCTTTCAATTTATTTCCTCAAGACACACCTGCGTCAAAGCCAACTCATTTGATAAATTTGGTAACCCAAGTCTTCATGGGTCCCTTCTGATAAGTAGCACTACCACCAAACGAAGTTTTCTTCTTTTTCATTGTCACAATATCATCATTCTTCATGATCCTGCAATTCTCAATGACATGTCCATGGTTTTCACAATAATAGCATTGAGGAGTGGCAACTCTAGTAAAAGATTTTTTTTTAACATGATCAAAAGAGTTTTCAAAAATATTCCTTCTTTTATTTTCAAAAGGTCTAGATTTAACAAAATTAAACCTAGCATTCATTCTAAAAGTATGAAAATTATCAGTTTTCAAAAGCCAACACTCTTTCATAACATGTCCATACTTCTCACAATGATAGCAACAAGGAGAAGTAGTTCTAACAAAAGATTTTTCATTATGAGCATAAGTTTTTCCAAGGAACTTTCCCTTGTTTGATGAAAACCTTTGAGCACGATAAGCATGTTTGTCACTGAATTTTCTTTGAGCATTGAACTTTGCATTCATGGCATGAAATTCATCTTTTTATTTCACAAAACAATTATCCATGACATGGCCAAATTTGTGACAATAGAAGCAGGAAACATTTCTTTATCTTTTTAAAAAAGATTTATCTTTGCATGCCTTTTCATCATCTATTTTCATGACTTTACAATCATCCATTTCATGACCATGCATGCCACAATAAAAGTATTTAACATTCAATTTCATTTTTTGCCCACCTTGAACTTTTTGAAACTCTTTTTGCATTTTGGGCTTTGTGTTAAAAAATTTCTTTTTATTAAAACCATTTTCATTTGATTTTTTTGTTGTTTGAGGAGCAGACTGATTTGGAGACCCACTTGATGTGCTGGCTATGTTTAAACTGTGGACAAATGATGTATAGACTTTATTTTTAAAATTCTTTTTGTTCACAGGATTATAACCTAGCCCCTCTCTTTAGAAATTCACCTTAGTCCCCAATATCTTGTTCAAATTTTCTTTCCCTTGGACAAATTTAGACAATGACGCATTCAAGTCTACAATTTCAGATTCAAGGGAAGTAATATGCAGCTCATAACTTACAATTTCTTGTTCGCTGTAAACAATAGTCTCATTCAACACTCTATTGGTAATTTTATAGCTTTCAATCTCTTGTTCCAATACAAGTAGTTTTTGAGATTCAGCATTGACATCCAAAGCTTTCCCTTTTTCAAAAGTTTACAGTTTTTCAGACATGGCATTGTTTAATTATTTCAACTTTTTATTTTCAGATTTCAACAACACATTCTCTTCTTCAATTTTATCAAAACTGTTTAGTCTACGCTCAAGCAAGGAATTCTGAATTAGCATAGCACTGTTGTTCTTTTTAAGCTCTTCATTTTCACTTATGATGCTTTTGCTATCTAATTCAGTGTTAAGAAGTTTTTCAAACAACTTTTCATCATCAGACAATGAATCTAACTTGTTTCTAAGGTGTTTTTCTGTTTCTTCAAGTAATAAAATCTTAGACAACAAGAGTTCATTTTGTTCACTCAATTCATGACAAACATTCTCAATTTCAAAAGATGTATTAGATTTCCTAGCCATTTCAAGTTCTTCATTCATGCAAGAAATCTCATCTGAGAACAATTCGACTTTTGATTCAAGAGATTCATCTTCATTTTCTAGATTTTTAATTTTTGATTCTAAATCAATGCATTTTTCACAAGGAAGATTATCATGCACATTTTTATCAAGTTTCTTTTTCAATATTTTATTTTCAGACTTGATCTTCTTATATCTACACGACAACTCTCATAAGCATCAAGTAGTTCTTCAATGGAGAATTCATCTTCATCAGAATTAGAATTTACCTCCTCAGCATTATCGTCATTGTGTTGATCGGCATCGTCGGCCATGAGATATTTTTGTCTTTCCTTCTCTTGAACTTTGATCAACTGATCCATAAGCTCCTTTGCCAACCTACAAGAAAATACAAATGGATACTTTTTAGTGCTCACGGAAGCTTTCAATAAACTAAGAGCATCAACATTATCATGGTGCATCAGTACATCCTCTTCAGACCACATGGTCTCGTCAAGAGATAATTTGTTCGGACCATGATAGATTAATTTCCAAAGACCAGGATTTATAGAATTAATCATCCCACATAGTTTGCCTAGCGAAGAATTAAAATCTGAACCAGTGAAGATAGGCAAACAATTCATCGAGATATGTTCAACAGAAAAATTTATGATTGTAGAAAGCACTCGGATCACTCCGTAGATCGTGGGATCTAGGGACAATAGAGCCTTGCTCTGATACCAATTATTGGGGTCCCGTAGTGCAGGAACACGGATCTAGAGGGGGGGTGAATATATCCCTCTACTAAAAACATGTCCAATTAAAAATTTAAACCTACTCGCAGCGGAATTAGCAAGTTTAGCAAGATTGAGGAATTTAAACTAAGCAAGATAAACTAGATTCTCTCAATCTTACCGAGGTCACACGATTGCGTAAATAGATTAAATAATGATACACATAATCACATAATTCAAACCATGAGACACGGGGATTTTTAAGGTGGTTCGGGACCACGATGGGTTCCCTACGTCCACCCCTCACCAAACCGGTGAGGCTTCATTGCTGTTAAAAATAGCATGGGGAAAAATCTCCACACACACACGGAGCCAAGCTCCAACACACACACGTAGGGCGATGCCTACACAACCACACAGGAGATAACTCCCAACCACACACGGAGAACACACCCCAAGGTACGCCCAAGCACACACGCGGATATGCTCCGCACAAAACGACGCAACTGCGTCAACACAAACACTCGGAGAACCCTTTCTCAGAACCCCCACACAAGATAATCGTTTAGAAGTAGATGAAGTATTCACGGATGTATACAATAGACTCCAAACAAACTCTAGGGACTTAATCAAAGAAGATATAGCATGTATGAAGCTCCCCCTTTTTGAAATACTCCGGCTCTTCTTGGCTCGTCATCGGATGATGGCGATTCTTGCATCCACTTGATCCTCTCCTCGAGCCGCTTCTTTTCTTCTTCTACCACGTGCTCCAAATCTTCATGGATGTAGATGATAACCACATTGCAAGAGTTCCTCTTCCATTCCCCCCCGTTTCTTCTCCTATAAGAAAGAGCAAATAAGCATTAGGGTTATATTCCTCACAAATTCGTAGCTCTTATATATACAACTCAGCGAGTGGGGGAAAAGACACATAAAACCCTCCCAATATGTCTTAAAAACTCCCTCATATGTATAGGAACTTATTGGGGGTAGTTTGGTAAAGTTCCATGGCCTAAAGAATGAGTTTTCAAGACTTCCGCAACTTCCGTGCCGTAAAGTGTCGACTCTTAGAGTCGACACTCGCACCTAGTGCAAGCAGAAGACAAAAACCAGAACGTTGCCAAAAAAGTGTCGACTCTTAGAGTCGACTCTTCTTCCCTGCAAGACACACAACACACACAACAGAACACTGCCCAATAAGTGTCGACTCTTAGAGTCGAGTCTTCTCTACTCTAACACTAAAACACCATATTTAGGCTCTATAACCCCATGAATTGAAAGAGGGTTGATAGTACCATTGATCCTTGATTCAAAAGGGTTTTGACCTATAGATATGAACCTTCAAAACACAATGAAACATGAGATTTACTTGGATATCAAATCTCAAGCTAAAAGCCTAAAAAGCTCCATGAAGAAAGTGCAGAAATGCACATGAGCAATTTTGATAATTCTGAACAATACCAAGAATAAATTGAGTATGTTGAGCACATTATGACCCTCAAAGATTATGAAAAAGTCATGGACCACAATCAAGGGTTTTTTACATTTAAACTTGATGCTTCTACAAAAACAAGGACACAATTTCACAACTATCAAAAAGTGAACTTGTTGATCCTTGTATCTACAAATATCCCCAAGAATCAATTCCATACTCCATATCAAGAGATTAGCTCAGTTCAATACATGCAACCTGATTCCTAACAAATCATAGTCCAAATGAAGAACTTGCATGAAACGCATTCAATACATTACAACCTCATGAAAGATGTTCATGAAAACAATCTGGAACTTAGCCAAATGTGAAATCACATAGTCATGCATGTGAGCAATACATGTGAATATCAAATACCCCATTTTCACCAAGTGAACAAAGTTTGTCACAACCATCATTTATTAAAACCCAATCATGGTTTCTTCATGAAAGCTATATGCAGGCAAATCATTCACACTGTTAAGCCTTCACATCCATTTCAAGCTTCATAGCAAGAGGATAAGGAGATTCAAACACATTCCACCAAGAGAGGCTACTATAAGGGTGAATCACAAGCATTTGCTTTGATGCCAAATACACAAGCATGTAGAATAGCATGGGAGCTCATTCATTCCATTAGCATGAGCTAAGTCATTCATGCAGATAAAAACCAACATCCTTGGACCATTGATTTCACAAGGAGGATTGGTAAGAACAAGGGGCCTTCTTGAATTCCTTCAAAAACACCATAAAGTTAGTCTTCCACAAGAAGGAATATAAGTAAGAAAGCTTTGCACGATTACATCGTTTCTCTTCAAAAGTCACATTAATGCACCACTAAAAAACCTTTTCTCTTGAATCAAGCAGTTCTAGAATGAATATGAACAATATAGCATGCAAACCAACCCGGAACACTATCATCTCAAATGCTATGATCTCAATAGTGAAAAGGTGAGTTTGAAACAAGAATTTATCAAGTTAGCATTTCAACTAAACCATGCACACCATCTTATATTGTCAAAGGCAAAGATATGAAATTATCATGCTACCATGAAAAGCCCAAACATGCTATTTTCACACAGTCCATCTTCTAGAAATTATATCACTCATATCAAATGAAACTCAATGAAATGTATTGATATCATGATGAGGTTCATATTCAACTTGACATTCCAAAGGTGTTAAACATCTGAGACTCCACATGCAAAGGGCAATCCCATACACCATAGCAGGAAAACAAGGATATCAAGCACATGAACAACCAAGTCTAAGCATGTGAAGGCTAGGGTCGATGCACATATAAAACAAGTTGATGCACAAATAAGAATTTATTTATCCTTCTATGAAGAACTAGGAACCGTCATTCATGATCAACTCAAGAGACTCAAGGTTGATCAATTTTCTACATTAAAGCATTTTCAAACCACCAAAGCCTCAAGTAGGAATTCAGTCAATTTGACATGCATTAAAATGATTTAGAGTCATCATCAGAACTGGTTTCAATCTCAGGAACACAATGAGAAGAGTGCATGATTCATAGTCAATGTTTAAGAACAAAACGTCATACACTTAACCAAGGTGTGAACATCATGATTCCAAATATGTCAGACTATCAAGTTCAGAACTTCATGGCAAGAGCATAAGGAGATTCAAGCACATGAAGATATGAAGAACCATTCAAGCACAAGGCCAAGCAACAAAGTCATTTTGTAATCATCAAAATCACATACACAACAGATCCACATCAATTCCTTATTTGGAGATAACATGACCAAGGAAAGAAACCTCCTTTAGCCAGAACTCACATTTATTTAGCTTGGCACATAGTTGGTGTTCCCTTAATGTTTGTAAGGTAGTTCTCAGATGTTCCTCATTTTCTTCTTTCATCTTGGAATAGATAAGGATGTCATCAATGAATACGACAAAGCAGTCTAGATATGGCATGAAGACGTTGTTCATGAGTTGCATAAATGCTGCGGGGGCGTTGGTTATCCTGAACGGTATAACCACAAACTCATAATGTCTATATCTACTACAGAAAGCCGTCTTGTGAATATCCTCTTCCTTAATCTTCAGCTGATGATAGCCAAACCTGAGGTCAATCTTGGAGAAATACTCCGCATCGGAGATCTGGTCGAACAGCTCATCAATATGCGGCAGTGGGTACTTGTTCTTGATGGTAAGTTGATTCAACTACCGGTAGTCGATACACAGCTTGAGGAATCTATCCTTCTTCCTAACAAATAGAACTGGCGCACCCCAAGGGGATGTGTTAGGTGGAATAAAGACTTTCTCTAGCAACTCTTGAAGTTGCCTTTTCAATTCCTTGAGCTCCGTTGGGGACATCCTGTAAGGGGCCTTTGATACAGGTGCTGCTCCAGGTGTGAGTTCTATGGAAAAATTAACCTCCCTCTTGGGTGGTATACTGGGTAAGTCCGAAGGAAAGACGTCCGAAAATTTATGCTACAAATCACCGGCACCAGCCCTCGCGCCAGCTTGGGCCATATTCTATAGTGCCTGGGTAAGACCTGCAATAGTCTGTTGCATCCTGTCCCAGTCAACCCGGTGTGCCATCGTGAAAATAAGTTACCTGAGAGGATAATCAATTAGTTAATTCCTATGGAATTAATAGAATTATCCTAGAGAAAATTTCTAATTTAACTATCTCATCCCGGCTCTCCCCATTCTCACATGGCAGGAAATTTCTTCTTGGCTCATGGGATTGGGTCCTTAACCTTGGACTTAGCCTATGACATTTTACTAGGAATAAGTAAGTCCTGAGACCTAGGCTTTGATACCAACTTAACTGTCACGCCCCGAGACATATGTACAACGGAAGTAATATCAGGGAACGTAAGCAGTCGGCAATACGCCTCAAGCCAGCAACAAAATCAAAGCGCAATAAACATCCACATAAAGATGGAGTACACAATATTTGACGAAAATTCTAACTTTTATTGATAATAGTGATTCATAATTACATAAGGTTGACTCTTGATCTACTAGACTCAAGAACAGATGAAAATTTCATAGTAAGACTAAATAAAGTGAAAATTACATCATGACTCTAGACTACTTGAAAACTCTTGACATTCTAAGTCTTCTCCCGGCCATCAATCATCACTCTCGGACCCGTTGTTAGAATAATCCGAATCCGACTCACTTGAACTTCCTGAAAAGATTGAAAAAGTAGGGTAATGAGCACACTTGCCCAATAGGTATCTTCGCATCAACATGGAGGCATGCTTTAAGTAATTTCATTTTTGATCTAGTGAACAAAGTAAAATAAAATGTGATAAAATACACGAACGAAATCCAAGTAACAAGATATGAATTATAGAGATATGAATAATATGAATGGAAAATAGAGCATGATTAAGCAAGATTTATAAGGTAAAGGGGCCTTTCATTAATAAGAATGTACTTCATAACCATAAAGGCTATGCACTAGAAAGTCATGAACAAGAATGTACTAGCAAGCATGTAAACTATCACAAGTTTGCCTCATGGTTTTCACCCATCTATAAAAAAAGTACTCCCGGCATAATGCGACGTCAGTGTTCATCGTACCCCATAGCTTTCAGCACGTTTCCGACTATCTGCCGAGGGGGCTAGTGTGGAGCCCTTGGACACTATCTGTGCCCGCTCTTGCATCTTCAAGTTACAGATCAAGCTACTTCCATGAAAATATAGTAAAGTTTAGGCCAATAATGTTCAATTCAATAATAGTTTCCATGATAACGTAACCAAGGTAGAGAACACACAATAAGAGATCATAAGAATTCCAAAGATGACTTAAGACAAGGCCATGCCACGGAAGGAATTCGGCAGCATAACGACATATTGTTTAACTTCCATAATTTATTAGATAGCTTTAGAATAAGGTGTTAGGTTCTAGATAATCAATAGACCATCTGGGAAGTTAGGTAAACCAACCCTAGGGTCAAACCTCGGGTTAGACAAGAACTGAGAAGAAGCGGTCGTTTCTGAACCATTTTTGGACATACGCGGTCAAGACATGACCGCTATTATAAATAGACAGTCAGGTCGGGACCGTGTCTATACTGGGCCGATGCCAGAACAAGAAAGGCTCGACGTAAGAAAACTCAGGACAGACACGATCATGGACTGGCCCCTACTAGGCAATAGCTATCTCCTGAGGGCCGCTTCAATCTAGGACTCAGAAAAACACCGGTAGTGTAAGTGCTTTCTAGACAATTGCGCTTTGAGGGTACAACCAGCTCAACATCCTAGAGGGAATCCCTGGCTCACGGAGACTTACGGAGGCCTTGAAATAAGATCACCTAGTCCGGTGGAAGGAATATTCAACGGAGAGGATCACAAGTCCAAGAGGTGTGCCTATAAGTGCAAAAGTGTATCTAATGGCCACGCATCGGGGTACGCACCATGTACTTAAGAAAAGACTATAGATGAGAAGGAATCGTGACAAAATAACGATCAAAACATCACTGAAACAAGTCCGTGAAGCATGTAAAAAAATATGATCATTAGTACAAGAGTATATGTTTTTGGCATGAAATTAGCATAAGCTAAAAATAGGTTCAAAGTGCATAAGGAACATGAAATCAATCAAGATGAATAGTTAACCTAACCTAGTTTATGAATGCAGATCATAACCAGGAATAAAACTTAATTATGTAAGCTTAACATATGGTTAATAGGGCTGTTCTATAATCTGTTTCGGGTTAACAAAATACAGAACACAGGAAACTAAAGCGGTCTCGAGAGGACCGTTTCTGGTAGTAGCGGCATTGCTGGAACCGCTATTGTACTTTGGCGGTCTTGGAAAGACCGCATTCTGCCTACTACGGGCAGAAGGTTTTTAGAACTATTTGAGGCCTATTCTAGGGTACATAATGTGTGAAAAGCATGCTAAACATTAAAATAACATGATAGGTCATGATGGATCATGGGTAGTATGATTTAAGCCAAGATTAACATCTTTTTCCTTTAAGGTGTGGGGACATGCATGCTTTGAAATCCCTAATTACGCAGTGATAGAAAAACGTAAAATACTCCATGTACAATCAATGAAAATAGGATAAAACAGAGGGCTTTTACTCCTGACATATTATTCTAGCCATCCACGAGATAACCTACCTCTGTGACAAGCTTTAGACTTCGAATTTCTAATTGGAAGATCGCTCAGGTTCCTGCACGTCCTATGCCAAACCAGCAACTTCCCGCCCCTCTATCTTCTGGTTCTCTTGACCTAAATTCATGAAAATACGAGGGTAGGTAGAAGATAGAAAGTGGAACAAAAAGTTCTAAAGACACAACGTGAACAAACCTCGTTTAGGGCTTCTAATCTCCTAATCTTCACTGGATTGACGCACGGGTTCCTATGCAGCCTGTAGCGAACCAGCGACTTACAGACGCCTTAATTCTTCAACGACTGGGTTTTCTAGCACGAAAATTGAAGGGGGGTTAGATAAAACTAAGGAGAACAAAATCTTTTAAATAACCAACTTGAGATACCATCTCCTTACCATCAAACATCGCGAGCCAAAATAAGGGTTCACGTAGTTCGAACCTGAACCCAATTTATAGAGTTTACCCAGGGTTTGGGGATTAGATCGGATCTAGAGTCCTAAATTGGGGTAGAATTATCACGCCCCGATGCGGAAAATCGGGACTAGCAGTAGAAACAAGTAATAATAATATGTTGATTTACAGACATGATGTGTTAAATCTAAGAGATCAACAACACACAACTCCATTCATTAGCTAACAATTAAATAATCCGGATTCCAATCACATAAACTCCCTAAAACAATCTTTCGACAACATCCACTTAACACTATTACATTGCGGAATTCAATTTACAATCCTCTCACAACATAAATAGACACAAATACTACGACTAGATCCACAAGCTTTAAATTGGCTCGCTCCAAGGCCATCACTCTTGCCCATCCCCATCAGTCTGTGAATCCTCTCCCGAGCTACCTGAAAAGGGGGAAAAACTGGGTGAGCGAACGCTCAGTAGGTAATAACAGGTAAATTTAAGTGATTAACCAATTAAATTGCATTTTTAAGCGCGAAAATAAAGAACAAAATGAAATGATAATATGACAACAAGATAATCGAACGAAGGCAAGATCAAGATATAACTGGAAATTGGCCAATCAAGTAAGAACTAACCAATTCAAGAAAACTTCAAGTACTAGATTATTGTCGTAGACATCACGCTAGTCATGCACTCGGTGCAATGCCTCACCATGTCATTCAAACTCCCCGGGGCACAAGTACTTTTTGGCGCTCCTCCCAGGACCAGACCGGGCCCTTATGATGTGTTGGCATTGATTTGATGGATCCAAGATCCCAAGTTATGCCTAGACATTAATCAAGTTAAATGGCCAATGATGTCAAGGTATAACTTACCTCGGAGGATCCCAAGGATAAGTTGAAGAGATATTTGGACCAAAAATTCAAGTTATCAAGAACCAATCAGGTCCTTGGTTTCAAACACGAATAATCTTGGAAAATAACTTCTGGATGATAAGCGGTTCACACTGGGCCGCTCAAACCATACACGGTCGATATTGGATCGTTTAGGACAGAAATGGGCTGAGGATCAGCCTCACCAAAGTCAAGGGTACACGGTCCATGTCGAGCCGTTCAAATAATTGGACGGTCAATAATGGACCGCTCAAGGCTAGCAGAGCTGGAAGCCCAATAACAAAATAAACGGGCCTTATGGGGCCGCTCAACTGGTGGACGGTCCAATAAGATCCGCTCTATGACGTGGGCGGTTCAAATTAGTCCGTTAAACAGAACTTAGCACAAGGAAATAGAAATCTACCCAAATGGGATCCGAGCTATCATAAGTGGGGCAGAACTGAACCAGGTCCAGCCCACTGTCCACTTGGTAAGCCTAGGGCTTATCGGGTCGATCCAAATGTGATTTGGTCGAAGATAGAAAAAGGTTGATCGACCAAGGTAAGTGGCACTTGGGCAGAGTTGCACGGTTCTTAATGGGCCGCCCAGTGAGCCAGACGGTCCCTCTCGGGCCGCGCAAACCTCAGGGGGTCCAAGTTGAGCCGTGACTCACAACACGATAATCAAAGCGATTCGATCATGTACACAGGTTCAGGTTTTGGTAGTACAACCTGCCCGACATCCTAGTTGGAATCCCAGGCTCGCGTGGGCTTACGAAGGTCCCGTAATGAAGGTCCTAGTCCGACGGAAGGAATATCCAGTGGAGAGTCCCAATCATTACAAGGAAATGAGGCTATCAAATCATCAGAAATCTGTATGGCGGTCAGTCAATCCTACCGGAGTAGAATCACTGTCAAATAACCTAGTAGCATGGAATCATGGTTAAATTTAACATATTGAAATAAATTAAGTCTATGATGAAAGAATAGTCAAACATTATGAAATCTTTTCTCACATATGTTCCTTTTTCTTATGGGTTATTAACCTATCATTAGCCAAATTCTACTAAGCTAAATCATGCTAAAAAGGAAAACAAGCAGTTCTGTACAATTGGGCGGTTCTGTCTGAGCCGCTCACTGTCCTCGGCGGTCGCACGACAGGCCGTTCATCTCCTTCCAGGTCAGAAGGCCTGTCAGGGTTAAGCGGTATGTAATGTGCCGCTGAGGAACTTGCACGATCTGGAACAGGCCGCCTAATGACAGGGCGATTAGGGTTAAGCTGTGCAAACTACGAAGCACAATACATGAACGGTCAGGAACTATCCGCTTGACAAGGATGGGCGGTCTATCGAGAGGCCGCGCAAATCAACCTAGCCCGCCACCCCTTCGTCTTATCCGTTGCCAGCGGGGTTGGCTAAGGTTAGCAAGAATGTCCAAATACGAATAGTATAAAGCATAAAATTTAGGGCTTTTATAGTCAAAAGAACGAGTATGAAAAGTTTTACAAGATAGCATGATCAATTTCATGTTTAGTGCCTGGAATCCTTACGTAAATCAAGATGGGACAATGGTAACCCTAGTTCTAACATGCTTCCACTAAACCTCGAAATACTAACAGGATGCTAGATTAAAATTGGGGCTTTCTAGACCAATCGAAAGAGGACAGAACAATGCTTCTTTTGATGTATCATACTTAGGGTTTGGCTTGCTATGACCTACCTTATTCGAAGGATGAAGGAAGAAGAGGGATGTCGACGCGCTAGGTACACACCGCCAAAGAGCGTCGGAATTCTCCCTCGATCGAGCTCCTCTCCGGTCGCCACAACAACTAAACGATTCTAGGGTTGCTAAGGGTCATTTTTATAGGTTCAATTGAGTTTAGGGAGTCCTAATCGCGAAGATAGAGTCCTATTATCGTGGACGTGAGAGATTCGTACGAGACCAAGTCTATCCACTACTCCGTCGCAAAATACTCCTCCTAGGGTTAATGTTTCGAAGATTAATCAGAGGGGAAATGAAGAGTTAATCTTAGCCTTTCATTTTGCATCCGATTTTAGCTTAAATGGTCGGGTATTGGGCTTGAATTTCGTGTTTTAAGGTTCGATTAGGCTAAGTGTGGTTTTGGGCCTTAATCTATTAATTCGACTTGGTTACAATTTTTATTTGGGATGGTCATAGAAGATAATTTTACTAAGCATTTTATCCACTACGAGATTCTAATTTTTTTAGATTTTTATAAAATGGTCGAATTTTGACTTTTCTTATTTCTTAAGGCCCAGTTTGATAACGGAAGAAGCCTCGGGTAGAATGAGTTATTCCACCTTTTCACCCTTGTTCGAGTTTGATAGCAGGGTTAAGTTACCAGGGGTCGGTTAGGATAAAAGCCCTTATTCTAGGAATAACTCATTCTGCCATTTCTTAGGAAGGAGTTATTCCTAGGGTAAGAACAAGTTATCAAACTGAAAAAGAGAAAAGTCAAAGAATAACTCATCCTAACCCATCCCATATGAGTTATCCTAACCTATTATCAAACTGGGCCTAAGGAATCTCTACTTAATTTTCTTAAAAATTTTATTCTTTAATAAGTCGGGGTGCTACACCCTCCCCCACTTAAAGGAATTTGGTCCTCCAAATTCACTGCACTTAATAGAACGGGGAGCGAGATAACTCACCTAGAATAAGTCAGGATATTGCTTCCGCATGGTTTCTTCGAATTCCCAGGTAGCTTCTTCGGTTCCATGCCGACTCCACTGAACTTTAACCATGGGTATAGAACGACTTCTGAGATGCTGCTGCTTACGATCCAGAATCTTAATAGGTCTTTCTTCATAAGTCAAATCTTCCTTCAGTTCAAAATCCACATGCTGAATGACATGAGTGGGGTCATACACATATTTTCGCAGCATAGACACATGGAAGATATTGTGTACTCTTGATAACTGAGGTGGTAGTGCTAAACGGTAAGCCACCTCCCCCACTCTTTCCAGAACTTCGAATGGACCCACATATCTTGGACTCAACTTGCCTTGAATACCAAACCTGCGAATCCCTCTCATGGGAGAAACCTTCAAAAACACATGATCACCAACCTGAAACTGCAAGGCTCTCCTTCTGTTGTCGCCATAACTCTTTTATCTTGATTGTGCTACTAACAACCGATCTCTAATAACACGGATATTCTTGGATGATTCAGAAATGAGATCTGGTCCCAGCTATTGCTTCTCAGCTACCTCATCCCAACATAATGGAGATCGACAACTTCTTCCATACAAGGCTTCAAACGGAGCCATCTGAATGCTAGACTGATAACTGTTATTGTAGGTGAATTCAATCAAAGCCAAGTGATCACCCATTTACCTCCAAAATCAATCATGCAGGCTCTAAGCATATCTTCCACTATCTGGTTGGTTCTTTCAGTCTGTCCGTCTGTTTGTGGATGAAAAGTAGTACTTAAATTCAAACGGGTTCCCAAAGATTCTTGCAATCCTTTCTAAAAATGTGAGGTGAATCTGGGATCTCTATCAGACATAATGCTGACCGGAATACCATGGAGTCTTACAACTTCCTTCATATATAGAGCCGCCAAGACGTCAACCGTCCACTTAGACTTAATGGACAAGAAATGAGCAAACTTCGTCAATCTGTCAACAATAACCCATATTGCATCGAATCCACTGCGAGTCCTAGGTAGGCCCATAATAAAGTCCATACCAATACTTTCCCACTTCCATTGAGGTATATCAAGTTGTTTCAGTTTTCCTGCAAGTCTGAAATGCTCAGCCTTGACTTGCTGACACACTAAGCATCTACTCACGAATTCTGTAATTTCCTTCTTCATATTCGGCCACCAAAAGGATCTTTTCAAATCTTTAAACATCTTAGTACCTCCAGGATGAATAGTGTATCTGGATCTATGAGCTTCTTTGAGAATCTTATTCTTGATTTCTGCTACATCAGGTACACATGTCCTTCCTTGAAACAACAATCTGCCATCGTCAGCCATCATAAAATCAGGTCTGCTACTCAAATTCTCCTTGATCTCTACCAACTCTGGGTCGTTGTCTTGCAAGGTCTTGATTTCCATTAACAATTCTGGTGTGAGTTGAATCTGAGCGATCGTAACCTGATCCTTGTCAACATTGAGATCCAAACTAGCTAACTGCTCTAACAGCCTCCATTCTTGTAACATAAGATGCGACAATTTAGCTATTGGCTTGCGACTCAAGACATCTGCTACTACATTCCCTTTTCCAGGATGGTATTCTATAGAGAAGTTAAAGTCCTTTAAATACTCAAGACATCTCCACTACCTCATATTGAGTTCCTTTTGAGAAAATAAATACTTCAGACTCTTATGATCTGAGAACACTGTAAATGTCTATCCATACAAGTAATGCCTCCATATCATCAAGGCAAACACCACCGTTGCAAGTTCCAAATCATGAACATCATAGTTCTCTTCATGCTTCCTCAACTGCCTAGAAGAATAGGCTATCACTTTCCCATGCTGCATGAGCACACAACCTAGACCAATGCCTGAAGCATCCATATACACCACGAAATCTCCTTCTCCAGATGGTAAAGCCAACACAGGGGCAATAGTTAGACATTCCTTCAAGGTCTAAAAACTTCTCTCGCAATCCTCAGACCAATCAAATTTGTTCTCCTTGCGGGTTAATCTTGTTAAAGGTACAACAATCTTGGAGAAATCCTTAATAAATCTTCGGTAATAACCTGCTAGGCCTAGGAAACTTCTAACTTCAGTCACACTAGCAGGCCTATCCCAATTCTTCACTGCCTCTACCTTCGAGGGGTCAACGGAAATACCTTCCTTTGTAATAATATGCCGTAAAAAGGACACCACGTGTAGTCATAATTCACACTTACTAAACTTGGCGTATAGCTGATGGTCTCTCAATAATTGCAATGCCATCCTCAAATGTTCGGCATGCTCCTCCTTGCTCTTAGAATAAATCAAGATGTCATCAATAAACACTACGACCCATTGATCAAGATAGGGCCGAAACACATTGTTCATCAACTGCATGAAAGCTGCGGGTGCATTCGTTAGTCTAAAAGGCATAACCACAAATTCACAATGCCCATACCAGCTACGGAATGTCGTTTTATAAATATCTTCATCCTTGATTCGTAACTAATGATATCCTGATCGGAGATCAATCTTAGAAAAATACTGAGCTCCTGCTATCTGATCAAATAATTCGTCAATTCTCGACAATGGGTACTTGTTCTTGATAGTTAGCTGATTCAATTGCCGATAATCGATGCACAACCTCATTGAACCATCCTTCTTCCGGACAAATAATACTGGAGCTCCCCACGGGGATGTACTTGGACGAATAAACCCCTTCTCAAGTAATTCCATTAACAGCTGCTTCAATTCCCTAAGCTCCGTAGGAGACATACGATAAGAAGCATTGGAAACAGGGGTCGCGCCAGGAATTAAATCAATAGAAAAGATAACTTCCCTCTCTCGTGGAAGTCTTGGCAATTCCTCATGAAAAACATCTGAAAAATCTCAGACAATAGGAATGATGAGGGCATCACACCACGTACACTCGGGCTTGGCACTTCTCTCCCTCCCGGAGGCAGCTAGGGAGCAGCCCTTCTTCAGACGGAACATTGGTGCTTATCATCATATTACATTTTCCTATTTTCTTGAGTCATTTTGATGTATTTGCCTATGTTTTGAGTCATGTTACTAGGTTATCATGTTATCTACTTATGCTTGTATGTAGGCTAGTGGGCTAATGGGGCTAGTAGGTCTTATTGGGCCATTTCTTTGGTTTGGCCCATGGGCGCCCCTCTCCCCACCCCTTGGTCTTCCGTCATTTGTCCATTTCATGAGGACTTTTTGTAAATTGGGTTTTCCTATATATAGGACCCCAAACCCCCTCTTTTGAAGGTAATGAAGATTTGAATATTGCAAGCATAAGTGCACTCCTCTCTCTCTCTCTAGCCTTCACTCTCTCCTTCTCTCTCTCTCACTAAGGGGGCCGACCCCCTCTCTCTCTCTTCCTCCTCCTCTCTCTCTCTCCCTTGGGCGAACCTGCCCTTTCACCTCTCCCTCCCCTTGCCACCTCAGCTGCCACCTCATCCCTCCACCCTTTCATATTCCCAAGGCCATAACTCCCTTCAATTCCTTCCACAACCCAAGGCAGCCTTTCCTCTTCCCCAAGCAGCCCTCCCTCTTCCCCACACCCTCCATTCATATCCCTAGGGCAAATTAACCCCCCATACCCCTGCTGGTTGCGCACCCACCACACTAGCCCACCCCCCATTCCCTTGGCCGACCCCCACCACCCCTTTGGATAGCTACGGACCCTCCACCCTCCTGGACCTCCACCTTCCCTTCTCCACCCCTCTCATCATTCTCCCACATCCCATCCCCCATCTACCATCACCAGCAGCCTTCCCCCATAGTTAAAACACCATTCCCTTTAACCAAGCTCCACCATCACCCCTTTGCTTAGCCAAGTCTGCAGGTAGCAGAAGAAGGTTCGTCTTGCAGAAGCTGCCACAGAGCCCAACGGCGTCATCTGAAGACGTACCATACCTTTCTGGAAAGGTCGTCCAGTCCACTACGCAGGAGAGGTGGAATCGTCCCGTTCTGAGTTCGTGCCCGACCGGGAGATCTGTTCTTCCCCAACTGCGCCAGACATCCTCTGCAGAGAGCCTGATCCCGGTTGGAAGCAACTGCACGACCAACGGCAAAGGAATCAGACCGAAGGCTCTTCATCAAAGTTCTTCCTTCCCCTGTCCCCGACCAGGAGCAAGAGACAGAACCCCATTCGGCATCCGGGGGCCAGAGTTCCGAATTTTCTCCCTCAGTCGCGCGGGTCTGACTCCTGCAGTCTGCTGCGACCAGTTCCCGCTCGTCGGCGTCCCCCTGTCCACCCTGATCTAAGATGGTGTTGCCGTCAGTTTTTCTGTGTAGAGGCTTCGTCCCCGGTTCCAGCGGTTCTGACTGTTTGTGATCCGGCGTCCAGGAGCAACCGGAGCCACTTCTGCAAGTTGCAGATAGAAACAGGGAGCCACCCGCCCCAGAATCTATTGCTCTGCTTAGACCTCCACTGCAGCCATCGCCGACGACAGAATAAATTGATATAAATCAGAGGCGTTTGGGTTCCTGTTACGAGAAGATTCCCCCTGGGCTTGTCATCGGCAAAATTCCTAACCGAGATCTATAGGGACTACACCGACTGCCTATCAACATCCACAGCCAGCGGTCCACTCCGGAAGCGGTCCCTCCTCGTGGACTACTAGCTTATTTCCCTCCTCTTGCCTGGCCGGCTTACCGCCCCTCCCTGCGGGAGGTAGTGTTTGTTGTAATCCATCAATTCCCATCCCCGAGATCACCCTCCTACGTGAGGTGTAGTGAGTGTACACTTAAACATGTTCGAAGCTTCATCGGCGCAGTGTGCGGGGAACCCACACTTCCCCGCTCGCCCTCATCTCCGACCGGGGTTGGTTTTCTCAAACCAACCAGGTGAGCCTCCTGCCCTTTCCTCCTTATACTTGTTTATTTAATATCTGCGAAACATATCGGCCGGTAGGAGAGCGAGTGCCCGATCCCGGCGCCACCTTTCAGTGTGGTCACCGTGGCTATAAGTGAGCGAGTGACCCCATGCCCTTAAGGCATCCGGCCGCCCTTGTTTGTGGGCTTTCAAACCTTCGGGAGGGCTAACTAAAGTGGTGCTGGTCCTCTAATCAGTCAGGGGCTATCTCCATCACCTCGACTCGGCATCACCGGGTCACCACGGGAATCGTGTGCGCACGGTGCGTTGGTAGCTTTAACATATTCTCGGTGCCTTGTAATTGTGATTGCGAATTAGGTCCAAGGAATCAAAGTCTCCGCTGCATTTGGTGTCACATCAATTTGGTATCAGAGCAAGTTCTAGACTTGTCTCTACTAAGTCTTGTCCTAGGGCATTTGCATTCATCACCCGATCCTCATGCATACCCCTCGTTGGTCACATGGTCCAATTGACCCCCTCCACATGGACTACATTGTAGATGAGGACCTTCATTTTGATGGAATTAATCCTCATGCCTATCTTAGATGGGAGAATACCATGGAAAGGGACTTTGAAAGTACTTGGGTATATGGGTCCGAGAGAGTCCGCAGGGCCAAGGCACAACTTCGGGGTCTAGCTAAGAAAATGTTGGAACACAAAGAGAGATTCAGAAGGGTTTGGGGACAAAAGCCCATTCACTCATGGGAAGAAATGAAGAGTGAGCTTTGGAAGATCTACGCTCCCCGACCGTCCCACTCCTACCGTAAGGACCATAACCCGAGGAGCACTCCCACTCCCCCTTTTCCTCCCAGTCAACCCAAGGCCTCCATTAGGACCCAAACCCCACCACCCAAAGGACCCCTAGATTCATTGGAAGAGATAAGAGTTGAGATCAGGAAGATCTTCACTTCCCTTAGGGCCCAAACTCCACCACCCCAAAGGATTGGGAACGGGATTGAAGTCCATGAAGCACCCCTAAATTGGGAAGAAGAATATGAGGCACAATGCCAAGAGTCGGGTCGAGGGGAACCTGACCCCATCAACCTACTCCCACCCCAACCCACAATTTCTCATGAAACCCATACTCCACACTTCCCCTTAGCCCCTATCACTACCCCTCAACTTTCCCCTGTAAGGGACACTCCACCCATGACTGGCCAACCCAAGTCACCCCACCCAACACCTCTTCCACTGTCAACCACAACCCTACCCCAACCTAGGCCTCCACTTCTTCCCCTACCGATCCTGAACCAAATTTCCCTTTACCTTCCACCCCGGGGGTACCATACACCTACCCTCATCACTCCACCTTCAAAAGACCATCTCACCTCCTTGGTAGAGGAACCCATGACTCCCACACCCGACATCATAGTGGTGGACACCCTAGAACCACTCCCCACAAACCCTTGCCCAAACCAAGGAAAGAACTTCACCTTTTACACCACCCTCTCTAAATAGGAGTGAACTTTTCATAAGTGAGCCCCTGGCTAAATGGTTAGAGGAAAATCCGGTTCACCCTATCTTGCCCCATGTCAACCCTCCCATGGAACGACACCTCCCCATAGTACCCTTCTCCACCTATCACACTACCATCCAATCCTCTTACCAAGTGGAAACTCTAGGAGACCTCCTACAAGGCCTAGCATGGCAAGTGGAGTTGACGGCTATGTTGAACCCTATGGTCGACCAACCTAGGAGCCTTGGTCTTCTACACCCATGTGTCGGGTCTATCACTTCGGTTTGCACTGTTGGTTGCTACATTAGCGACCTCCTTCTCTTTCTTCCCACACCCGATGAGCCCGAGGCCATCCTTAAATTGGAGCTCCTCATTTCAGGAAGAAAACCCAGCCATCCCCTCAAGGCTAACCCACCCACCAACAACTTTTGCCCAAAAATCTCAATAGAGGTGAATAACTCCCCACCACATGTGGACCTAGAGTTTCTAAGTAACCCAGACCATGACCCATTCGATCCCTTCCTATACCCACCCACCTTACTCAACACCAACATTTTCCTACCACAACCTACCATGATGAGTCAAAACTACCTCTCCCAAGACCATGAGGACCAAGAGTTCCTCCCCCTAGATAACCCATTCCATGACCCCTTTGATCCCTCCCAATGGAAGCCAAAGAACCCTTGGGACCTAGTCGCCTTACCCACCACCCACCTTTTCCTACCCTCACACACCATGTCAAACCTAACCCATCCATTCCAAAACTTAGCCCACACCATAAGAGCCATGACCAAAGGTGACATCCACCTAGGAAATGAGGAATCAACCCATCCCAAGATGTCCACTTTCTGGGACCCCTTCGAATCCCATGAGTGGAGACCCCCAAACCAACCCTCACCAAAAGATGGGACCATCTTGATAGAAATACATATGTCACAACATTCTACATCATGTGGTAAGGCTAGTCATGTCATTTGTGTCACATACACATTAGGTCCAGTGCACGACAGGATTACATTTGAACAAGCGGGTCCTCCCCCACTCTTCATCCATCTCATTCATGATAGGGCCACTTGTGGCTGCCCCGGACCACCTAAGTGCACCAAGGTCCACATGACTTCTAAGCATGATTGGTTTACATCTGGATGTCCAGGCCCCCCTAGGTCAATCCAAGTGAAGTCAAAACATGAAGAAAGCATTCATGGATGTCCCGGACCCCCGGCATCAAACACCCCTTTGCATGATAATCTCATCTATGGATGTCCCGGTCCTCCTAGGTCCATCGAAGTCTATGTAGCACCACTGCATGCTAGGTACCCATTTGGTTGTCCAGGACCCCCATTATCCACTAGTGAATCAACATTCATAGAGTTGCATGGAAACATTCGCAAAAACATCAACAAGAGCAACAAGATTTACAAGAAGTCTGCTGACTCCCACCGTCGCCACCAAGAATTCCAGATTGGTGATTTTGTGATGGTGAGAACTGAGAGGTTGTTCCCTGGGAATACTTCGAAGTTGAGGTCGCATGGAGCTGGCCACTTCCAGGTGCTGAGACGCCTTGGCACCAATGCTTACGTGTTGGACCTCCCTGAAGAGTACGGAGTAAGCCCCACATTCAATGTGGCTGACCTGGTGCCCTACAAGGGCCCCACGGTGACACCCGGTGAGGAAATCCAGCCTACTCCCTCCTTTGAGAGTGCCCCCACACCCCAGGGAGCTCAACCCCATTTGAGAAACCGGCGCGATGAAGTGGAGCAGATATTAAATGAACAGGTTACCATCACAAGGAGCAAGGCGTATGAGCGCTACCTGGTCAGGTGGAAGGGACGACCCCCCCTCGGACGATACCTGGGTGAGCCGGGAGGATCTCCAGCAGCTGCCCCCCGATCTCCTAGAGCAATACCGCAGCAGGGAGGGCCTTTACTCGACAGAGTCGAGCTCTTCGCCGCCCGGGAGAATTGATGAGGGCATCACACCACGTACCCTCGGGCTTGGCACTTCTCTCTCTCCCGGAGGCAGCTAGGGAGTAGCCCTTCTTCAGACGGAACATTGGTGCTTATCATCATATTACATTTTCCTATTTTCTTGAGTGATTTTGATGTATTTGCCTATGTTTTGAGTCATGTTACTAGGGTATCATGTTATCTACTTATGCTTGTATGTAGGCTAGTGGGCTAATGGGGCTAGTAGGTCTTATTGGGCCATTTCTTTGGTTTGGCCCATGGACGCCCCTCTCCCCACCCCTTGGTCTTCCGTCATTTGTCCATTTCATGAGGACTTTTTGTAAATTGGGTTTTCCTATATATAGGACCCCAAACCCCCTCTTTTGAAGGTAATGAAGATTTGAATATTGCAAGCATAAGTGCACTCCTCTCTCTCTCTCTCTAGCCTTCACTCTCTCCTTCTCTCTCTCTCACTAAGGGGGCCGACCCCCTCTCTCTCTCCTCCTCCTCCCCTCTCTCTCTCCCTTGGGCGAACCTGCCCTTTCACCTCCCCCTCCCCCTGCCACCTCAGCTGCCACCTCATCCCTCCACCCTTTCATATTCCCAAGGCCATAACTCCCTTCAATTCCTTCCACAACCCAAGGCAGCCATTCCTCTTCCCCAAGCAGCCCTCCCTCTTCCCCACACCCTCCATTCTTATCCCTAGGGCAAATTAACCCCCCATACCCCTACTGGTGGCGCACCCACCACACTAGCCCACCCCCCATTCCCTTGGCCGACCCCCACCACCCCTTTGGATAGCTGCGCACCCTCCACCCTCCTGGACCTCCACCTTCCCTCCTCCACCCCTCTCATCATTCTCCCACATCCCATCCCCCATCTACCATCACCAGCAGCCTTCCCCCATAGTTAAAACACCATTCCCTTTAACCAAGCTCCACCATCACCCCTTTGCTTAGCCAAGTCTGCAGGTAGCAGAAGAAGGTTCGTCTTGCAGAAGCTGCCACAGAGCCCAACGGCATCATCTGAAGACGTACCATACCTTTCTGGAAAGGTCGTCCAGTCCACTACGCAGGCGAGGTGGAGTTGTCCCGTTCCGAGTTCGTGGCCGACCGGTAGAGCTGTTCTTCCCCAACTGCGCCAGACATCCTCTGCAGAGAGCCTGATCCCGGTTGGAAGCAACTGCACGACCAACGGAAAAGGAATCAGACCGAAGGCTCTTCATCAAAGTTCTTCCTTCCCCTGTCCCCGACCAGGAGCAAGAGACAGAACCCCATTCGGCATCCGGGAGCCAGAGTTCCGAATTTTCTCCCTCAGTCGCGCGGGTCTGCCTCCTGCAGTCTGCTGCGACCAGTTCCCGCTCGTCGGCGTCCCCCTGTCCACCCCGACCTCAGAAGATGTTGCCGTCAGTTTTTCTATGTAGAGGCTTCATCCCCGGTTCCAGCGGCTCTGACTGTTCATGATTCGGTATCCAGGAGCGACCGGAGCCACTTCTGCAAGTTGCAGACAGAAATAGGGAGCCACCCGCCCCAGAATCTATTGCTCTGCTCAGACCTCCACTGCAGCCATCGCTGACGACAGAATAAATTGATATAAATCAGAGGCGTTTGGGTTCCTGTTACGAGAAGATTCCCCATGCGCTTGTCATCGGCAAAATTCCTGACCGAGATCTACAGGGACTACACCGACTGCCTATCAACATCCACAGCCAGCAGTCCACTCCGGAAGCGGTCCCTCCTCGTGGACTACTAGCTTATTTCCCTCCTCTTGCCTGGCCGGCTTACCGCCCCTCCCTGCGGGAGGTAGTGTTTGTTGTAATCCATCAATTCCCATCCCCAAGATCACCCTCCTGCGTGAGGTGTAGTGAGTGTACACTTAAACAGGTTCGAAGCTTCATCGGCGCAGTGTGCGGGGAACCCACACTTCCCCGCTCGCCCTCGTCTCTGACCGGGGTTGGTTTCCTCAAACCAACCAGGTGAGCCTCCTGCCCTTGCCTCCTTATACTTGTTTATTTAATATCTGCGAAACATATCGGCCGGTAGGAGAGCGAGTGCCCGATCCCGGCGCCACCTTTCAGTGTGGTCACCGTGGCTATAAGTGAGCGAGTGACCCCGTGCCCTTAAGGCATCCGGCCGCCCTTGTTTGTGGGCTTTCAAACCTTCGGGAGGGCTAACTAAAGTGGTGTTGGTCCTCTAATCAGTCAGGGGCTATCTCCATCACCTCGACTCGGCATCACCGGGTCACCACGGGAATCGTGTGCACACGGTGCGTTGGTAGCTTTAACATATTCTCGGCGCCTTGTAATTGTGATTGCGAATTAGGTCCAAGGAATCAAAGTCTCCGCTGCATTTGGTGTCACATCAAGGAATGTCCTGAATCTCAATCTTCTTCTCAGGGGTCACATAAACAAAGGCTAGGAAAGCCTGACATCCTCTCCTCATAAACTTATCAGCTCGGAGGGCCGAAATAAGTGGCACATACTTATGGTGCCTAACCCCTATAAAGGAAAGTCCCGGGTGTCTAGAAAAAGACACGGAATTGGAACCACAATGAACATTGGTCTCATGCTTAGCCAACCAATCTGCTCCTAGAATTACATCATAGTCTTTCATATGCATACAAACTAAATCAGCTGGCAAGTTCAGTTCATTAATAATAACCTTACTAGAAGGATAGAAATACTTAATTGCTGAAATAGAACCAATAGGGGTTGATATCTCTAATGGGGAATTCATCAAAACAGGCTTCACAGCCAAAGACTTAGCAAATTTTTGAGAAACAAAAGAATGAGTGGCACCGGTATCAAAGAGAATGAATGCTGGCTTGTCATGAATAATAAGAGTACCTTCAACGAGCCCACCCTCCTTGGTGGTTCCTGCATCATCTTCCTGTAGGGCCTGGAGCTTGCCCTGCTACTTCTTGTTTCCTTGCGGCATAGTCGGAGTCACTTGATCTGAAAAAAGGGGACACTCAGGAATACGATGGTCCCTACTACCACAACGTAGACAGGTGCCCAACTTGCGCCAGCACTCTTCCATCATGTGACCTGAACGGTCACAAAACTTGCACATGCCCTTAAACGGCACGATCAGGGCAGGCTTCTTATCTTCATTCTTCGGGACCTTGCCCTTCCACGAACCAGACCCTCCATTGGGCCTCTTCTTGCCATTGCCGGGTTTAGGGTTCCCGGATCTAGTAGGTTGCTCCTTCTTAACATTCTTCCCACGAATTATCTCTCTCATCTCCAAGGTGTCTTCCAAAACCTGAGCTTTCCTAATTACCATCTCCGCATATGTCTGAATTTCCATTGGCGCCAGTTGATTAATATAATATAATTTCAGCCCGTTGAGAAAACGCTTCGCCTTCATCTTTTCTGTGGAAATCAAGTGAGTGGCGTAACGAGAAAGTCTAGAGAATTGAGCTTCATACTCCGCCACAGATAAACTCCGCTGCTTCAGAGCAGCAAACTCAACGGCTTTCTTTTCTTGACTCTGTCGGAAAAGTATTTACTGTTAAAGAATTCCTCAAACTCCTTCCACAAGATTTGCCTGTCACCAAGGGTCGCCTTTACTGCATCCCACCATGTTCTCGCATCATGTTCTAGCTGGAAAGTCGTTAGAAGAACACGCTCTTGGTCACTGTACTGCATCACTTTGAAGATCCTCTCCATCTCCTTCAAGCAGTGCTCGGCTTCATCGGGGTCGGTTGAGACTCCAAAACGAGGGGAATTCATCCCACGAAAAATCCGGTGAAGATCGCCAGCTCCATGATTTGCTGCTCCACCTTGGGCCACTTGCTGCAAGGCCCGAGTGAGTCCTTGAACTGTTCGCTGCATATCTCGCCATTGCGCACGTTCAGCCGCCATTAGAATGTCCTACACGTAGAATAAATTATTTTAGGATCATTTGGAAGGAATAGTTTAGAATTTGTTTATTAACTCAACCCAAGTCTCTACCCAATTCTCACTAGGTTGGATTCTTAGACTTATAGCAAGGTTGTAGGTTCTACGACATCACTTAGAATCCAAGAACTTAGAAAACCTATGAATATTAGAAACCTAGGCTCTGATACCACCTAACTGTCACGCCCCGATGTGAAATATCTGGGCTGGCAGTAGAAACAAGTAATAATAATATGTTGATTTACAGACATGATGTGCTAAAGCTAAGAGATCAACAACACACAACTCCATTCATTAGCTAACAATTAAATAATCCAGATTCCAATCACATAAACTCCCTAAAACAATCTTTTGACAACATCCACTTAACACTATTACATTACGGAATTCAATTTATAATTATCTCACAACATAAATAGACACAAATACTACAACTAGATCCACAGGCTTCAAACTGGCTCACTCCAAGGCCATCACTCTTGCCCATCCCCATCAGTCTGTGAATCCTCTCCTGAGCTACCTAAAAAGGGGGGGAAATCGGGTGAGCGAACGCTCAGTAGGTAATAACAGATAAATTTAAGTGATTAACCAATTAAATTGCATTTTTAAGCGCGAAAATAAAGAACGAAATGAAATGATAATATGACAACAAGATAATCGAACGAAGGCAAGATCAAGATGTAACTGGAAATTGGCCAATCAAGCAAGAACTAACCAAGTCAAGAAAACTTCAAGTACTAGATTATTGTCGTAGACATCACGCTAGTCATGCACTCGGTGCAATGCCTCACCATGTCATTCAAACTCCTCGGGGCACAAGTACTTTTCGGGCGCTCCTCCCAGGACTAGACCGGGCCCTTATGATGCGTTGGCATTGATTTGCTGGATCCAAGATCCCAAGTTATGTCTAGACATTAATCAAGTTAAATGGCCAATGATGTCAAGGTATAACTTACCTTCGAAGATCCCAAGGATAAGTTGAAGAGATATTTGGACCAAAAATTCAAGTTATCAAGAACCAATCAGGTCCTTGGGTTCAAACACGAATAATCTCAGAAAATCACTTTTGGATGATAAGCGGTTCACACTAGGCTGCTCAAACCATACACGGTCGATACTGGACCGTTCAGGATAGAAATGGGTTGAAGATCAGCCTTACAGAAGTAAAGGGTACACGATCCATGTCGAGCCGTTCAAATAATTGGACGGTCAATAATGGACCGCTCAAGGCTAGCAGAGCTGGGAGCCCAAAAACAAAATAAACGGGCCTTATGGGGCCGCTCAACTGGTGGACGGTCCAATAAGATCCGCTCTATGACGTGGGTGGTTGAAATTAGTCCGTTCAACAGAACTTAGCACAAGGAAATAGAAATCTACCCAAATGGGCTCCGGGCTGTCATAAGTGTGGCAGAACTGAACCAGGTCCAGCCCACTGTCCACTTGGTCAGCCTAGGGCTTATCGGGTCATTCCAAACGTGATTTGGTTGAAGATAGAACAAGGTTAATCGACTAAGGTAAGTGGCACTTGGCCAGAGTTGCATGGTTCTTAATGGGCCGCCCAGTGAGCCAGACGGTCCCTCTCGAGCTGCGCAAACCTCAGGGGCTCCAAGTTGAGCCGTGACTCACAACACGATAATCCAAGCGGTTCGATCACGTACACAGGTTCAGGCTTTGGTGGTACAACCTGCCTGGCATCCTAGTGGGAATCCTAGGCTCGCGGGGGCTTACGGAGGTCTCGTAATGAAGGTCCCAGTCCGACGGAAGGAATATCCGGTGGAGAGTCCCAATTGTTACAAAGAAATGAGGCTATCAAATCATCAGAAATCAGTATGGCGATCAGTCAATCCTATCGGAGTAGAATGATTGTCAAACAACCTAATAGCATGGAATCATGGTTAAATTTAACAAATTGAAATAAATTAAGGCTATGATGAAAGAATAGTCAAACATTATGAAATCTATTCTCACATATGTTCCTTTTTCTTATGGGTTATTAACCTATCATTAGCCAAATTCTACTAAGTTAAATCATGCTAAAAAGGAAAACAAGCAGTTCTGTACAATTGGGCGGTTCTGTCTGAGCCGCTCACTGTCCTCGGCGGTCGCACGACAGGCCGTTCATCTCCTTCCAGGTCAGAAGGCCTGTCAGGGTTGAGCGGTCTGTAATGTGCCACTGGGGAACATGCACGGTCTGGAACAGGCCGCCTAATGATA
Source organism: Amorphophallus konjac (assembly GCA_022559845.1). Classification (NCBI taxonomy): domain Eukaryota; kingdom Viridiplantae; phylum Streptophyta; class Magnoliopsida; order Alismatales; family Araceae; genus Amorphophallus; species Amorphophallus konjac. The sequence goes on from CM040122.1 coordinate 275,077,599, forward strand.
GGGCAGTTAGGGTTAAGCTGCACAAACTACGAAGCACAATACATGAACGGTCAGGAACTATCCGCCTGACATGGATGGGCGGTTTATCGAGAGGCCGCGTAAATCAACCCAGCCCGCCACACCTTCGTCTTATCCGTTGCCAGCGGGGTTGGCTAGGGTTAGCAAGAATGTTCAAATATGAACAGTATAAAGCATAAAATTTAGGGCTTTTATAGTCAAAAGAACGAGCATGAAAAGTTTTACAAGATAGCATGATCAATTTCATGTTTAGTGCCTGGAATCCCTATGTAAATCAAGATGGGACAATGGTAACCCTAGTTCTAACATGCTTCCACTAAACCTTGAAATACTAATAAGATTCTAGATTAAAATTGGGTCTTTCTAGACCAATCGAAAGAGGACAGAACAACGCTTCTTTTGATGTATCATACATAGGGTTTGGCTTGCTATCACCTACCTTATTCGAAGGATGAAGGAAGAAGAGGGATGTCAATGCGCTAGGTACACACCGCCAAAGATCACCGAAATTCTCCCTCGATTGATCTCCTCTCCGACCACTACAGCAACTAAACGATTCTAGGGTTGCTAAGGGTCATTTTTATAGGTTCAATTGAGTCTAAGGAGTCCTAATCGCGAAGATAGAGTCCTATTATCGTGGACGTGAGAGATTCGTGTGAGACGGAGTCTATCCACTACTCTGTCGCCAAATACTCCTCATAGGGTGAGGGTTTCGAAGATTAATCAGAGGGAAAATGAAGAGTTAATCTTAGCCTTTCATTTGCATCCGATTTTAGCTTAAATGGCCGGGTATTGGGATTGAATTTCGCGTTTTAAGGTCTGATTAGGCTAAGTGTGGTTTTGGGCCTTAATCTGTTAATTCGACTTGGTTACAAGTTTTATTTGGGCTGGTCATAGAAGACTATTTTACTAAGTGTTTTATCCACTACCAGATTCTAATTTTTTCAGATTTTTATAAAATTGTCAAATTTCGACTTATCTTATTTCTTAAGGAATCTCTTCTTAATTTTCTCGAAATTTTTATTCTTTAATTAGTCGGGGTGTTATAAGAATTGATCCCTATAGTGTTCTAGAGAATCTCCCATGCCAGATTGCTTCGATCCAAGGCGATTTGGTTGCCAAAGATCCAAGCTTTTTACGTTTCTACAAAGCCCGTTCTCGGAACACATTAGCAGTCATCTCAGGACCACCTTCCTATTGTAGCGGTCGTCTAATAGACCACTTTTGGGCATTAAGTCTGAAATTTTTAGATTTTTGGATTTATCAACTAATTACCCCCCTTTTGGTCTATTTATCCAACTTAATTTCGTAATTTACCCTAATTACGGCTCTAGCAATGGCTTGGGTCTAAAGGACTTGGATTTGGGTCTTGTGGGCCTATTTAGGTGGATTTAAACCCAACGTAATATCTGGGCCTTTAAATAATTATTAAATAGACCTATATTTATTAAATAGCTCATTAAGTGTATTTAAATGCTTAATAATTATATTAAATCCTAGAAAATTCCTAGAAAATTTTCGGGCATTACTCCCACCCTTGGAACTCAAAGGATCAAAATCCATGGTTCACACATGGAATTCAAAGGAGTGCATCAATGAAGTTCTTCTTCTGAAAGGGAGTTGACTCACTCATTGTATTGCGTCGACTCCTTCTATGGTTCATGCATTTCATCAAATAGGTTTTCAAGGTCTTGATTGGGTATTTTCTTACATTTTCCACATGGGGTTTTTGGTCGTGAAATATGCCCAATCTATTTACTTGAAATTTGATGAATGTGATTTTAATGATGCTATCTCACTATATGGATTCTTGGTCATTTGGTTTTGGCAATTCTAGTCAATGTGCATAGTGTGCTTCAAATGCTAATATGATAATCATGGTTTTGGGGGGTGATTCAATTATAGCTTGAACTGCATGTTAAATGGTGTATTTTCATTTTGGAAATGGAAGTTTTAAAAGCTAGAAATGTTTAATGTGTTTCATGCATTTTTCACATGAGACTTTTGAGTCTTGTCACATGTTTAAGATGTCATGCATATCTAAGTGGAAGTTGGTATGATAATGGTCCTATTGCCTAGATACATGATGATATGAACTTTGTCTTGGTTGCGAAAATTGTGATGAAGGGTCATGATTGAACCTTGAGAAAGTTGATCAAATTGTCCATGTGATTTACATGCTTTTCCTTCATGCATTTGGAGGCTCATAAGTGTTGGTTAAATGTATGGCTTATGAAGTTGGTTTTTGTTTGAGAAAGATTGGGTTCCTATGTGCTTGAACTTGTGATTTGGTTTGACTGTATTCAATAGATTGCTCATGAGTTCTTAATTGACTTGAATGTACTTCATGCTTATTTTTCTAAGGCTTTATGAGCTAGCTAAGTGTTAATGAACTCCTTCATGCAAATCTTGGTATAAGTGAGTGGATGACGTTCTCATGATTCGTGATACTTGGTTTTTCAATGCTCACATCAATCTTGGAAGATTTGGTTACATGATGATCATTCATGTGGTCTAAATTCATTGTGATATGATCTTGATCTTTTGGTGTGGATATTTAACTTGACAAAATGTTTTCATCCTCCTTGTTAATGAGTTTTCATGAGTGTGTTTCATATATATTTAACTTGGGGTATTTGAGTTTAAATCTCAATTGTTCATTCATGTAGGTTGAACACATGGGCAAAGGGTTTCATCTATTTTTAGACTGAATTGCTGCAGTCTGAATGCTGTAGAGTTCGGTCAACCGAACTAGCCAGTGTGGGCTGGTTCTGAGCCTGTAATATTTCAATCGACCGACCCCAATTTTAGGTTGACCGAACACGGCGAACGTTTTTACAAACTCAGTCCGAAACCCATTAAACTCAATCCATTTGGGGTCTAATCTTTACCATTATGCCCCTGGGTTCTTGGTAGACCTATTGACGGTCTTTTGGTGGATTCTAGAAGGGTTATATTGGTCTTTTGCACTCTTCTATATATGCATACTCATGAACTCCGAATTTGCAGAAGAGAAACCCTTATGTGCTTAGAGTTTCTATCTTGTAGGTCAAGAAAGAGGAGAAGAAGAGAAAGGGGAAAAGAAGAGAAGATATCATCTACATCTAGGAGGTTTTGAAGATCTTGCATGAAGAGAAAGTGAAGCAAACTGATGAGAGGATCGTGTTGATGCTTGAATTGCCGTCATCCGACTTCCTTCCGACCGTTGCTTGAAAGAACATCATCAACCGGGTTTTGGAAACCAATGGGGATCTTTCCTACATCTTTTCTATGTTGTTTCTGATATGTTTCATGATATATGTTTAGGTTTGAGCATGTTTGACTAATTGTGTTAAATTTTCTGAACTAAGAAAGAGTGTGTGTGAACCGTCTACGTACGGTTGAGGGATTATTGTGCTACGACTGTTGCAGCTCGTGTGTGTATGTGTAGATCCATTGTTGGATCGTGTTGGAGACTTCATCTCCGTGTGTGTGTTTGGGCGTGTCCCCGTGTGTGTATGCAGGCATCGTCGTGCGTGTGAGTTGTAGCGTTGCTCCGTGTTGGAGATTTATCCCCGAGTGAAGCCTTACCGATTTGGTAAGGGGTCGACGTAGGGAGCCCGTCGTGGTCCCGAACCACCTTAAAAATCCCTGTGTATTATGGTTTGATTTGTGTGATTGTTTCCTTATCATCTACCTCATTCACAGGAGATTGGTTTAAGATTTATATTGTTCACACACATTGCTATTTTTATCTTGATCACATACATTACTTATTTTCAGATCACATGTTGTTTACACACACACACTACTTGTTCATCCGTTGTGCATCGTACTGAGTGTTTGCTTGATAAATCTGTCTAGGTAATCGTGTGAGATCGAAAAGGCTGAGAGAACTAATTCTTTTAGGATTCAAATGTCAGTTCATCTTAGTTTAAATTTGTTAGTTGCTCTAGTATCGCTTAGATAGCTTTAAAATTTGCCATATTTCGTGGGGGACAATTCAACCCCCCTTCTTATCCGCTCGCCTACCAGGGCCAACAGTTAGGAAGAAGGATGGATCTATGAGACTGTGCATAGATTATCGCCAGCTAAATCAACTCACTATCAAGAACAAGTACCCGCTGTCAAGGATCGATGAACTATTTGATCACATTTCGGGAGCCCAATATTTCTCGAAGATTGATCTCAGGTCCAGATATCACCAATTGAGCATAAAGGAAGAAGATATTTTCAAAACAGCATTCAGGAGCAGGTATGGGCATTATGAATTTACTATTATGCCTTCCGGACTAACAAATGCCCCTGCAGCCTTTATGTAGTTGATGAATAACATATTTAGGCCTCATCTAGATCAGTTTATTGTGGTATTCATTGATGATATTTTGATATACTCCAAGTCTGAGGAAGATCATGAAGATAATTTGAGGATTGCATTACAATTATTGAGGGACAATCAACTCTATGCAAAATTAAGCAAATGTGATTTCTTGCTTGAGGAAGTATTATTCTTGGGGCATGTAATTTCAAAGAAGGGGATTTTTATTGATCCATCTAAAGTGAAAGCGGTGAAGAATTGGGAAAGACCCGTTACTGCTACTGAAATCCGTAGTTTTCTGGGTCTGGCTGGTTACTACCGACGATTCATTAAGGACTTCTCCAAAATTACTGTTCAACTTACAAGGTTGACAAGAATGGAGAATCCTTATGTATGGACCGAAGATTGTGAAGAAATCTTCCAAACTCTGAAAGATCGCTTAACTATTGCCCCGGTGCTAGCTTTGCCAACTGAAGGGGAGAAATTTGAAGTATATACCAATGCATCTGGCATCGGACTAGGCTACGTATTGATGCAACAAGGGAAAGTAATTGCATATTCTTCCTAGCAATTTAATAAGCATGAAAAAAACAACCCGGTACATGACCTAGAGCTGGCCACTGTAGTATTTGCTTTAAAGATCTGGAGACACTATCTTTACGGAGAACAATTCATTGTATACTCCAATCACAAAAGTTTAAAATACTTGTTTTCTCAAAAGCAGTTAAACATAAGGCAAAGGCTCTGGCTAGAATATCTCAAGGACTTCGACTTCTCTAGACAATATCATCCAGGAAAGGGAAACCCCGTAGCTGATGCCCTTAGTCGAAAGTCGAGAGCACTATTGGCTAGTTGCATGATTCAAGAATGGAAGATGTTAGAACAATTCTCTAAGTTGAATCTAAATATAGACAAGGAGAAAGGATGTGTTATTCTATCCCACATGAGCTTACATCCTAACTTACTCTCCGAGATCAAGGAGTTACAAGATGATGACCCGATAATAGTGGAGATTAAAGGCAAGATGAATGAGCAGCCTAATTTCAAGCTAGCATCTGATGGAAGACTATTATTCCATGAGAGGACTTGTGTACCGGATTTTTGAGAATTGAAAAATAAGATTCTAGAAGAAGCTCACCGATCAAGGTACACTATTCACCCTGGTGCTACCAAAATGCACCAGGACTTAAAGAGGAACTTTTGGTGACCCAACATGAAAAGAGAAGTGGCAGATTTTGTTTCCCGCTGGCCTATTTGCCAAAAGGTTAAGGCAGAATATCAAACGCCCACTAGTAAATTACATCCTCTAGAGATTCCTAAGTGGAAGTGGGAAGAGATAGGGATAGACTTCGTCATGGGTTTACCTAAAACAAAGGGCGGACATGACGGGATTTGGGTGATTATTGATCGGTTGAGTAAGTCTGCACATTTCCTGCCTATCAAGAGTCGTTGGTCAGTGGATGTGCTAGCAGCCCTGTATATCAAAGAGGTCGTCAGACTGCATGAAGTACCTGTCTCAATAGTGTCTGACCGAGACCCGCTGTGACGACCCAGACTCCGGATACCAGGTAAACCCGATACCACTTGCATTTTGAGAGGCCTCCCAAGAGCGGTAAAGCTCCGAAGGGATAAAAAGGATTGCGTGAAGTACATTTAACTTCTAGATAAAATAGTAAACAATTTATTACTATGATCAGGATTCCTAAAATAGCATAAATATAATTACATTTTCTATTAAACAAATTAAACCACAGAGCCAGCAGAGTCCAGTCCAACTAAAGTACAGTACAACAGGAAAGAGAACGTACTCTCAAGTCGGCGGAAGCCCGACACTAGCAAATATGGCAACAAAGAACCACCGCACTGCACCTCCGAACACAAGGAGGAAAAGCTACACCTGAAAAGTCAGGGGTGAGCCTCATCTCACTAGCTCAGTAGGGGTCCCGCAGATCCCTATCACAAAACAATGCAGTAACAACAATGCTAAACTACAAAAGTAAAGCAGGAGCAGGAGTAGGAACAACAACAACGGAAGTAACATTCGCCACGATGAAAGTCAAAGGAACCACAGCTGAGCCTAAAGCTACTCCTATCGGTAAGAACATGAATCCCCAGACACATAGTCAGGAATCACCAAATAGATACAAAAGACTCTAGCTACACAGCCAGGACGCATCACGACACCTCAGTCATGCAGGCTCATCTACAGAGACAAAAGCCCAACTCAAGACCACACGGTCTAAAAGCACCAACACATACATGATCTCACCGTCGTGTACGCTACACTGACCTCTGGTGAAGCAGAACACAGACTACCCGGCAAGTCACGTCAATAGTGATGAAAAATAGTCACGAAAGCCACAAGTCATGTGTCATGTGACAAAAGCACCTCCTCACTAGAAGAAAAGCCAGATGTGTCTTCTGAAGTCTTACACTGCGCCTCACATGTCTCCCACTCGACTGGAATGTGGTAATTGAGACACTGAAGTAGAACCAAGGAACAACAGTAACGAGTGACTAGTCAGGGTCACGCCTGTCGGCGTTGGTCCAAACGCCACTGACCACGTGTGAACACACAAGCTCAATGTCTTGAACCAGGTCTCTAGCTGGTTTTCCCCTCTCATAGGACTCTCATGGCAAGACAAAGGGGCCCACGGCAACCAGCGTACAAACATTCTCCACCGGGAACTCGCCCCGCCACCACTCCCAGGTGGGCCGACACACAGAAAGTGTCGTTAGGCTATGACTAGTGGAGGCTCACTAGACACAGAGACTCTCAAAATAATGAAGTATGGATAGGCTAAACACGCACCTGTCACAAGTACTCAGAACATAAGGTAGCACATAAAACTACCGCCAGACTCAGGACAAACAACTAGACCTGCTAACACAACGATCCTTGAGTCACAAGACTCGAGTCAAGATTGTCGCACAAAGCAGTGACACGCCGCCAATCAGCCTACTCCCTAAGTCAAAAACCACAGGAAATAATATCATGGAAGCGGCACACAACAACCGAATCCACCTCAGTAATGAGTACTCGGCCCCTAGGCCACACAACGGACTCACAATTTCTGCATAACATGAACCACGGAACATGAGGGATTACCAAAGCCCTCAAACCATATGGACATGTAAACCGAGGTAAGATAATACCTCCAAGCATCCAAACCCAAGTCTCGATCCCCACGGGATAGCCGAGACACTCACGAGGTCATGTGTTAACTGCTGGTCACAACCAGGTTGACTAGAAACCACAATGACCCTCGAAATAACACGGAATACTGCTCGGTGCAATGGCACTCCCGATCACCCAATAACACAGTCACATCCGTCATAGGATGTCCAAGACATCCACGGAACAATGGGCCAACCAAGGGGTCGAAGCCATAATAACCGGAAGCCAAACCAACACAAATGAATACTCTTGGCAAGTTGCGGTTATCCCTATGGCCGCAACCAAGAAATGGCAGTCATAGCCTGGCCGTTACCCATAGAACTATATAGGTAGGAAACAGTCTGCCCAAGGCCATCTCTTGGAAGTGATGGTCCTCCTATGGCCGTCTCTTGAAGGTAGCGGTCATGACCAGACCGCTATCTCCAAACCGTCTCGAAAGCTTCTCGAAAAAGCACGATAAGCCATCCTGGTAGCAGTCCTTTGCCTAACTTCATAAGGCGGTCAGCCGCAAGGCCGTCACTAGGAACCGACTCAATCAAATAACGGTCTCCCTGGGACCGTTTCTAGGAAGTAGCGATCCTCCTAAGGCCGCCACTACCAAGTTGCGGTCAATTGAGAGACCGCAACTAGAAACCGACATGAAATCTTTTTTACGAGCCAGATAGCGGTCCTCCATAGACCGTTTCTCCAAGTAGTGGTCTCTGGTTTGACTGCTACTTCCTATCGGTGCAAAAACCATAGGAAGGCTCAAAATTCGGTCTTTCCACGCCCCAATTGCTCCTAAACGACGGGGAAACATCCCTAGAGTCGATATCAACCTTCCACAAGCCGAAAGGAATCAAACCAGCCACAAAACGACCAAAAATGGGCGATTCCCACGAATCGACCCAAAATGAGCCACGAGGGCAAATGGCCTCATACCGATCGCAAATCATAACTAAACGGAGTTAAACTGGCGGAAATCAAATCCCAACATGCTAGGGGTTCAAATGATACAATTTAAACTAAAAATCATCGCCTGGAACGGCGATCTCGGCTCATACCCCCGAAATATGATTTCACCCTTAAAGTAGGAAAACCCGCACAAACTCACACCGTTCGGCTCCAAGTCATGAGAGGAAGTAGGAAATCAGCAGGGTATCCATCCCCCTACCTCCATCGAAGATCTTGGGCGCCAAAATGGCCGAACCACACCGAAAACCATCGCACGAACAACACACGCCGGCTTTGAATCCACGAATGGGATCGCGCCAATGCCACGCTCTGATACTCGCACCGTCACGCTCCAGGTCAGCTCCACGCCGTCACCACCTCGTCCAGCTCCGCCACGGTAGTATGCCCTGGGGGAGAGGAGAAGAGAGGAGAGAGAACGGAGGGAGAGAGTGAGAACGTGAGAAGAGAGAGGAGAGAGGGTGAGGGTTAAAAAGAAAAGATATTAAAGAAATTCTGAATATTTGTGAAATCTGATTTTTGGCCCGAAATTCTGTAAACTCAAAAAAATACGAAAAACTAGTCTCCGCATCCTCGGAAAGAGCACAATGCACCTGTAGCGTCCCGGAGTCTCAAAACTCAACGATTCACTCTCCATGGGGTTCCACAAGTTATACAAGGGAAAAACCTGAGTGGATTGTAAAACAAAATTTAGGACCCACAAAAGTGCTCTGAAAGCTCTCCGAATCCGATCCGAAGAATCCAGGGTATTATAGCCTCCCCTCCTTAAGAAATTGCATCCTCAAAATTTAAGGAGCTAATAAGGGAAAAGGGAAGAACAACCCAAACAGCTGGCTACGCTCTGTAAGCACTAGCCAAACCTCGAACACACAAAACACGATAACATAATTCTCGAAAAACATAATATAGAGGGGCACTTCCAGACCACAATCGCGGGCACACACTCCGGATCTAAAAACACATCGATCCACAGAACGAGCATGGCACACAAAGGAACACAAGTCCAGCACCTCCGAAACAAGGCATCATCGCTTCCGTATCATAAAACAAGGAGACACGACCCATGCCACGAAAACAACCACCGATAAAAACACACTCGGTAGACAACCAAGCATTAGCTCTTACGAGAAAGACAAATATCTCAGCTGACTGCTCTACCCATCGGCTTCCGTGCCATGCACAATGATCGAAACTGGCACACAGAACACCAATGACAGCACTGGACAATAAATACAATCAAGTCAGTCCTCACTTAGGCATTACATCTGATTCCAGTTGTACGCCAACTCTACCACAGCAGAAGAGTACAGCAAAACCAATTGACAAGACCTCGGTCCACACAAATCTAAGCTCAGATTCACAGGGAACTCCTTCCAAGCTGACCACAAGCACAAACCATCATACATCCAAATGATGGACACTCACAAATCCCCAGCTCCGTTCTCAACACAGAACCACGGGACAACACCGCAAGCTGGGTCACATCAAGGCAAAATTATAGTTGAACACACGGCTAAAATGTACTAGCCGCTCGCAGCTTACCAACAAGGACCCACAAACAACCTCGGAGAATGCATCTCCAGGACCACGATCACATCCAGAGAGCACAACTTACCAGAATTACAGAGGAAGAAAGGGTACTCAACCAGCATATTCACCGATAGATTTCCCCAAATCTCGAACTCGTCGGTGCCAACCACCATAATGCCTCAAGCAATGGCATGGCAACCAACAACATCAAGACACACATAGCCAAGATGATGTCACACCGAGGAAACAATCCTCTCGATCGGTCAGAATCTTCCAACAAAATGATCCTCGACCAGTGGGTTACGAGCCCACATGCTTCCACTGCGCACTCAACACAACAAACATAGGCATCACGATTATCTCGGCATCTGTATCTCAGCATAGCTCTCGGCACCATCGTAATTCACGAAACTGCAATAGACCATGCCTCGAGTATCGATCCTATCGACTGCCGATCACAAGTCGCCATAGTGCAAACCATCATGCCAAGAGCCATAGCACAAGCCACAAAGGATGCATGCCTTAGCTTATCCTCTATTCCTGAACAATTGCTGAACCTTCACAGCACAATAGCTGCCAAACACGGCACGTCGAACATGGTGCACAATTGCCCCCAAATCCTTAATCTGGGTCCAAACCCAAGCCACCGCCGAAACATAGCAAATCAGGTTCAGAACTAACATAGTCCACACATAAGCAGACATAGGACAAGGCTTCACGGAGACAACACTTCCAAAGCTTACCTCGAAAAGACGTCATAAGACAGGATGAGAAAGATCAAGCTCGACTAACAGTAGCTCACTAAGAAGGAAATATTAGGCTCGCCCGAGCACTCTCTCACACAAGGCATCCAACAACCACCTCAACACAACCTTAACATCTCAGGCGCTAAACAAACCTCAAGCTTGGACGGCCAAAACAACATTAATCTCCTCCGGAGAACATGCACAGCCATCACACCAATGATAATGCCACCAGCCACCTGATCAAGCCATGGAAAAACTCGAACACTGCACCATAAATTCACGCTTGCCGGCAAACTCTGCCCAGCGCAGCACAATCGAGACCAACACCATGACGAAAGAAGAACGCTCCATCAGATCCTAACGAGAGAAAAATCACCTTCACAGCGCTAACACAGCGCACACAAGCTCTTACGCGAGAAGCAAAGCGGTAAAAGAACAGAAAACTTATGCCAGCTATCGACTATACTGGACATTATGAACTCTGAGCACTGCAATATCTTGAATTCCCATGTACTTTCACAAACACACGCTCTGATACCAATTGTGACGACCAGACTTCGTATATCAGGTAAACCCGATACCACTTGGATTTTGAGAGGCCTCCCAAGAGCGCTAAAGCTCCGAAAGGATAAAAAGGAGTGTGTTAAGTACATTGAACTTCCAGATAAGGTAGTAAACAATTTATTACTATGATCAGGATTGCTAAAATAGCAAAAATAAAATTATATTTTCTATTAAACAAATTAAACTATAGAGCTAGTAGAGTCTAGTCCAACTAAAGTACAGTACAACAAGAAAGAGAACATACTCCCAAGTCGGGGGAAGCCCGACACTGGCAAAGCTGGCAACTAAGAACCACCGCACTATTCTCCTCCATGCATTTCTCTCTCCTCACGTTTTCCTCCTCCCACTCTCGCGAATCCCCCTCCCGCCCTGCCCTTCCCGGCGGCTGCTTTTGTCGGTGATCCTCCTCCGGCCATGGCTGGAGGGGGGGAGGCCTCGTGCCTCCCCCTCCCCCTCCGGCGTCCCCTCCGGCGCTGCCCATTGCCCACGGTGGGGCTCCTGCGTTCCCAGGTGGTCCTCCTTCGCTCCTTCCTGATGGTTCGATCGTGGGGGGCTCTTCTGTCGTGCCTGCTGTGGACGGGGTTGAGCTTGCCCATGCCCCTGCGCCATCTTCTGGTGGTGTCCTTGCCGACCTCGTCGATGGCCATCGTGGTGGTGATCCGCTCATTGCCTCAGGCCCGTCAACCACCAGCTCGCCTCCCTGCCTTGTCCGCCCGGCCTTCTCTTCCTACCCCGATGGCGTCGTTCGCGGTTTCCAGGCTACCCCTTCACCTATCCCTGGGTGCCACGTCTTTCCCCAAGTCAGCATGGCATCTCTCGTGGCCTCATCTCTACCGTTGATCGCCCATTCTCCTCTTTCGCCACCACCCACTGCAGACAATTCACCCCAATCTGTTGACCTGCCAATGGTCAACCTCGCGCCTCGCTCAACTGAAGGGTGCCACGTTGCTTAGCCCTCCTCCATGCCTTCAGTCCCCTCGCTTCATCTCTCTCCCGTGCTTGACGGGACCCCTGCCAGATCCGGCGCTCTGTTTTCGGTGGTATGCGGCCGTGGTCCTCCGGTTGCTCTGCCCTCCGAAGCTTGCCCCCCATCGTGCGCCCCCCTGCCAGTGGTTGTGGGCCTCGCCACTGCATCCGCGCCTCCGGCCTTACCGCCGGCGCTGGTGGTGGTCCCTGCACTTCCGGTAGCTTCTTCGGTTCTACCGTCACCTGGCCCCGGCTCTGCTGCCTGCTTGGCCCCTCCGCCGTGTCCCCACTTCAAGGTGCCGCTGGGTTCCTCTCCCAAGGCCTGCCCTTGGCCTGCCGTGGGTCAGCCAGGTTCTGCCTCTGGCCCTTCGTTCGCTCAGGTTGTCTGCCAACCTCAATCCTCTCCGGCGCTCTCTCTGGCCATCCACTCTCCGGCTTTGACTGATTCAGGAGAGCCGGCATGCTTCTTCACCCTCGACGAAATCAAGGAATCTTGCAAGCCCCTCCTGTTTGCTATCATTGCCAAAAATCCACGAGGTCGGCCGCCATTCCAGGACATCCGAGCACACCTGCTGCAACGGTTCTCCTTCTCGGAGGACTTCCTCCTCAGCGCTCTTGATGGCCGGCATCTTCTCATCAAATTCCAGAACTCTGAGGACTACCTGCAAGTCCTTCTCAAGGGCACCCTCTTTGTCCACGGCAAGCTATTCATGTTCTCTAAGTGGTCCTTGGATTTTTGCCCTCGGTCCGATTCCCCCACTGTGCCCATCTGGCTGGAACTCCCTGACCTCCCTGCTAATTTCTTCAACGAGGTGATGCTTCGCTCCATCGTTGGGAGCATTGGGTCGGTCCTCAAGATCGATCAGAACACCACCTGTCTGCTTCAAGCTCATGCAGCCAGAGTTTGCGTCCAACTAGACGTCTCCAAGTCACTCCCTGGTCGTGTGTGGGTTGGCTATGGAGGTGGTGGTTCTTGGCAGCCTATCGTCTACCCTGACCCCCTTCGTTCTGCCATGCCTGCTTACATCTAGGGCACACTGCGGATAAGTGCAAATCCAAGTCCATACCCCCTGTGGCGCCTGCTTGTCCTGGTCCAGTTGGCTTGTCTTCCTCCCTGGTTGGTGTTGCGCCTGCGCCTCCGTCGGTACCTGCTAAAGCTTGGAGGCCGGTCCTTCCCAATAGTCAAAAGCCTTAGACTGGGCCTCCTGCGGACGTTGCGCCTAGGCTTGCTTGCCACCCCCATCTAGCGTCCGTGGTTGGGATCCATCCCCCTCAGCCAGCGACTTTAGCCGCCTTTGCGGCTCCTTTGGCCCCTGCTCGTCTGCCTGTTCCAGTTGCCATCTCCTCTGGCGCTTATGGTTCTACAGCTGCCTGCCCACCTCCTATCTGCCTGCCGCGTCCTGCAGGTCCCTCTGCCGTGGCAGCGGCCTAGGTGCCCTCAGCCTCTGGTCCAATCCCCACCACGGATGGGCTCTTTCCTCCATCGCTGCTCCCGTCCTGCTCGCTAGCGGCCCCTGTGCTATCCCCTCTGCATGTTGCTTCACCTTGCTCCTCTCTCTCCTCACCAACTGTCGTCCCGGGTGTGGGCGCCCCTGGCCGTCCGTCTGCCCCTTCTCTGCCTGGAGGTGTAGATGTCCCGGCCATCGTGGCGACTCCTCTTGCTGCATCGCCTGGTTCCCCTCCGTCTCTCGTCGAGGGGGCTGCCCCTACCCAGGTCGCTCCTTCTATTCCTAAGGAGTTGCCTGGTGTCCTGATGCCTGCGTCAATTGGAGGGCTCGCTGTGCTCCACCCTGCCGTTGGCTCTGACACGGTGGTTGTGCCCTCCTCAGGTGGGCCTGCAGTTGGTTAGTCTACTTCTTGAGGTGATTGCAGTTTGGGTGCATTTTCTGCCTCCTGGAATGTGAACGGTTCTCCCAAAGCCGTTCATCACCTATGCGGCTGCACGTAGACCATCCCTCTCTGCGAACAGTGCCTGTTCTTCTGCAAGCGTCCTGTCATAGACGGCCTCCTATCGACCGTCCACACTTCTGAACGGCCTATTCGTGGCCGTCCATCTTTCTAGCACAGGTACGCGTCTGGGTGTTCTGGTTGTAGGTGCACGATTTCTGGGAATCTGTTCCAGATCTTAAGCGGCTGTCCACAGACCATTCTTCCTGGTACGTTCCTCATCTCTGCCGCCCTTCATTTCCAGCATTCTGTGATTTTCTTTTGCAGTGCTGTTACTCCCTGGCTTATACGGTCCTGTACAGACCGTTTGTCCAGTTGAGCGGTCTCATACAGACCATCCTTGTGGTGCTACAGTGCACCCGTAGCTCATTTTTGATTGTCATATTCCATGGTATTCATGATCTTTGGTGCTGGTTGTTGATCTCCCCATGCTCCCATATCATTGCTGCATGATTGTTTTCATTGCTTATATCTTTGATTTATCATTGGTTGATAGTTGCTAGGTTAGATTTTGCATGCACTCCGGTGCACATAGGAGCATCCATCTCTTTCATAGTAGTTGCATTCCTACCGAGGTAGGGTTTCCTCTCGTCTCCATACTCCTTGGAGCCGACTAGGGGACCTTGCTGAGGACCTCCGTAAGCCCCCGTGAGCCGTGGATTCCCACACGGACGCCAGGCAGGTTGTACCGTATCCACCCCAGTCTAGGGTTTGCATCCACGAGTGAGAGATCCCTGTAGAGTCACACAGTTCCTCATTTCCCACCCTAGTTAGGTACCTTGTGGTTGAGCGGATTCATATATTTATTAAATCCACTAAGGTCATACAAGAGGAATTTAAGAAAATTGTCGTGCATCATTTGATAACTTGATTGCTTAAGTGCTTGACTCTCCTCTCATCTCTCCTCTCCATTGGGTGCTTGATTGATTGAGGTTTTGCTTTTGGTTAGATTTGATTGCTCTAGTCTTGAGGTGTTTAGTGCATGTGGGGTTGTCTTTTTCCCTCAGGATCGTCTCCTAGAGTCAGTTCTCATTTCCATTCCTATTTTAATCCTTTGTTTGATTCATCACCTTCCATGTCGTCATACGACTTCTCCCAGTCCCACGAGGACTCCCTTCCTCGCGGCCTTCTTGAGGACCCACCTAGGGTCACCCATATGCAGGGTGGAGAGGGGACTGCCCCTCCACTCCCGACCATCCTTGGCGAGGGTTCCCAACCCTCTCTTTCAAATCCATCCATTCAGAATCCGGCCAATCAAATTCTCAACATGATGGCCCAGCTGGACCCTACCCAACTCCATCTCATCCGACAAGCCTTGTAAGGGGCTGATGCCCCGACTTCAGCTCCTTCTCGTGGCATGACTGATGTGGCCACTACATCTTCTGTTGTTGGGACCACCTCTGTGGCCCCCATTGATCTTACTCCTACCCGTCCTCAGATCCTTCGGTACTCCAGCATGGAAATGGGCCAGGCTTCTACCTCGGCCCATCAGCCGCTCGATAAGGGGAAGTCTCAAATCCCCTCTGTTCCTTACCTTGATCCCTATGTCACTGTTTCTCCATCGCCGTAGGCCCTTGTAGCCCCAACAGACTTCACTCGGCTGCAACCAGGGGCCGCCCAGCTGGCTCATGCAGATGTAGGTCCTTCCCTGGCCCATTATCCATCTTACGGGCTGCCCCCTCAGTCAACTTTTCCTTTGGCTACGTATCCAGGTACTGCTCCTCCAACTCCTTCTCCTCCATCCCGGGAATGGGAAATTCTTGATAAATAGGCTGCTATGCAGCAACAAATTGACCTCCTCCACAAGCGGGTTGGCCCGCAGTCTTTGGCTGACGTCCCTATTCCTAACTTCAGGGACATTCACTTTCCTCCTCAATCCGAGCTCCCCGTGTACCAAAAATATGACTGGAATGGCAACCCATTCATTCATGTTCGTGAGTTTCTCTACGAGTCAGCACAGTTTCAGCATGATGATCGCCTGATGGCTTACTTGTTCCGCCGATCATTGGAAGGGGTCACCCTGGAGTAGTTCTATACCTTGCCTATGGAGGAGGCCGAAAACTTCAAGACAGTTAAGGAGAGGTTCATTCAGAGGTTCCAAGATCGGGTCGATCCCGAGTATTCCTTCACCGACCTGGTAGCAGAAAAGATGAAGCCGGATGAGGATTTTGCGACCTACGCGGATTGATGGAGGCAGATGGCCTCACGTGTGCCGGGGCAAATCCCGGAAGAAGAGAAAGTTAAGTTGTTGATCTCCAACGCCATCCCAACATTCCGAAATATATTGGCAATGAATGACATTTTGAATATGCACCAGTTATACAGTAGAGCTCGGTTCATACAGACACAGTTCAAAGACTCCCCTATTCATTCACTATTTGAGGCCCAGAAAACCAAAACTGCCAGAAAGTCCCAGGGCCCCGTCACTGAGGGGGTACAGATCAATGAGCAGGTCCAGATTGTTCAGTTTCCTCACCAAGCTGCTCCACCTCGCTTCCCGCAGCCTCCACGCAACCCCCAATTCGCCGCTCCACAAGTCCCCCAACCCACTTTCCAGGTTCCTCAACACCCGCAACAACCACCACCACCCCAACAGCCTCAGCGGCCGCCACAATATAATAATGTTCCTCCACTTGCCGCTTACGGACCTGCTCAACCAAGCCCAAAGAGGACCCACTACCCTCCTCTTCCTGAGACATTGCCTGATATTTTCTCTACTTTGATGTATACTGGTGATATTCAATTGCCTCCGGAGCGTCAGAATTAGAATCTGGCCGTCGATCAGTCACGATATTGCATATATCATCGGCAGCCCAGGCACACAATAGAGCGGTGCTATCAGTTTAGAGATCTGGTGTATGACTTACACGAGGGCCAGAGGATTGATTGCGCCCAGATGCACCAGCTGATCGAGGACATCAAGCAGAGGCAGAGACAAGCCAGGCCGCAGCAGGCGGCGCCCCAGCAACAGCAGCAACAGCAACCCTAGCAGCAACATCAACCCCAGCAACAACAGCAGTAGCAACAGGACCTTGGGATCCATCAGAATCCCATGCCGATGCATCAACCCGCTCCTCAGCAATAACAACAGCCACCGGCGCTGGCAGCGGCCCAAGTGAACATTGTTCAGCACCCAGCCCCCAACGCTGGGTGGACGTTTGATGATGAAACCCCCGCGCACCTCTTGGCCTTCCACCATAACCATTCCCCTGCACTTGCTATCCCCTCCGTTCTCAGGCCCGCTGTTCTCAACACTACTCCACCCATTATTCCCTCTGCATCACCCATCAGACCCACCGCATTCCCCTCCACACCGCCTGTCCTTTCGCCATCACCCATCATACCCTCCATCATCACCCCTCCACTTAACCCCTCGCCCATTTCCCCTTCCCCAGGGCTCATCAGGCCAACCTCCGCCATCCTCACCCCCATTTCTACCCCTTCCACCTACCCCACCGGGTCAAGCGGGGGTCCATCTCAGGCCGTGCCGGCACCACATTGCGCCCTTTGGAGCTGGAATCCATTCCACAGAGTTTACCCTTCTCCTCGTGCACCCACACCTACCCCTCAGCCTTCTTCCTTTCCAACTGAAGATACAGACCCCGTGCCAGGCACGAAGTATGACTTGTTACAGCACTTGGACCGGATGCCGGCCAAGATTTCAGTTTTGGAATTGATCAAGAGGTCGCCGCTACATCAAGATGCTTTGAAGACCTTTTTGCAGAAAGTGATGGTGAATGAAGATGTGGCGGTGGACAGTTTACCAATGGTGTTGGCGACCATCACAAGGGGGCCCTCTATTTCATTCTTCGAGTCAGAACTAGCTCCCCCAGAGGCACGGTAGATGCCACTCTGTATTACCATTTCTTTAAATAAAGTGGATGTTGAGTCTACCCTTGTGGACACAGGAGCATCGATAAATGTGTGTCCATTAAGTACCCTCCGTGCTTGCAACATTTCAGAGGATATGCTTAAGCCAACACCCACCACCATAGTAGCATATGACAATTCCTGGCGTGCTTGTCACGGGGTCGTGACTGTACAGGCCGAGCTAGGGCCATTGGTTATGGACGTGGAGTTTTATGTGTTGGACATTGACCCAATGTTCAAAGCTATTCTAGGTCGTCCATGGATAAATAGTTTAAATGCCATACCTTCAACCACCCACCAATGCCTGAAATTCCCATTCCAGGGCCGGGTGGTTAAAGTGAAAAGCATCTCCACCGTCCGATCTGTTGATGCCATTACACATAAGGTTCTCCCTACATTGTGGCCAAGCAATAGGCCAGTTTTGTCAGTAATGGACTTGAATTATTCATGGGCATATGCATCACGCAAGCCCGCTACTGCACCAACAAACGTCAAGATCAAGTCCAAGATAAGAGATTCAAAGGGGTGGCACATGATTCTAAAACTGGGCTATCAGCCGGGCCTGGGTCTCAGCGCACAAATACTGGGGCGGACCAACCCCATCCCTAAAGGCAAGAAGATGGGCCATCGAGGCCTTGGCTACCGTGATTCAGCAATGTCAATACTTGGAGACTCTGGGTCGTTAACGTGGGACTATCGACAACATTTAGTAAAAGGCCCGTTGCAGCCCGGCACTTTGAAGAAATCGCCACCCAATCCTGATGTGAAGGTTGATGCCGCCTGTGATGATTCTGACCCACCGCCACCGCTGAAGGGGTTGGTGGGTGATATGGAATATTTTGCTGGTTGTTTTGAAAAGCTGTTCAGCAAAAGAGAAGACCGTCCAAGGAAGAAGGAGATGCAGCTGGTGAAGCATTCTCCGACGCAGCTGGTCCGCCGGGGGCTGCGGGAAGTGGGGAGCTCTATCACTACCTTTTCTATGTCCCCGTCCCGTCTGGCCTCTTTGTTCCAACAATTGGGGTTTATCCCCCGTTCCCCTCCAATTCTGGTCAACCCGTACTTTACGGAGAGATCACCTGAAATTTTATTTGTTCCAGGTGCTTGCGGGCGCTGCCTGCCTATTGATCTTTCAACCTTATTTACCCCTCCTCCCCCCGATGCTCAACTCCACAAGATGTGGTTTCGATCTTATGATCCTTTCTTTGATTGCATATTCCCTGAGTTGTTCCCCATGCAACTACCTCCTCCTCCATCTTCTTCCCCCTCTTGTTGCGTGATCTCCTCCAACCTCCAAAAAAAATGCCAATTTCAAAACGGAGATTTCAATGGAAGATTACGCTATGTTCTGCTCAGATTCCCAGGGGTGTGAGACCCCTATTCCTTTTCCGGTAGATTTCCTATCGCCTAGGTTAGATGTACAGTGTGCAGAGTCTCCTAGGTTAGTAGAGTTAGTTGGGGTAGAGTCTAGTTTGAGTCTAGTCAGCCCGTCCTCGTCTGCGGGGCACCCTGTGACATGTCGTCCTAAATCCATCCCTGATAGATTTTACAAGATTTGGCCGAGAGGTGCCATGCCCTCCTTAGGTGCCCAGAGTTTGTAGAGGCCGCAATTGTTCTAGAATATGATGAGGAATCAGAAGGGGTATGGAGCAATGACGGATTAGGGGTATATGAAATTGTGAATGAGAAGGACCCAGCTGATGATGAGGGAAGCGATGTGGATGACACTGCTGATTTGTACGCGCAAGGTTTGAAAAGGTTTGATGAACCATCCTCGATAGTGGATGAACCCACCAAGGAAATTAATCTTGGAACATAAGAGGATCCCAGGCCCATACTTATTTTTGCTAATCTCCCTCCTCAGGTTGAAGAGGAGTGTGGATTCTAAATTTATGATTACCCCCAAATTGATAAAAGATGGTATTATTTGGACAATATATAGCACCCAATTAATGACACAAATAGGAGGAAATCACATGCAATAATTAAGATCCGTGATCGCCACTGAGGCTAGAAACATGCCAAACCATAAGAAATTAGGATAGGGGCATGCTACATACCTCAGAAATTCATGAGGACCAGCTGTGGACCTGGAGATTAACGCGCTATATATTCCTAGCGTGTTCTTCAGGTCGCGCTACCTTCTCATAGCGCGATATCAGACAGGTAGCGGGGTTTGTTTGGATCCGTTCCTTCCTTGCTCCAAGGCCGGCCAAGGTGCAAGGGCTCCACGTATCAATCTTCTAGTGCCTGTAAACAATCATAAACGATAAACAGAAGGCCCATTAGATCGAGATTTGAGTAGAATCTGCCCCTATTCTTAATCAAAAGCATGTAAAAAGGGGGGCTCGATTACCTGGGGGTTTGGTGCTTTTTAAACCCCTATGGATGGGCAAAAAATAGGTGTGGTGTGTGTGAATGCATATATTTTGTAAAAGGAGTGTTTTGAAATCGGGATGCAATGCTATGCAAAGATTGATGTTGGGGAAAAGAAAGATGAACGAGGAAGAACACAAGAAAAAGCCCTAAATACTCCCTTGAATTTGCGAGGAGCGAGGATTTGTTGTTTGTGCATGAAGTACTTCCTCCTCCTCGTCAATAACTCGGGTTGCATCCCCCTCAAACGACGGCCAAAGGGGTGAATTTATAGGAAGAAGATGAAGAAGAAACCCTAGGTCAGAGTTTGATTCAATTCAAAGATTGGCGGCTCAAATCGAGGTAATCTTGCCGGTTAATGAGGGGGAAAGACTCCTGATAGGTTTAGAAAACCTTCCTGGATAAGAAACACAGTCAGCAACTTACCCAATAAGGCCTCTGAATCGAAAGAAGGGAGCCCGGCCTGGAGAGGGACTCTGTCTGATATAGCGCTATACAACCATAGCGCGTTCATGAAGAACGCGCTATGACGATATAGCGCGATAACTAAAAGCCCGTTAAATGATTTGAAAAGGAAAACTATCCTTTGGGCAGTCATTTAATCGAATATTGAATGAGAAAAACATCCAAAAGGGATATTATAAAGATCAAGTGTCAAGAAATAACAACTGCTCAAAGGATAACTGCAATTAGATCCATAACGCGCTATGAACAAGAAAGCGATAAGAGCGGATAGCGCGGGAATGCCAAACTTGAGATTAGATCCAAGGTAAGGAATTGAAATGTTGGGCCAAGAACAGAGAAAAAACCCAGAAAATCAACCAACTAAGGATCAATTGGGGCATCAACTAGGAGAATAAAGAAAATGCTCAATTTATCGGCCAAAATTGGGTGTCTACAGATGCCCCTCCTTGATATCCGCTTTGCAGGGGAGCGAAACGGAGGTGAAACGGAGACGACACGGAATGGTAGTGACGGGAAGATGAAGTAAAAAAAGGAATGGAGCGGACTGATAAGTGGATATCAAGGAGAAAAAGACACCCATCACAACCGACAAATGATAGGAATAATTCAGAAAACTTCGAGCTAACCACAAGATCAAGCTAGCATCAGTGACTCCTGCCTAGAATGATAGGCACGGAACAAGAAAAATGGAACTGATAAACCTCTTGTACAAAAGAGGCATCCGCAGCGCGTAGCAACTACGAATTTCACTCAGTTAGTGGAATAGACGCGAGCCCGGCGGATCCATCGACGCCATCGTGCAGTTCACAGCTAAGGAGTGGATCAAAAGAAGGGGATTGGATTAAAAGGTGATAAGCAAATTCTAGGCAAGGGTCACATTGACCAGCGAGATCCAGTGCTCAACTTGGAGCAATCCTTCAAATTCGGAATGGAATTGAATTTCTTAGTTCAAGAACACAAGCAAAATCGATCCTCAATTAGGAAGAAGAATTGGACATTTATGAATGCAAAACTGGCATGATGCATGCAGGGCTAAAATAAAAGAAATCATCAAAACAAATGCCCAGAAAAGATAAATATAAGATACTCAAGGATAATATTGCTAAATCAAACAGATTCGGGTCAAGAATTATCCGCAACCACGGTGTGCGAGATGAAGTCCATCGTCCCCAAATTTGTTTTGACCTAACGGCCTATCCGATGATTAACTGCATGTTTCTAGATCATCACTGTTTTTGGTAGAGGGGAACTCAAATCCCGAAACATACAGAGAACCAGCCGGTCCTTGAGATAATATAATAATATAAATAGCATATAGTAATGCAATAAAAGAAAGGACAAAGAAATACTTACCTGATGGCGAGCCACTTTATTTCGGCCTTTTCTTTCCTGCAGTCTCAATGTTAAGCAAGTTCAAGCAAATGCAACCTCAATGTTAAGCAAATTCATGCATATTCAAGCAAATTCCAGCATATATAAGCAAAAGAACACAAGTTCTCACTCATTCGCATCATATGTTCTCATGTCATATCCTCTTCTCTCCCTTCCTTTCTATTTTTATTATTTTTTCTTTTACTTTGATTATCGCGCTATATGTACATAGCGCGACAATGTCGCGCTATGAACAGGTAGCGCGTCATCTAGCCGCAAGGTTTCAAAAAACGGCCCTCCCCCTTTCTATTATTTCAAACACTCTTTCCCTCTCTCGACCCCCCCCTCTTGCCCTCTCGTCCTCTCACAGCCCAACCCCCCATTCGCATCAATCCGATGGAGGGAGGCGCTCCCCGACGCTCCAAACGGCGCGTCACTCGCGGCCGGCAAAGATCGCACATGGAAGAAGAACGGGCGCCCTCTCCCGCGGAAGAACACGCCGACTCGGAGGCGACGGTCTCGGCCCGACTTGAAGGGGATGAAATGGACATTCACCCGGACGAGGTCGAAGAAGTTGAGGGTGCCCCGGCGGCCGAGGAAGTGGCGGCGGAGCCCGTCGGAGGCGCGGCGGCCCGAAAACGCCGGGTGGTAAGAAAATCACCCTAAACTTGTTTTTGATTTGATTTTTCTTATTTTTTCTTTCTTATGTGATGAAAACGGAAAGGGGAACCCCCCTCCATATCAAAATGTAGGGCAGAACGCCCATAGAACAATTTGCGGGAAACGGGGGTCACCCCCTACCTACAGAAGGGGAACGCGCTATGTCTTCATAGCGCGTTCTTGAAGAACGCGCTATGTCTTCATAGCGCGACATCTAACAGCAAACAAGTTTTTTTTTCATTTTCTGATTTGTCTTTTGTTTGATGATCACATTGATTATTTCTTCTTTTATGTTGTGTATAGGGTGTGGAGGGTGCAGTGTGTGCCCGGATTTCTTAGACATTGGTCCGGGCCGCGTACCACGCACTACCGGAGTTTCAAAGGGCCCGCCTCCGCCATATGGGCTTCGGGGAATTTCTGGAGATAGAAGTGCTGAGAGTGGACGTGGGGCTGATAAGAGCCCTAAAAGCCAGATGGGACACGGGATGCAAGGCCTTCCTCTTCCCCTGGGGTCATATGATCCCGACTTTGGAGGACGTCACGCGCATCACCGGGCTGCGGGTGCACGGATCGGCAGTGACGGGCTACACTTACCCCGACTACCGGGAGATGGCGCGCAGGCTGTTGGGCTTGGAGCAAGGAAGGAACGGATCCAAACAAACCCCGCTACCTGTCTGATATCGCGCTATGAGAAGGTAGCGCGACCTGAAGAACACGCTAGGAATATATAGCGCGTTAATCTCCAGGCCCACAGCTGGTCCTCATGAATTTCTGAGGTATGTAGCATGCCCCTATCCTAATTTCTTATGGTTTGGCATGTTTCTAGCCTCAGTGGCGATCACGGATCTTAATTATTGCATGTGATTTCCTCCTATTTGTGTCATTAATTGGGTGCTATATATTGTCCAAATAATACCATCTTTTATCAATTTGTGGGTAATCATAAATTTAGAATCCACACCTCCCAACAAGCGCTAAGTTTAATGTCTTCAGCCAGACAAGCTTCTTTCATTGATCATGGGTCACTCAGTGGCATTGATTCTTTTGGTGACAGTTGTGTGTTCTCCAAGTAGGGTTTGAGACGTTGACCATTAACAGTGAAAGTTTGACCTTTTTTAGGATCTTAGATTTTGACAGCACAATGATCAAAGACTTTGAGCAAAATAAATGGTTTGTCCCATCTAGATTTCAATTTTCCCAGGAATAAGCACAACCTTGAATTAAAGAGCCAAACTTTTTGATTGGGTTGAAAGGATTTTCTCACAATATGTTTATCAAGGAAAGCTTTGGTCTTGACTTTATAAATCTTAGCATTTTCATAGGCTTCATTTTGCAATTCCTCCAACTCACTTAATTGTAAGGCCCTATGAGACCCGGCTTGGGCTAAGTCAAAATTGATCTGCTTAATAGCCCATTAGGGTCTATGCTCAAGCTCAACGGGTAGGTGACAAGCTTTTCCAAAGATTAACCTATATGGAGACATGCCAATGGGAGTCTTGTATGCCGTCCGATAAGCCCACAGAGCGTCATCCAATCTTTCGGACCAATCCTTCCTATCGGGCCTAACAGATTTCTGTAGGATATTTTTAATCTCTCTATTAGATATCTCCACTTGGCCACTTGTTTGGGGGTGGTAGGGGGTGGCAATATTATGAGTGATCCCTATTTCCCGAGAAGAGCTCGGAATTGGGCATGAGTGAAATGAGAACCCCCATCACTAATGATCGTCGTCGGACACCCAAACCTTGAAAATATATTCTTTCGGACAAACTTCATGATAACTTTGTGATCGTTGGTCTGGGTGTATGACTTCAATCCACTTAGACACATAGTTGATTGCCACAAGAATGTACTCATGTCTGAATGATGGCAGAAAGGGGCCCATAAAGTCAATTCCCCAAACATCAAAAATTTTCACCACTAGAATGGGATTAAGTGGCATCATATCTCTTATGCTCATGATTCCCACGGCTTGACACCTAAGACAAGTTTTGCTAAATTCATAGGCATCTTTGAAGAGAGTGGGCCAGAAGAACCCACTTTGCAACACTTTGGCAGCCGTTTTCTTTCCTGTGAAGTGTCCCCCACAAGTCAGAGTGTGATAAAAGTTCAGGACGCTTTGTTGTTCCTCCTCGGGGACATAACTCCTAATTATTTGATCCAGACCCACATGGAACAATTCAGGGTCTTCCTAGAAATAGTGTTTGGTTTTGGCAAAGAAGTGTTCCTTTGCATATTTAGACCACCCATTAGGAATTTGTCCCACAGCTAAGTAGTTGATAATGTCTGCAAACCATGGAAGTTGACTATGGGTGATGGACAAGAGATGTTCATCAGGAAATGAATCTTGCAAAGGAGCATTATCAGTTGTGAGAATCCGAGAAAGATGATCGGCAACTTTATTCTCAGAACCTTTTTTGCCTCGAATCTCAAGATCAAATTCTTGAAGTAAGAGGATCCACCTAATGAGTCTAGGTTTGGCATCCTTATTGGAGAACAAATATTTGAGTGCGAAGTGATCAGAATACACAATGACTTTTGCCCCTAAGAGATATGACCAAAATTTTTCGAGGGTAAAAATGACAGCTAACAACTCTTTTTCCGTGGTGGTGTAGTTAAGTTGAGCATCGGCGAGGGTGCGACTCGCATAATAAATCACCACCAGACACTTATCAATCCTTTGGCCTAGAACTACCCCCATAGCATAGTCGGAGGCATCACACATGATTTTAAAAGGCAGAGACCAATTGGGAGGTTGGAGAATAGGTGCTTTGGTCAAGACCTCTTTAAGGATATTGAAAGCCTCAAGGCAGGCAGCATCCAAATGGAATGGAGTATCTTTGGCCAAGAGAAGAGTTAACGGGCGGGCAATCTTGGAAAAGTTACTTATGAACTGACGGTAAAAGCTAGCATGGCCAAGGAATGACCGAATTTGCCTCACACAGGTCGGAGGAGGGAGATTATAAATGAGGTCAATCTTGGCCTTATCCACCTCTATACCCCGTTCGGACACAATATGGCCCAAAACTATGCCCTCTTGAACCATGAAGCGGCTCTTCTCCCAACTAAGAACAAGGTTGATTTCAATACATCTTGCCAGCAATTTCTTCAAATTTTTCAAACAATTTTCAAATGATTCCCCAAACACAGAATAATCATCCATGAAGATTTCTAAGAATTCTCCTACCATATCAGAAAAAGTGGCCATCATGCACCTTTGAAAAGTGGCCGGTGCATTACAAAGACCGAAAGACATCCTCTGAAAGGCAAATGTGCCATATGAACATGTGAAGGTGGTCTTCTCTTGGTCTTCCGGATAAATGGCCACTTGATTGTACCTGGAGTATCCATCTAGCAAACAAAAATATCTTTGGCCTGCCAATTTCTCAAGAATTTGATCAATGAAGGGGAGTGGAAAATGGTCCTTTTTAGTCATGGCATTGAGTTTCCTATAATCAATGCACACTCTCCATCCTATTGTTGGCCTAGTGGGCCCATCTTCTCCTTGTTCATTTTTGACCACAATGAGTCCCGATTTCTTAGGAACCACCTGAGTGGGACTCACCCATCGGCTATCCGAGATAGGATAAATAATTCTCGCATCGAGCCATTTGACAACCTCCTTCTTCACCACCTCCTTCATGTTCGGGTTCAACCTCATTTGCATTTCCTGACTTGGTTTGGCATCATCCTCCATGTAAATGTGATGCATGCAAATGGACAGACTTATCTCCTTAAGATCGGCCACCGTCCAACCTATGGCACCCTTATAGGTCCTAAGAACTTCTAGCAGAAGGGTTTCTTGGGTAGGGGTATGGTTGGAGGTCAATATAACAGGAAGAGTTTGATCGGGGCCTAGGAATGCATATTTGAGGGAATCTGGAAGAGGCTTAAGCTCAAGTTTAGGAGGACTTTCAAGTGATGGTAGGGCTGGTTCGTCTTGCAAAGCCGAAGAGGTTCCACTTTAGGCCAAATGGTACTATGATGAGGGAATCTTGTAGAGCATTAGCCTCCTTATTTGATCCATGCCTGGACCATTCTCAAGAAATTCATCATAGATGTCTATGAAATGACATTCCTCATCAAGATCTAAATATTGGGAGGCTTTGAACACATTGAGAGAGACTTTTTGACCTCCAAATGAGATGTCCATGGTTCTCGTAGCACAATTGATGTTGGCTTTGGCAGTGGCAAGGAATGGACGGCCTAGATGATTGGAGTGTGACTTAGCTCCGAGGAGGAGGCCATGTCAAGAATGAGAACATCAATGGGGAAGTAGCAGTCATAGACTTTGACAATCACATCTTCTATCAAACCCCGAGGGGTCTTGACTGAGCGATCCGCCAGTTGGAGAATGACGGGGGTTGGCTTGAGTTCCCCTATGTCAAATTGCTCGTAAACAGAGGTGGGTAAAAGGTTGACACTAGCTCCTAAGTCGAGGAGGGCACGGTCAAAGTTACACCACCTATATTACATGAGATGAGGGGAGCACCGGGATCCTTCAACTTTCTAGGGAGATTGTTCATCAAGACTCACTAACATCCTCGGAGAGCCAGATTTTCTTAGGGTCCGTATTAGGCCCCCTTCTTGGAGTGCAAAGCACTTTGAGGAATTTAGCGTAGGCCGGAACATGCTTTATAGCATCTAGGAGTGGAATGTTGATGTGAACTTGTGAAAAAAGTTCCATTAACTCTTCATTTTGGGCTGGCCTAGTCTTAGTGGACTTGGGTTCTAAGGCACTAGGGAAGGGAACCTTGGGTTGATAGGAATTTAGATCTTCATGGGCCTTCCCTTTCCCTTTATGATCTCCCCCCAACTTATCTTGAGTGCATTCCTCCTTGCTCGCACCCTCTTCATCTTGATTCTCTTTTATGGCATCTTGCAACACCTTTCCATCCTTGTATCGGTCATCTAACACCTTCCCACTTCTCAAGGTTGAAATAGCTTTGACATTCTCAAATTGTGGGCCTTTAGGTTGGGCTTGTGAGACGGGTTGAGGTAGGAGGCTTGGTTGTAGAGGAAAACCCGAGGGTTGGTTTCTAGGGTTGGCCACAGGTTGACTTGGAAGTTGACCCACTTCTCTTCTCATTGCAACTTCTGCCAATTGTCCTATTTGATTCTCTAACTTGAAAATAGATTGTTGTTGATTCAAAATGATTTGTTGGAGTTGATTGAATTTATCTTCAAAATTGGATTGAGGCGGGGGTTGGTAAGTGGGTTGGCCTTGATTGGATTGGAAATGTGAATAGCCCATAGGGAGGAATTAAGCTTGTGGACATCTAGCAAATGAATTGAAGGTATTGGTTTGGGCTTGAATTTGATTTTTTATGGGTTGCCTTTGGGCTTGATGAATAGAGGGATTGGTTGCTTGAGGTGGAGCTTGTTGGACCTTCCAAGAAAAATTAGGATGGTCTCTCCAACCCAGATTATAAGAATTGGAGAATGGGTCATAGTTGGGCTTAGAGAATCCTTGAGCAGTTTGAACTTGCTCTTGTATGAATGATGGTAATTGGGCCACCGTTGGGCATTCCGTGATGTGATGGGCAGGACTTGCACATAGAGTGCATGCCTCCTGTGGAGTAAAGGATTGACCTGAGTATGAATGGGATGATGGTTGACAAGAAGGGTCTTTCAAAGTCAAGAGTTGGTCTAACTTTTGGGTCAGACTCTCCACCTTATCCAACTTTTGAGTGATAAGAGTTACGTCCAATCTTGGTTCACAATCGACTCGAGTTTTGATCTCATATAACCCGGGCCGCTTGGAGGGCCCAATGGATCTCTCATAGGATGATAAGGAGACATGATTGATGGAATTCTCACTAAGCATTTCAAACAAATCATATACCTCATCCTCACTTTTACTCAAGAATGCTCCCCCACATGATGCATCTACCATTTGTCTAAATTGGTCGGGCAATCCTTCATAAAAAGCTTGGACTATTTGCCATTTGGACAACCCATGGTGAGGACACTTCCGAAGTAATTCGTTGAGTCTCTCCCACAACTCATGTATTTGCTCTCTCGGAGTTTGGGTAAAGCCTGTGATTACCCTTCTCATGGTATTGGTGCGGCCTATAGGGTAGAACTTCTTCAAAAATTCGTGTTGCATCTCGACCCAAGTTCTAATTGGCTTCCATATAGTGCCTAACCAATATTTAGCCTTTATCTTTAATAGAGAATGGAAAGAAGGTCAATCTAAGGGCATCATCTGAGAAATTTTAAATTTTTATCATGGAGCAAATTTCTAAGAATTCATCAATGTGCTTGTAGGGGTCCACATTGGTGTTTCCATAAAATGAGGGGAGCATTTGAATTGTGTTTGACTTGATCTCATAAGTGATGGCTTGATTTTGAGGAATGTGAATGCAAGATGGAGGTTGATATTGGTTGGGAATGAAATAATCCTCCATTTACTTCGGGGGGTCGGGATTTTCGGTCATTAGATTTTGGTGTTGAGGTCCTTAATTTTCGGCCATGGGATCTTGTCGGAGATCGTTTCTTGGATACAAGACTCTCTCTATTTCTTGAATGGGTCCTAGTAGGTTTGGATGTTGAGATCTTCTACCTTGCATAAACTAGGACGAAGAGAGAGATGAGAGAGATATTTTTTTTTGTTGATTGATTGATTGTTTTTTTAACAATCACAAACAAGTTGTCACACAATTAACCTAGGACACCTATGTGTTCCTTAGACTTAAAAGTTGGGTTTCACAAGGAGGTTAGGCACAACCTAAGTCCACTCTCTAATTTGTCAATTGACCAAGTAAGAGGTGGGGTAGTGGGAGGCTCCCCTTACTTTTGCAAGGTCCTAATTAAAAACCACTTGCCGCTTATGCGTTTGCCGTTGACCTCTAGCCTTAGACACCAATTTCAAAAGAAGATTGTAGACTCAAGCCTCACCTAATCACAGTGTGATCCTAGGGTCGATGTCTAATGAATTATATTTAAGGTCTAGGTGATGCAAAGATAAAGAAAATTGTGGTTTGTGGGCCAAGGAAGGGTGATGAAATCCCCACCTTATCTTGCTTATGGGTGTTGCCCTTAAGATATTTTGAAATGATGTGCAACAAATCAAGTTCAAACAAGGGGTTCTATGCAAGCATGGAAATGCATGAGCATGCTTTTGGAGAAGTTAGAGTACTCACCTTGCCTCTCGCAATTTTTAATAATGTAATTAACAAAAATTAAACAATAAGGGAAAAGAATTTCTATCCTAAATGATGCATGACCTAAAATATGAAAGTATGGTTTCTGCTCTTGGAATGAAGACTTTTATTGGGTTCAAGTGATTTTTTTTTATTTGTGAACCTATCTAACCACAATATGTAAGAACATTAAAGAAATGACACAAAATGAGAGGGATAAGTTTGAAGACTTACTTGATGCGTAATCACTCGTTCTTTTTTTTTGAAATGAATGAAAAAAAGGCTAAGTAAAAGGAAGAGAACTTACCTCTGATTTTTATTTTTTTTTCCTTGATTTTTTTTGATTTTTTGATTTGTTTTTTTTTGTTTTCTTGCAAAAATCAGAAAAAGAAAAATTAGTACCAATATATACACAAGAGAATCAAAATTTTCAACTCAAGAATCATAAGCCTCCCCGGCAACGACACCAAAAATTGATCGAACGCGAAGCTCGTCCTTAAAAAACTCGTGCACTCAATTTCAAAAATTCTGTACTCACAATAAAATTTGGATTTTGAATATTGTGATGAATACGAGTCGATCTCACAAGGAAGCTAGATTCTTAAGTTTAAAAATCTCTTTTTTTATGAAACAATTAAAATTATGCAAGAGGAAAATCTATTTAAAGAAACGTAGAGGGATAAAGGGTATAAATAGGGAGAGAGAGAGAAAGAGAATGAACCACAAATTTAGAGAGAGAATCACATCCATTTTTGTTTAACAATCAAAATAAAATGTTTACAATGCATAGAGGTTCAAATAAACAAAGTACAATACTCGGAATAAAATTTAACTAAAAATGAAAATTAATGACCTAAGGAGGGGATGTAGCCAGGAAGATGAAGAAATTGTCCGCCTCGTCGCCGAGCCATTGAAGAGTCGCCCGAGCTTAGGAAAGACGTGGCAGTGAGAGAGCCTTAGTGAGAGGGATTTAGAGAGAGGAATAAGGAGAGGTGTAGAGAGAGAGAAAGAAATATAGAAAGGTGGAGGTGGGAAAAGAAAAATGAAAGAAAAATAAATAAATTAAAACTAAAGCAGTGTATGTGTGCATTTTAGAGAGACGGAGAGGAGCGAGATAAAGAGAACGCAAGAGAGAGGGGGGTCGAGAGTTAGAGAGAGAAGGAGAGAATGGTGAGAACTACGTGGAGGAGATCGACGCCGCGACCTGCAGCGTGGGTGTGGGTGTGAGGGTTTAGAGAGAAAGAGAGCATGCGGGAACAAGAGGGGAGGCCGGTACGGTGTTGTGCGAACGGTGCTGTGGACAAACAAGAGAAAGGGGGGAGCAGTTTGTGGCGAGGGAGTGGTGGTGGGCAGAAGAGGGAAGGAGAGGACGTTGTGAGAGGGGAGGAACAGAGAACGATGTGTAGGTGAAGGGAGGCTGTGGAAGTAGCAGTAAAGGGAGAGAGGGACTGCCAACTCCGGTGTGTATGTGGGAGAGAGATTGCGGCGAGGGGTAGTGGCGGACAGGAGCTCACCAGCGACGGTATGTGATAGTGAAGAGGGGTGCAACTATGGGAGTTTTAGAGAGAGAGCGAGAGGGATGAGGGCATCGGGAGAAGAAAGCCATGAAGGAGAGGAGAGAGATAGGAAGAGAGAGAGGTGCGGAGGGCCGACAGAGGACATAGTGGTGCCTCTGTTCAAAAAAGGGGCGCCGAATGGTGTACAGTGCAGGAGGAGGAGCAGGAGGGCTGCGTCGGCGGTGGTGTGGGTGAAAGCTGGAGTAAAGAAGAAGAGGGAGCGGGGCAGTGGGAGCTGGGATGAGAAGAGGAAGCATGTGTGAAGGAGACAGTAGAAGGGACGTTGTGGCCAGTAGAGTAATAGGGAGAAGAGTGGGAGGCAAACAGACATAGGGCGGTGTGTGTTTACGTGAGGTGTGTGTGAGCGGGCATGCATGCATGCGGGACAAAGAAGAGAGGGCGGAGAGAACGGAGGTCGCCAATGGGGTTAGTGCTATGCAGAAGGAGTAGCGGTGCAGAAGGAGCAGCGGTGGTGGTGTGAGTGGGGAGCAGAGGCGAAGAAGCGGTGCAGGGGGTGGTTGACGCGATCACGCTGCTGGCTGTGTAGGGTGCGAAGAAGAGAGGCCGTGGGGAGAAGTGCAGAGAGAGAAGTAGAAGGAAGGGGGAGAAGAGAGATCAGCCGAGGGGGAGAGAGCTCGCGGGCACGGTGAAGGTTGGCACAAGAGGGATACCGACGAGATAGGGATGGTGTGGACGTGGGTGCAGTGAGGATAGAGAGGGTGTGGGAGGGCCGCGTCTGGCGCGATGGGTAGTGGTGGACAGGAGAGAGAGACACAAGGAAGGAGAAGAGAAGGAGTAGTGTAGGGTGCTATGGTGTGCAGGAAACCGAAAGAGATAGGGAGAGGTGTCGGAAGAGGAGTTCGCTGGCCCAAGAAGAAGAGAGTTCAGGCTCGGGAGAATTCAGAAGAAGATCCTCCGCGGGAGAGGGCATCGTGCGGTTTTATAGGGCCAAGGGGTGGGGCTGCGCCTGCCGCTGCCAACCACTTGCATGCCTCCTATCCGCGCCGCTGCCAACTACCTATATGTCTGCTACATAGCTAGCTTCGGCCCATTACTGCTTGCTGTCTCCCTATGTGATTTGTTGCGCCCTTTATGTGATCTGCCTACTGTTATGATTGAGTTGATACGCTACTGTTCCAGATGCATGCCTGTAACGTGGGGGATCTCATGTGAATTGTTCACAAGATTGTGGGATTATATAAAAAATATTATGAGAAGGTCCTTAAAATAAAAGAATTCAAGTTTATGTCAAACCCCTTCATCATACAACATGCTTTATCATTTATTCTTCCATTTAGTTCATTCAAAATGACTTTTGTAAAAACCAACCTTATAAAAATTACTTATGTAATCCTCATAAAAATGCCTCAAGTCCCATTATTTTTAGAAAATTCTCTATTTTGCGTGAGACCGAGATTAGCACATAAGATTCCATAATTAAATTCATTAAAGCCTAGAAAAAGACGTGTGTGATATGACTAAATATATACACATGAGTATTTATCAGGGGGTGAATTGGGTGATTACAAGTTTTGCTAATATTCCATACATCAACTTGTGTTCAAACATCATTAATGTTACTATACATGCACATGTACTTCAGGTCAACATACAGTCAACCCTGTGCACATAGATCTTGGTCTATGTACTTGTATAAAATATGTCTGTATGTGTGAGATTTCATCAAACACCATGTGTCCATATCACTTTTATGTGCTTGGCATTCCAGTGAACACTTGGTGTGCATTTCATAGTCAGCGCACTTCATAGTCATTGCACTCCATGGTCTGTGCATGTTTCTGTCTCAAGCACATACAGGTCTGTGCAGGTTTTACCGTGCTCACATAAAGGTCTATGCAATTTTTACATTCTGCATGCAGGGTCTGCGCATGCTTGCATCATTAAGCATATAAGGTCTGTGCATACTTCGTTGTTTCGCACACAACGTCGATGCACATTTCAGCTATCTGCATACTAAGGTCAGTACATATTCCTCATATAGTCGGTGCACATCTTAGTGGCCTGCATATAGAGTCGACGCTAGCAGGAGTTCAACACATATAAGGTCTGTGCTAGCCTGTCGTGCTTTGTCACTAGGTTGGTGCACATTTCAGTTCAACACATATAAGGTCCGTGCATGTTTGTCTTAAATGGATAAAAGTTTTGTGCATACACTATAGCAAGTCGGTGCACTTTTTGCATATAGCCATAAAAGGTCTGTGCACGATTTAGCCACAATGCTTCATAGTATGTGAAACAGGTCTGACCACACAACTAGTCTAAGCATATGTAAAGCCAAGGTCTGAGCACATTCCTGTTAGCATATTCCAAGTCAGAGCACATGGCATCATGCATACTGAAGTCTGTGCACACACTGTAGCAGGTCAGTGCACATTTTGGTTCAACACATACAAGGTCTGTGCTACCTTGAGTTTGTTTGCATTAGAGTCGATGTTAGTAGAGTATCAAGCATATCAAGGTCTGTGCTACCTTGAGTTTGTTCGCATTAAGGTCGATGTTAGTTGAGTATTATGCATATCAATGTCTGTGTTACCTTGCACCAGGTCTATGCTAGTTAGCTATGGCTTAGGTTAAAGTCTGTGCTAGCTATTGCATTTCTCACTATGGGTCGATATTAGATCAGAGTTAATGATGATTTCATATTCATAATTACAGAATCTTCAGCACATTATATCTACTATGATCTAAACTTCAATCTCCTATTTCTGCATAAAAATCAATGCATATTGATCTCACTATGAAGGCCAATTGACTGATTAAATGCCTCTTAATTCTTCTACAAGAACTCAATATAAAATAAAGCCTTAACAATTCCAAGGTTATCCTGGCTCGTGCATGAACTCAAGTGGAGTGATCAGCATGTGATCCAAGGTAGGCTGATACCAGGTGATCCTGCCACATGTAAAGCAGCGGCACTATGATGCTAACATGTGCATAAGTCTGGATCAGATCTGGCATGAAATTTGTGCGGGAATTGTGGCGACCACGTGCCCATCTCTTGGAGTTTATAAAAGGAGGGCCGATCGCCCAGTTCAGAGTATCAGAGCGATAAGAGGAAAGCTGAACAAGGCAGAAGGAGAAGAGAGGTGAGAGCAGCAGAAGGTTAGCCAGAAACAGAAGAGAAGTTTGAGAAGATCAGAAGAAGAGAATTCAGAGAGCAGTAGGAATAGGGAGAAAAAGAAAAGAGAGAGCAAGCGAGCTGCAGAGAGAAGAAATCTGAGAGAGTAGCATAGAGAGGAAAAGTTAGAGAGATTGAGCTGCAGAGAAAAGAGAGAAGAAGAGATCAGAGAGAAAAAGAGAGAGCTAGCAGAAAGAGGAGGAAGAAAGAGAGATGTGCATCTAGATCTAGATGTGTTTCTGATTCCTAGATCAAATTCAGAATCAGATTGCTCCTGTGTGAGCTACATTTCTATGCTTCAATTTTTAGCTTTCTGATTGCTGTTTACATCACCTTATTTTTCCATTTTAATCTTTCATACTTCTACTAAGCTGTGTATCAGGGGAGGCTAAGCTGTAAGGCCCAGCGGTCAAGCTGTTAGTTAGCGGTCGGCTAAGCTGTAAAGCCCAGCGGTTTGTTGGCAAGCTGTGAGGCCCAGCGATTTCAAGTTGTTTGGTAGCGGAATCCACACTCTGGTCAGAGTGTGGGGTGGATGTTGGTCTGGAGAACCGAACCACCTAAAAATCTTCCTTGCAGTGTGGTTTGCTTGTTCTTGTGTTTCACCGCTAGATGCATGGATAGGATTGAGTTCAATTGTCTATCTGTTGAGTGATTCTTAAACGACTTGCTATCTAGACTGAGCGTGCTAATAGCATTGTTCCTCCTGAGTAATTCTTTGCTTACACTAACGATCTGTTTAATAGCTTGTCTCGGTATAGCTCACAGTCATCTATTATTTGGTTAATCATGTGCTTCTTTACAGCTATGGTTTATTTAAGTCAATCTGTCCTAATCCTGCAAAAGTTCACTGATTAGACTTTTTAAGATTTAGAGCAAATGTTTTTTTTAAGAGAGATTCATTCACCCCCCCCCCCTCTCTAAATCCGATTTGCACCATCTAATAGACTCAACACTTGCCGATTGGGCCGGCGCAACAATAATGGGAGTTCGCGGATGGGATGGAATCTTCTGTGAGACCGCTTGGTCATTGGAGGTGTTGAAGGCCCCTCGTGGCCTGAGGGGGATTTAAGGAAGAAGAGGGGACAGACTTCCCTTTCAGAGCGGCTTGGACCGCTTGACGTTGAGTCTCATCTAGTTGAGATAAGGCATTGATGAGATCAGTCAAATTGAAAGACGGGGAAGGTTCCCTAGATGTGGATTGAGTGACGGGTTGGGCTTGAGAGGAAGGCTCAACCACTTGAGTGGTGGTGTCCACCGCATAGACTTGAGGGTATTGAGAATGAGGATAGTTCTCCTCATATTGAATGGAATCTTGAGGAGGGACCTCATATTGAATAAATCTTTGAGGAGGGACCTCATAGGATTGGTCAAATTGACCTTCCTCATAACCATCATATGAATACTCATAATTGGCCATGTTGACAATTCTACCTGACTGAAGCATCATGATTGTAATAAGACAGTATTTGAATCAACAAGTATGGATAGCAAACAAGCAGTCAAGTAAATTGTCAACCAAGTTATGATGATTGCGTAAGGTTTTAAAGTTCTTTGAGATTTTAGATAGGATGGATTTTAATGAAATAGTTCTCTCTCTTCAATGTGAATCCTAGTTCCAATTTGGGTGTAATCTCTGGGTAAACTAGGTTCTTTCTCTCTCTTCACAAGCGTATAGGTTAGCTAAACTCTAGGGTGCTTCAAGTGGTACAACATACCTAGCATCCGTGAGGGAATCCACGGATTTGGGGACTTATGGAGGCCTTGGTTAGGAAATTTTCGATCCAAAGAGATGGAATGCTCAATGGAGGGTCCTTCCCTTCCCAAGAAAGTGTAGAAAATTCTAAGGGTGTAGAGAGAGGAGGTCTCTCAACCAAATGTCCTAATGCAAGCTAATGCAAGTAGGATCTACAGCAATTATGAATATAACCAATAAACAAGCCACACAAGTCAAAGCAGTAGCAAAGATAGCAATTCTGTAAGAACAGAAAGAAATGGCGGCTACACAGTGGTCGCTGTATCAGTGAATAGCGACTGTATAACAGCCGCTAATTATCTAACTGGTGCCTCTTCGTTGAGGCACTAAATCTGCTAAACAGTGGGAAACTAAACTGCGCCTGTGACTGAGGTGCTAAATCAGGGGGTGGCACCTCTGTGGAGGGGCGCTGATAGCAATGAATAATGAATGACTGTAAAAAAAGGTGAACAGTGACTGAGCAGAAATGGCGCCTTGGAGTAAGGCGCTGAATGTGTGAATGACGCCTCTGTGGAGGGGTGATGATTGTAATAAACAACAAATATTATGAAAATAAGGCGATGAGCGCCTCTGTGAGAGGTCGCTACTTCATGAAATAGCGACAGCCTGAGCGGTCGCTTATTTTTCCAGAGAGACAGAAACGCATGTAAAGATAACAAAAATGAAAATTTTCTTCTTTAAAATGCTATGGACAGTCCAAAAACTGGCTAATCAAGTGGGAGGTGTGCACGTGGTGCACAAAAGGGAGTGTGCTATGTGGATCACAATGGAGGGGCACATGTGGGTGCCAAAAGGAGGGGCACACGAGGGTGCCAAAGGGGAGGGGCACACGTGGGTGCCAAAGGAGGGGTAATCAAAATAAAAATATAAAGGGTCCCACCGTGATCGCCAATTTGTGAATGTGTCACATAGACATTTAAAAGGAAAGAAAAATTATCAAAATAAAAGAAGAGGATGATGATAAGATGATAAAGATAAAAGGTGGGGGAGGTAGCATGTGATGCTACTCTAGGAGTGTGATCGCCAGAGGGGTTACCTCAAAAAGAAGAAAGGTGATCGCGAAGAATACCTTGCAAGCGGGTGTGATGTAAGTCCAACTTCCTCCTTCTACCGGCCGGTCGATGAAGGGGGTTTTTATCTTGATTACCCTTGAAAAGAAGACAAGCAAAGACAAGAAAAGATTGGATTAGAACCAAAAAGTGTAGTATCAATGCTCTATGGAAAATAATCTATGCAATAAGGGCATGAACACACCTTGTGTGTTTGGTTTTTTAAACCCCTAAAGAGGAGCAAAAGGGAAGGAGAAATATGTATGCAAAACAGATAAGATATGCTGCTAAAATACTCTAGCAAGGTAGCTAGAGATGATGCACGTGCAGTGTAGTGCCCCAGAATTTATATATATAATTTTTGAATATTAAAACATTTTTCTAAAAATTATAAAGGGCTTAAATAAATTTATAAAGGGATTATTATATTAATGAGTCATTATATGGCCCAATTGGGTTACATAGTTAACCTAGCATAATTAATGATCATCCAAAAAGTTAATGGACCAAGCCCATTAAGTTTGGCCCATATTCTAGAAGAATAATTAGCTTATTCACTGATTTATAAGATAAATACTATTTATCTAAGATAATTATAAGGATAAATGAATAAAAGAGTTTTATTAATTTAGAACTCTATACACGTTGACTGTAACGGTCCATCGGGCGACCGTCACAGACAGGTAACGCGCCTGGGCATGACCGTTACATACTACGAGTTCCGTAAGTCAAAGAATTCCCATAAAGATTAGAATTTTTGAACCCTATCTACAAGAGACCTAACTAGAAGGACATGTTAAGTTACTAGGGACTCTTAGAGATCAGGTTTTGATGAATTAAGGACTCTAGAATTGATTTAATCCTCAAATCCTAGCTAGAACTCTATAAATAGGACATAGTTCTGAACTAGGCGACCCTTACTTTTGGCTCGCAAGGAATCAAGGTAAGGAGGCATAATCTCGAGTAAGTTCTTTAGAAGTATTTGTTTACAATACCTTAGACTAACTCCTCTCCAAATTTCACGTCTTTAGGTCAAGAGGTCGTGGAGTTAGAGCCCAAGGAAGTTGCTGAAAAGTCATAGGAAGAGGAGAACTAGGGCTCGGTTTTCAGACCTTAATTAGAAGTTTAAAGCTTAATTAAGAGGTAGGTCATCTCATGAATGGCAAAAATAACTTGATAAGACTAAAAGCCCTCTGGTTTGATTGAATTTCATGCATTGTAGATCATCAAATTCATGTTTTAATAGTTCTATGCATTACATGCATCTCTTAGCCCTAATTAGATGATTAAAAGATGTTACCTTGTCTATTCACTGATACCTATGCATGTAGTTGGCCTATACTTCGTTATCATGTCTAAGAATACATGGTATTTTGATTATAGACATGATGTGAGTTAATCTCTTGTATTTCATACTGATTTCTGTTAGCAGATTCTCTGACAGATCATGGTAGGACCGTCACAGGCATGTAATGGCCTTGCGACAGACCGTCACACACTCTGTTACATTTTTATTTTCACTGTTGTCTCTAACGCACCTGGACAAGAGCGTTACATACTGTAACGGCACCTCGATAGACCATCATAGCCACTGTGACGCACCCCTGTTAGACCGTTAGACTCTGTGTTCTGTCAACCTATGGCAGAATAGTAACCAGTTAAGTTTACTTATAATTAAACCTAGATAGCTAAGTTTTGACCTGTTATTATGGTTTTAAGTTTACTTACTATTTCATATTGGAATTTGCATGACTTAGGCATCTTGAGTTATTTTAAGTTATGTTAATTTCATGAGCCAAAACTCTATAGTTTATAATTAAATTATGATTTTTCAAAGTTGTATTAACGGAGTTTATCTTGGCTTCACAATGAGTATACATTCTCTCTTTATCAATAGAGTCATTTCTTTAAGTACATGGCACATACTCCGGTATGTTGTCCATTAGTTCACTTTGCACTATAGGAACATTATTTTTTGACATGAGGACCTCTCTATTGGATATTCCTTCCAATGGACTAGGAAATCTTGATTCAAGGCCTCCGTAATTCTCCGCGAGCCTGGGATTCCCACTAGGACGCCGAGTTGGTTGTACCATTAAAGTCCATTGATTAGATTACACCATCGATATTTTCTGATTATCAGTAATGTAACGGCTCTGTGTTAGACCGTCAGGCACACGTAACGGCCCATATAAGATCATCACATTCATCTGAGTTTGAATTCTTGATTCGAGATTCAGACTAGTGTAACGGCTTCATCCTGGACCGTCACATAATGTAACGGCCCTAGGCATGACCATCACCTTTTTCTGAGTCTATTTTTATTGTTCTGGACTCGGATCATTGTAACGGCCCACTACTGGAGCGTTAAATGATGTAACGGCCCAGTAAACGACTGTCACATTGCTTAAGTACTTAACCCAAGGTTTGACCCAAGGGTTGATATTCCAAAGGTTCTAGATGAACTAATGATAGTCTAGAACTTATAATGATTGGAAAGAGAAAAGAATGTACCGTTATGCTGCCGATTTGTTTCCGTGAGCATGACATTGTTTAAATCTTTTTCTTGATCTCTCATACTCTAAATTGAAGCATTCATTCATTGATTGTTGTTATCATAATTCATTGAACTTCTTACATTCTTGGCCATATTTTATTGTTAACATGCGTGGAAGTAACTTGATTTATACTTGAAGATGCGATCGAGCACTGATTGTGTTTAAAGGCTCTATGCTAGTCCCCTCGGCTGATTGTCGGAAATATACTATTTTAAAAATCATGGGGTATGATGCTACTAGCGTCGCATTACGCTGGGAGTACTTTCTCTATAAATAAGTGAAAATCCACGGCACGGCATGACTTTCTTGTACATGACTTTCTTGCTTGTTACATGATATTCCACAGAAATTCACCAACTACTTGCTCATAAGCAAAGGATGTTTGGATGACGACTATGTGGCATTGCTAGTACATTCTCGATACATTCTTGTTCATGAAAGGCCAAATATCATGTTATTGTTACATTCATTCTTGTTCACTTTATCTTACATGATTATCGTGTTACTTTAGTTTAATCGCATGATTGATCGCATTCGCATGATTTTTACCTTATTCTTTAGAGCTAAAATGTTAATTACTTTAATAGTGCCTTCATGTTGATGCGAAGATACCTACTGGGCAAGTGTGCTCCTTACCTATTTCCAATCTTTTTAGGAGATGGAAGTGATTCGAATTCGGATTCGGGTTATGCAAGTAGCGGGTCCGAGAGCGAATGAAAGTATTTTCAAGATGAGAGTGAAGACTTAGGAAGTCTATATTGTTTAGATCGAGTAATTTCCTTATTTTCTTGAGTCTAGTAGAATGATAAAAAGGTTGTTGTAAATGAATACTTTGATCATTTATGAAATAAAGTTGGAGTTTGATTCAATACTGTGCAATTGCATTTATATGTGTGATTGTCTCGCGCTCTGATCATTCTTGCTCGCAAGAGGCTTACCATGCCGGTTGTTCATGTCCTCGAGCGAGTCTTCCACTGTAATAAAGGCTCGGGACGTGACAGTTAAGTTGGTATCAGAGCCTAAGTCTCAAGACTTAGGAAGAAGGAATCATGTCATAGGATAAGTCCAAGGTTTAAGGGCCCCTACCTATGAACTAAGGAAAAAGTTTCTATACCCATGTGAGAAGTGGGTAGAGCCCGGGATAAGATAATTCATTAGCTTTAAGATTTATTTTATTCATTGCAATTTCATGAGAAATAACAAGTTGTTATTTTCTCCCATGTACATTATCTTACAAATGGCTCATCGTGTAGATTGGGATGGTATGCAACAAACAGTTGCCGGCCTTACCCAGGCATTGCAAACTATAGCGCAAGGTGACGCAGGAGCACGGGCTGGCGATCTACATCGCAATTTTCGGAGTTTAAACCCTCCACGTTTCTATGGTTCCTCTAACCCGGATGAAGCAGAAAATTGGATCGATGAAATGAATCGTATCTTTGATGTCATTCAATGCACCGATCAGGAGAAGGTGCGTCTGGCAACGTTTCAACTTAATAAGGATGCCCGTACTTGGTGGAAGTCGGTTCCAGCACCTCCGGCCAATGCACCTCATACATGGGACGATTTTTTTACCCTATTCCGTGCCAAGTACTTTTCTGAGCACGTAAAGGAACGAAAGGCTATGGAGTTCGCCGCTCTTCGGCAAGGAATGATGACGGTTGCCGAATATGAACTACAATTTTCAAGGCTAGCACCTTACGCACCACATCTTATCAGCACCGACTTATTGAAGGCAAATCGGTTTATGGACGGGTTACGACTCGGTTTCATCCAGCAACTCGGGACCCAAAACATCGTACCTATGCGGAGATGGTTCAACGAGCATATTTATGTGAAAGGACCTTAGAGAAGGTCGAGAAGTTAAAAGGAAAAGGAGAAGAATCAAGCCGATGTTCCGATCTGCGTTATAAGAAAGAGAAATTTAGTATCACGGAACCCTACAAAAGCCGTGATAGTAAGAAAAGATCTAAGAGTGGGAACGGTGGAAGTTCCCATAAGCAAAAGAAAGTCAAGGAAGAGAAGGAGCAGGTCGCCACAGCTTGCACATTTTGTGAGAAATTCGGCCATTCGGCTGAGGAGTGTTGGAAGCACCTTAGCGCTTGTTTACGTTGTGGAAGCAGGGAGCATCGCATGCCGGATTGCCCCCTTATGAAGGACCAGTCATCTGGTAATGGACTCAGGAGGCAGGCTCGCCTCAATGCCATTCTAGATGAAGAGGAAGCACCCAGGGACGATGGGCTTATGGAAGGTACTCTTCAAATTTATTCTTGTCCTGCATTTGTGCTATTTGATACTGGTGCCTCTCATTCTTTTATCTCCACTACTTTTACTAAGACATTACCAATCGCATCAGTTCCCTTACCTTCAGATCTTGCTATTTCCACACCCTTAGGATCTGGAACTAAGCTTACCAACTATTATCCTGATAGCGAAGTGGTAGTAGAAGGTCACAATCTCCCCGCAAACTTAGTATGCCTTGACATGAAAGGTTATGATGCCATTTTAGGGGAAGATTGGCTTGTAGATCACGATGCTTATATCAATTACCGAAATAGGATTATATCTTTTTGAAAACCTGGTCTTCCAAGATTCTCTTTTCTTGGCATCAAATACAAGAAACACCTCACTATCATATCCTCACTTCACGCTTTCCAGCTCATCTCGCGAGGATGTGAAGCTTTTCTTGCTTCAGTCATTGTTACCGAGTCTAAGGAAATTGTCCTAGCAAACATTCCTATTGCAAATGAGTTCCCAGACGTGTTTCCATCTGAATTACCTAGTTTACCACCCGAGAGGGAAGTGAACTTCACTATTGAACTCATTCCTGGTGCGGCACCTATTTCTATAGCCCCTTACAGGATGTCCCCTACTGAACTTAAGGAACTAAAGAGGTAGTTGCAGGAACTACTAGATAAAGGTTTCATTTGACCTAGCACATTCCCTTGTGGTGCGCCGGTTCTATTTGTCAAAAAGAAGGATGGTTCTCTCAGGCTATGCATCGATTACCGGCGACTAAATCAGCTTACAATCAAAAATAAGTATCCATTGCCGCGTATTGATGAGATCTTCGATCAGCTTTCGGGAGCAGAATATTTCTCTAAGATTGATCTCAGATCTGGTTATCATCAACTTAGAATTAAAGAAGAAGACATTTATAAATCGGCTTTTTGAAGTCATTATGGCCACTATGAATTTGTGGTAATGCCATTTGGGTTAACTAATGCTCCAGTAGCATTTATGCAGCTTATGAATAAAGTTTTCCAGCCATATTTGGATCAGTTCATTGTCGTCTTCATCGATGATATTCTAATATATTCCAAGACATAGGAAGAACATGAAGAACATCTAATGATAGCCTTGCAAACACTTAGAGACCACAAGCTATATGCCAAACTCAAAAGTGTGAATTCTGGCTCAAGGAAGTCTCATTCATAGGCCACATTATTTCAAAAGAAGGTATTGTTGTGGATCCTTCTAAGGTAGAAGTTGTCAAGAATTAGAGTCAGCCTACGACTGTGTCAGAAGTAAGGAGCTTTCTGGGTCTAGCTGGTTATTATAGCAGATTCATTAAGGACTTCTCAAAGATAGTAGTTCCTTTAACTAGACTCACCAGAAAAGAAAATCCTTTTGTTTGGTCAGAGGAATGTGAGAAGAATTTCCAAACTCTTAAGAATCATCTTACAACAGCCCCTGTTTTGTCACTACCAATGGAGGGTGGTGGATTCGAAGTGTATACGGATGCATCGGGCATTGGCTTAGGATGCGTTCTCATGCAGAATGGAAAGGTGATCTGTTATTCTTCAAGACAACTGAAACGGCACAAGGAAAACTATCCTGTACATGATTTAGAATTGGCAGCAGTTATTTTCTCCTTGAAAATTTGGCGTCATTATCTTTATGGAGAAAAGTTTACGGTCTACTCAGACCACAAGAGCTTGAAATACTTATTCTCTCAAAAAGAGCTTAACATGAGGCAGAGGAGGTGGTTAGAATACCTCAAAGACTTCGATTTTGCTATTCAGTATCATCCTGGCAAAGCTAATGTTGTAGCAGATGCACTCCGCAGAAAACCAATGGGTATGCTATCAAGTCTTATGATAAGTGTAACTAACCTTGTTCCTCAATTTGCTCAGTTGAACTTAGATATTGACATAAAGGAAGAAGATTGTTTCATAGCCAATATCCGAGCTCAACCTACATTGATAGAAGATCTGGTCAAGCTACAAAATGATGATCCTATATTACTAGAAATTAAGGCCAATATTGAACAAAAGCCATATTTTTCTATTTCCAATGACGGAAGATTGTTATTTAAGGGCCGAATATGTGTACCAGATCATGAGGCTACGAAGAAACTAATCTTAGATGAAGCGCATAATTCTAAATACACAATTCATCCAGGAGGAACAAAGATGTATCAAGATCTCAAAAGAAATTTATGGTGGCCCATTATGAAGAGAGAGATAGCTAATTTTGTATCCCGTTGCCTCACTTGTCAACAAGTAAAAGCAGAGTATTTTAGATCCGCAGGTAAACTGCACCCTTTAACTATTCCCGAATGGAAATGGGAGAGTATAGGGATGGACTTTATTATGGGGTTACCCAAGACCAGAGGTGGACATGATGGAATATGGGTAATTATAGACCGATTGACTAAATCCGCACATTTTATACCAACCAAAAGTTGATGGTCTGTGGACATTTTAGCAGCATTATACATAAGAGAGATTGTCAAATTACATGGTGTTCCAGTCACTATTATATCAGATAGAGATCCCCGAT
Organism: Amorphophallus konjac; assembly: GCA_022559845.1. Taxonomy (NCBI): domain Eukaryota; kingdom Viridiplantae; phylum Streptophyta; class Magnoliopsida; order Alismatales; family Araceae; genus Amorphophallus; species Amorphophallus konjac. The sequence goes on from CM040122.1 coordinate 275,122,520, forward strand.
TTACATCACAATTCTGGAAGGGCTTACAACATTCACTGGGGACTAGGTCGAATTTTAGCATAGCCTTTCATCCACAAACTGATGGTCAGACGGAAAGAACAAATCAGGTAGTAGAGGATATGCTCATGGCTTGTGCTATTGACTTTGGAGGTAGTTGGCATGATCACTTACCTCTAGTAGAGTTTGCTTATAACAATACCTATCAGGCAAGAATACAAATGGCACCTTTTGAAGCCGTATATGGAAAAAGCGGTCGATCACCAATATGTTGGAGTGAAATGGGGGAAAGACAATTTCTAGGCCCCGATATTATCAGAGATTCAACAGAGAAAATAAAACTCATTCAGGAAAGAATGAAGATGGCACAAGATAGGTAAAAATCTTATGCCGACAATCGAAGACGTGACTTGGAGTTTCAGGTAGGAGATCATGTATATTTGAAGGTTTCTCCAGGTCGTGGTATTCGAAGATTCGGCATTAAAGGAAAGCTAACTCCAAGATTCATTGGCCCATTTGAAATTCTTGAAAGGGTCGGTGAAGTAGCTTACAAGCTGGCTTTACCCCCACAATTAGTAGGAGTTCATGACGTATTTCACGTCTCCATACTCAAGAAGTATGTATATGATCCTGATCACATTATCACTTATAACAATCTGGAGATTCAGAAGGACATGACCTACGAGCAAACACCAATAAAGATATTGGAGCATGAAATACGACAGCTAAGAAATAAAGTTAATCCTATGGTCAAGATCCAATGGAAGAAGACATGGCCATATGAAGCAACATGGAAAACTGAAGCAACTATGCGAAAAAGATTTCCAGAATTATTTAATTGTAAGTACACTCTCTCCACAATCCATGTACTAAATTTGGGGACCAAATTCGTCGACGTGGGAGAGGGTGTAGTGCCCTAGAATTTATATATATAATTTTTGAATATTAAAATAATTTCTAGAAAATTATAAAGGGCTTAAATAAATTTATGAAGGGATTATTAGATTAATGAGTCATTATATGGCCCAATTGGGTTAAATAGTTAACCTAGAATAATTAATGATCATCCAAAAAGTTAATGGACCAAGCCCATTAAGTTTGGCCCATATTCTAGAAGGATAATTAGCTTATTCACAGATTTCTAAGATAAATACTATTTATCTAAGATAATTATAGGGACAAACGAATATAGGAGTTTTATTAATTTAGAACTCTATACACGTTGACTGTAATGGTCCATCGGGCGACCGTCACAGACAGGTAACGTGCCTGGGCACGACAGTTACATACTATGAGTTCCGTAAGTCAAAGAATTCTTAGAAAGATTAGAATTTTTGGACCCTATCTACAAGAGACCTAACTAGAAGGACATGTTAAGTTACTATGGACTCTTAGAGATCAGGTTTTGATGAATTAAGGACTCTAGAATTGATCTAATCCTCAAATCCTAGCTAGAACTCTATAAATAGGACCTAGTTCTGAACTGGGCGACCCTTACTTTTGGCTCACAAGGAATCAAGGTAAGGAGGCAAAATCTCGAGTAAGTTCTATAGAAGTATTTTTTTACAATACGTTAGACTAACTCCTCTCCAAATTTCACGTCTTTAGGTCAAGAGGTCGTGGAGTTAGAGCCCAAGGAAGTTGCTGAAAAGTCACAGGAAGAGGAGAACTAGGGCTCGGTTTTCAGACCTTAATTGGAAGTTTAAAGCCTAATTAAGAGGTAGGTCATCTCATGAACGGCAAAAATAACTTGATAAGACTAAAAGCCCTCTGGTTTGATTGAATTTCATGCATTGTAGATCATCAAATTCATGTTTTAATAGTTCTATGCATTACATGCATCTCTTAGCCCTAATTGGATGATTAAAAGATGTTACCTTGTCTATTCACTGATACCTATGCATGTAGTTGGCCTATACTTCGTTATCATGTCTAAGAATACATGGTATTTTGATTATAGACATAATGTGAGTTAATCTCTTGTATTTCATACTGATTTCTGTTAGCAGATTCTCTGACGGATCATGATAGGACCGCCACAGGCATGTAACGGCCTTGCGACAGACCGTCACACACTCTGTTACATTTTTATTTTCACTGTTGTCTCTAACGCACCTGGACAGGAGCGTTACATACTGTAACAACACCTCGATAGACCGTCACAGCCACTGTGACGCACCCCTGTTAGACCGTTAGACTCTGTATTCTGTCAACCTATGGTAGAATAGTAACTAGTTAAGTTTACTTATAATTAAACCTAGATAGCTATGTTTTGACCTGTTATTATGGTTTTAAGTTTACTTACTGTTTCATATTGGAATTTGCATGACTTAGGCATCTTGAGTTATTTTAAGTTATGTTAATTTCATGAGCCAAAACTCTATAGTTTATAATTAAATCATGATTTTTGAAAGTTGTATTAACGGAGTTTATCTTGGCTTCACAATGAGTATACATTCTCTCTTTATCAATAGAAGTACATGGCACATACTCCGGTATGTTGTCCATTAGTTCACTTTGCACTATAGGAACATTATTCTTGGACATGAGGACCTCTCTATTGGATATTCCTTCCAATGGACTAGGAAATCTTGTTTCAAGGCCTCCGTAATTCTCCGCGAGCCTGGGATTCCCACTAGGACTCCGAGTTGGTTGTACCATTAAAGCTCATTGATTAGATTACACCATCGATATTTTCTGATTATCAGTAATGTAACGGCTCTGTGTTGGACCGTCAGGCACACGTAACGGCCCAATATAAGACCGTCACATTCATCTGAGTTTGAATTCTTGATTCAGGATTTAGACTAGTGTAACGGCTTCATCTTGGACCGTCACATAATGTAACGGCCTTAGGCATGACCGTCACCTTTTTCAGAGTCTATTTTTATTGTTCTAGACTCGGATCATTGTAACGGCCCACTACTGGAGTGTTAAATGATGTAACGGCCCAGTAAATGACTGTCACATTGCTTAAGTACTTAACCCAAGGTTTGACCCAAGGGTTGATATTCCAAAGGTTCTAGATGAACTAATGATAGTCTAGAACTTATAATATTGATCAAGAAACTTAATATAATAATTGGAAAGAGAAAAGAATGTACCGTTATGCTGTCGATTTGTTTCCGTGAGCATGACATTGTTTAAATCTTTTTCTTGATCTCTCATGCTCTAAATTGAAGCATTCATTCATTGATGGTTGTTATCATGATTCATTGAACTTCTTACATTCTTGGCCATATTTTATTGTTAACATGCGTGGAAGTAACTTGATTTATACTTGAAGATGTGATCGAGCACTGATTGTGTTCAAGGGCTCTATGCTAGTCCCCTCAGCTGATTATCAGAAACATACTATTTTATAAACCATGGGGTATGATGCTACTGGCGTCGCATTACGCTGGGAGTACTTTCTCTATAAATAAGTGAAAATCCACGGCACGGCATGACTTTCTGGTACATGACTTTCTTGCTTGTTACATGATATTCCACAGAAATTCACCAACTACTTGCTCATAAGCAAAGGATGTTTAGATGACGACTATGTGGTATTGCTAGTACATTCTCGATACATTCTTGTTCATGAAAGGCCAAATATCATGTTATTGTTACATTCATTCTTGTTCACTTTATCTTACATGATTATCGTGTTACTTTGGTTTAATCGCATGATTGATCCCATTCGCATGATTTTTACCTTATTCTTTAGAGCTAAAATGTTAATTACTTTAATAGTGCCTTCATGTTGATGCGAAGATACCTACTAGGCAAGTGTGCTCATTACCTATTTCTAATCTTTTCAGGAGATGGAAGTGATTCGAATTCGGATTTGGGTTATGCAAGTAGCGGGTCCGAGAGCGAATGAAAGTATTTTTAAGATGAGAGTGAAGACTTAGGAAGTCTATATTGTTTAGATCGAGTCAATGTAATTTCCTTATTTTCTTGAGTCTAGTAGAATGATAAAAAGGTTGTTGTAAATGAATACTATGATCATTTATGAAATAAAGTTAGAGTTTGATTAAATACTGTGCAATTGCATTTATGTGTGTGATTGTATCGCGCTCTGATATCATATACATACTTCTTGAGCATGGAGACGTGAAATACGACGGCTAAGAAATAAATTTATTCATATGGTCAAGATCCAATGGAAGAAGACATGGCCATATGAAACAACATGGGAAACCGAAGCTGCTATGCGAGAAAGATTTCCAGAATTATTTAACTGTAAGCACACTCTCTCCACAATCCATGTACTGAATTTGGAGACCAAATTCTTCTAAGTGGGGGAAGGTGTAGTGCCCCAGAATTTTTATATATAATTTTTGAATATTAAAATAATTTTCTAAAAATTATAAAGGGCTTAAATAAATTTATGAAGGGATTATTATATTAATGAGTCATTATATGGCCCAATTGGGTTAAATAGTTAACCTAGCATAATTAATGATCATCCAAAAAGTTAATGGACCAAGCCCATTAAGTTTGGCCCATATTCTAGAAGGATAATTAGCTTATTCACGGATTTATAAGATAAATACTATTTATCTAAGATAATTATAGGGATAAACGAATAAAAGAGTTTTATTAATTTAGAACTCTATACACGTTGACTGTAACGGTCCATCGAGCGACCGTCACAGACAGGTAACGCGCCTGGGCACGACCGTTACATACTGCGAGTTCCGTAAGTCAAAGAATTCCCAGAAAGATTAGAATTTTTGAACCCTATCTACAAGAGACCTAACTAGAAGGACATGTTAAGTTACTAGGGACTCTTAGAGATCAGGTTTTGATGAATTAAGGACTCTAGAATTGATCTAATCCTTAAATCCTAGCTAGAACTCTATAAATAGGACATAGTTCTGAACTGGGCGACCCATACTTTTGGCTCGCAAGGAATCAAAGTAAGGAGGCATAATCTCGAGTAAGTTCTTTACAAGTATTTGTTTATAATACTTTAGACTAACTCCTCTCCAAATTTTACATCTTTAGGTCAAGAGGTCATGGAGTTAGAGCCCAAGGAAGTTGCTGAAAAGTCACAGAAAGAGGAGAACTAGGGCTCGGTTTTCAGACCTTAATTGGAAGTTTAAAGCCTAATTAAGAGGTAGGTCATCTCATGAACGGTAAAAACAACTTGATAAGACTAAAAGCCCTCTGGTTTGATTGAATTTCATGCATTGTAGATCATCAAATTCATGTTTTAATAGTTCTATGCATTACATGCATCTCTTAGCCCTAATTGGAAGATTAAAAGATGTTACCTTATCTATTCACTGATACCTATGCATGTAGTTGGCCTATACTTCGTTATCATGTCTAAGAATACATGGTATTTTGATTATAGACATGATGTGAGTTAATCTCTTGTATTTCATACTGATTTCTGTTAGCAGATTCTCTGACGGATCATGGTAGGACCGTCACAGGCATGTAACGGCCTTGTGACAGACCGTCACACACTCTGTTACATTTTTATTTTCACTGTTGTCTCTAACGCACCTAGACAGGAGCGTTACATACTGTAACGGCATGTCGATAGACCATCACAGCCACTGTGACGCACCCCTGTTAGACCGTTAGACTCTGTGTTCTGTCAACCTATGGCAGAATAGTAACCAGTTAAGTTTACTTATAATTAAACCTAGATAGCTAAGTTTTGACCTATTATTATGGTTTTAAGTTTACTTACTGTTTCATATTGGAATTTGCATGACTTAGGCATCTTGAGTTATTTTAAGTTATGTTAATTTCATGAGCCAAAACTCTATAGTTTATAATTAAATCATGATTTTTGAAAGTTGTATTAACGGAGTTTATCTTGGCTTCACAATGAGTATACAATCTCTCTTTATCAATAGAGTCGTTTCTTTAAGTACATGGCACATACTCCGGTATGTTGTCCATTAGTTCACTTTGCACTATAGGAACATTATTCTTGGACATGAGGACCTCTCTATTGGATATTCCTTCCAATGGAATAGGAAATCTTGATTCAAGGCCTCCATAATTCTCCGCAAGCCTGGGATTCCCACTAGGACGCCGAGTTGGTTGTACTATTAAAGTCCATTGATTAGATTACACCATCAATGTTTTCTGATTATCAATAATGTAACGGCTCTGTGTTGGACCGTCAGGCACATGTAACGGCCCAATATAAGACCGTTACATAATGTAACGGCCCAATGCATGACCGTCACCTTTCTCTGAGTCTATTTTTATTGTTCTGGACTCGGATCATTGTAACGGCCCCCTACTCGAGCGTTAAATGATGTAATGGCCCAGTAAACGATCGTCACATTGCTTAAGTACTTAACCCAAGGTTTGACCCAAGGGTTGATATTCCAAAGGCTCTAGAAGAACTAATGATAGTCTAGAACTTATAATATTGATCAAGAAACTTAATATAATGATTGGAAAGAGAAAAGAATGTACCGTTATGCTGTCGATTTATTTCCGTGAGCATGACATTATTTAAATCTTTTTCTTAATCTCTCATACTCTAAATTGAAGCATTCATTCATTGATTGTTGTTATCATGATTCATTGAACTTTTTACATTCTTGGCCATATTTTATTGTTAACATGCGTGAAAGTAACTTGATTTATACTTGAAGATGCGATCGAGCACTGATTATGTTCAAGGGCTCTATGCTAGTCCCCTCGGCTGATTGTCGGAAACATATTATTTTATAAACCATGGGGTATGATGCTACTGACGTCGCATTGCGCTGGGAGTACTTTCTCTATAAATAAGTGAAAATCCACGGCACGACATGACTTTCTTGTACATGACTTTCTGCTTGTTACATGATATTCCACAGAAATTCACCAACTACTTGCTCATAAGCAAAGGATATTTGGATGACGACTATGTGGTATTGCTAGTACATTCTCGATACATTCCTGTTCATGGACGGCCAAATATCATGTTATTGTTACATTCATTCTTGTTCACTTTATCTTACATGATTATCGTGTTACTTTGGTTTAATCGCATGATTGATCGCATTCGCATGATTTTTACCTTGTTCTTTAGAGCTAAAATGTTAATTACTTTACTAGTGCCTTCATGTTGATGCGAAGATACCTGCTGGGCAAGTGTGCTCGTTACCTATTTCCAATCTTTTCAGGAGATGTAAGTGATTCAAATTCGGATTCGGGTTATGCAAGTAGCGGGTCCGAGAGCGAATGAAAGTATTTTTAAGATGAGAGTGAAGACTTAGGAAGTCTATATTGTTTAGATCGAGTCAATGTAATTTCCTTATTTTCTTGAGTCTAGTAGAATGATAAAAAGGTTGTTGTAAATGAATACTTTGATCATTTATGAAATAAAGTTGGAGTTTGATTAAATACTGTGCAATTGCATTTATGTGTGTGATTGTCTCGCGCTCTGATCATTCTTGCTCGCAAGAGGCTTACCATGCCGGCTGTTCATGTTCTCGAGTGAGTCTTCCACTGTAATAAAGGCTCGAGGACCATGCCGGCTGTTCATGTCCTCGAGTGAGTATTCCGATGTAATAAAGGCTCGGGGTGTGACATGCAGGCTAAAAACTAAGTGAAGAACAGCAAACAAAAGACTAAGAGAAGAGGGGGTTATGTGTATGAAGGCCCTTCAAAGCTGCTACAATAGAGAGAACCGAGGGAGAGATCGGTTGCGGCACAGCAAGCATAAGAAGAAGAAATAATAGAACAAAAGTTCTCTTCTTGCTCACACATACACCTGCAAGCGTTAAGAAACAAAGTAAAAACTCTCTGATTTGTGGCTCTCTCTGCTATTTTCTGTTCACGCTCAGGGGGAAGAACTGTCGAAGAACTCCCGCGGGATTGAACAGGAGGGTATTTATATGGAAGAGAACCTTGTTCTATTGGGATTAAAACATGGAAAATCGATCCCTGGACGTGGATCTCCTTCCACAAACGGATAATGGAGATAAGATCGACGAAGACACCATGCAAAGAAGGTTGCAGACGAAGAGGACACGGAATGGAAATGGCGACTACTCCACTGGCGTCAATTAAAAGGGCGACCTATCTGGTAGGCAATTATTGCCGGTGATGAAGATGGTGTGATCAGATTTCAGCATAGGGTATGTGTGCCAGATGTGGCTGAATTGAAAATTGAAGTTTTGGAAGGAGCCCACAGGTCAAAGTTCTCCATCCAACCTGGTAGTAGCAAGATGTATCAAGATTTGAAGCGAACCTTTTGGTGGCAGGGTATGAGGAAGGATGTGGCTGAGTTTGTGGCCAAATGTTTGATTTGTCAACAAGTGAAGGTTGAAAATTAAAGACCATCTAGTTTGATGCAAAGGATTGAGATACCTCAATAGAAATGGGAGGACATCACCATAGATTTTGTCACAGGTTTGCTTAGGTCCTTCAAAGGCAATGATTCCATTTGGGTGATTGTAGATCGATTCTCAAAAATTGCACATTTTCTGGCCATGAAGAAGAAGCAATCCGTGGAAAGCCTGGCACGTTTATATGTTGAAAATATTGTCAGATTGCATGGAGTTTTGAAGTCCATCATTTCAGACCGAGATCCCCGCTTCACATCGAGACTCTGGCAAGGATTACATAATGCCTTTGGGTCTCAATTGAATCTTAGCTCGGCATATCATCCCCAGACAGATGGCCAGTCCGAGAGGATGATTCGGACACTGGAAGATATGTTGAGAACTTGCATACTTGATTGGAAGGGAGATTGGGAGCGACACCTACCTTTTGTAGAGTTTACCTATAATAATAGCTTTCACGCAAGTATAGGCATGGCTCTATTTGAAGCTTTGTACGAAAGACCGTGCAGATCTCCTCTATGTTGGGAAGAGGTTGGTGATAGACAGTTCATCAGGCCTGAAGTGGTGTAAGAAACGTCCGATAAAATTCAGCTGATCCAGCAAAGACTGAAAGCAGTGCAAGATCGACCGAAGAGTTATGCGGACAACAGAAGAAAAGTGTTGGCTTTTGAGATTGGTGAACATGTTTTCCTCAAGGTATCACCTACCAAAGGAGTGGCGAGATTTGGCAAGCAGAGTAAGTTGCATCCGAGATTTATCAGACCTTTCAAGATTTTAGATAAAATGGGAGATGTGGTGTATCAGTTGGCCCTACCTCCATCTATGGTAGCAATCCATCCGGTGTTCCACGTATCTATACTCCGTAAGTATGTCCATGATCCTACACACATCATCAGTTATGAAGGCTTGGAGTTCCAGCCGGGCCTTGCATAAAGGAGCAACCGGTTAGGATTTTGGATCGTAAGGAGCATGTTCTCAGATCAAAGACTATCCCATTGGTGAAGGTTCTGTAGAGGAATTTCCCTCAAGAGGAAGCATCGTGGGAGCTTGAAGATGAGATGAAGAAGAAATATCCCCATCTGTTCAGTATGAATCTTGCCTCAAACTTCGAGGACGAAGTTTATTTTAAGGGGGAGAGGGTGTAGTGCCCAGAAATTTTATAATAATTCATAAGTAATATATGATATTTTGATTAATGCGTGAAATATTTATTGCTTGTGTTTGACTAATATTTTGTTAAATTAAACTTAATAATAAAGGAGTAGACAATTTCTCCTGATTATAAATCAATTTTTGAGTAATTAAAATTTTGTAACTTAAATTACTTGGGTGTATATAGATATAAAGTTAGATGTTGTTGGTAGATAGTGTTAAGTGAGTTTTAAATGAAGCTCACGTAAATGTATATTGGTACAACCGGAGAAACAGGTGAGAAATAGTGGGTTTTAAATGCCTCACTGTTCATTTTGATGAGGTTACTATTCATTTTGGGGGAGATTTTTATTTCATGGATTTTTTCTATTTTAAAATTTTCTATGATAGAGTAAATCAAAGTGATTAATGGGTAACAATTAGATTTTTCAAATTCTTTTTATATTGTGAGATATCAATTTTTAAAGTGGCCAATGAATAGTTATTGTTGGTGGATAGTGTTAAATGGGTTTTACCCTTTTCTTTAGAAGAAAAGGTCACGTATATACATATGCATAATAGGAGGAGTGAGAGATAGTGGATTTTAAATGAAACTCACGTAAATGTATATAGGTACAACCGAAGAAACTGGTGAGAAATAGTGGGTTTTAAATGTCCCACTGTTCATTTTGATGATATTACTATTCATTTTGGGGATGATTTTCATTTCATATTTTTTTATTTATTTTATATTTTTCTATGATAGAGTAAGTTGAGGTGATTAATGGGTAATAATTAGAATTTTTAAATTCTTTTTATATTGTGAGATATAAATTTTTAAAGTGGCTAATGAATAGTGAAAAACGTTATTGTGCGTGATTCTATTCAAACGGTAGCAGTCCTCGCGTGCGAGAAGATTCCGTAGTGCGTTTTGACCATTTCAGAGTTACCCTTGCCATTAGATTAGGCTAACTTGGATTAAGGGTTGAGATTAAAACCCTTATAAGATCTCTAAAACCTTATAAAGGGTTGTACTGGGAATGAAATGCACGCCCTTTTCTCTTTTTTTCCTGCAAACTGTAGAGAGAGTTCTGTGCTTTTCTCTGTAAATCGTAGGAGGCATTGGTGTTTTTATTTTTTCTCTGTTTTGAGAGTGAAGAGTGTGAGCGCTCTTGCTGTCCGGTTGATAGCAAGAGAGGTTAGAAGGGGAGGCTATGCAACGGTGTTTTTTGATGGAATCTTGGAGCAAGGAGAGTACATCGAGAAGCGTGTTCTTTTGATCTGTCATTTTTCTTAATTAAGGCAAGTTCTTAATGTTCAAAATATCCTTTTGACATGTTCTAAACTACTTTCAGAGGTCTTAGATTAAAAGAAAACATCCATAGTCGAAAACATCTCATGATATTTGTTTTAGTTTTGTACAAAAGTTCCATTTCTATTTAGTTAGAATACCATGCACTATGTCAACACATCCATACAAGTTTCTAAAACTCAATTCATCCTTTGTCATGGTTTAGACCGCTATGATAGTTTGGGTTAAAAGAAATCTGTAAAGAGCATAAGAACAAGATCATCGCTTTTCTCCTGCTAGTTTTTCATTCAAGCTACATGGTTTAATTAAGGTTCGTTCGATTTTTAAGCAAAAAAAAAACATTTGAGGGTACGTCGACGCAGCCCTTGACTGCATCGACGCAGCCCCTTTGTAAGTTATGGGTGCTCTGATGCAGTCCCTTGACTGGGTCATAGCAGCCCCTTTGTAAGCTATGGGTGCTCTAATGTAGTCCCTTGACTGGGTCAGACTAGCCACTTTTTGTAAGCTATGGGTGCCTCGATGCAGCCATTGACTGGGTCGGAGCAGCCCCTTTGAAAACTGGAGGTGCCTCAATGTAGCCATTGATTGGGTCGAAGTAGCCCCTTTGGAAACTAGTGGTGCCTCGATGTAGCCATTGACTGGGTCGGAGTAGCCCCATTGAAAACCGGAGGTGTCTCGATGCAGCCATTGACTGGGTTGGAGCAACCCCTTTGGAAACTAGAGGTGCCTCGATGCAACCATTAACTAGGTCGGAGCAGCCTTGTACTCTGTCCCAAATTCCAGAAACTTGGAAAAAGATATTTTTGAAGGGCCATTTTGATTCAGAAAAATCTGAAATATTAAGAAATGACAAAGAACCAAGTTGGTAACCTACTGTAGAAATTTCAAGCTCAAAGAAATTCTGTACTTAAAATTATGAATTATTTTCTACGTATGTATAACCTAGAAACAACGACGCACCTTGTGTTGTCCCAAATTTCAAAAACCAGGAAAAAGAGAATTTTGAGAGGTCATTTTAATTCAAAAAAATCTAAACAATTGTAGAATGCTAAAAAACTAAGTCAGTAACTCACTGTAAAATTTTCAGGCTCACAAAAATTTTTTACTTAAAACTATAAATTATTTTCTACGTATGTGTAACCTAGAAACAACATTGTTTTCTATAGAAAAACTTGAAATCCGCTTGTAATGTTTATTTCTGCGAACTTCAGTAAGTAAGATATCTTGACAGTAACTGAGAAGTGTTGAAAAGTGTAGTTGAAGTATAGATTAGTGAAAATAGTACACTGTGATATATGATTTTTGGTATATATATATATATGTAGAACTATTATACGGGCTATATGGACACTACTGCCATAGAAGGTTTTGGAGCCAAGCTATAGAAATGCCCCTATGGGGAGGCTCACTCTGTTCTGACCTCGAGGGCACGAGGTGAAATCCTGGAGGTGGACAAATTCCACTGGTTAAGGTGGGAGAACTTCCCTTGGTTCTGCGCAGTAACCAAGACTCGTCACCATTGCCTAGGCGATTGAGTATCTGTCTGTCTGACCTTCTAATGGCGGTTTGGGCACGATGTCTGGGCCATATGTTATCTGAAATTCTGTCTCTGTATCTAAAATCCATAAAGACATATGACTTCTGAAATTTTGTGAAATCTGAAGTTCTATTTTTTAAAATCTGTTCAGTCATATGCATTCTGGAAATTTCTTTTTCTGTATCTGAAAATTTGAGCAGGCATGTGAGTTCTGAAAAATAAAGTTGTAGTGATATAAATACTTATTTTCTGTTACAGACTTAAATTTCTATTCTCAGCAACCTGATTTCAGATATTCTAAGTATCATTAATTTCTGTAACTTTTATTATCCTCAAAGTATGTTGGGCGTAGGCAAAATGAAAACAATTTGAATTTAGTAACTTGGTGTGTCTATTCCTAGACTCATGCTTGCTAAACATTTTCAGGTGATTCCCTTGGTGAGGACGAGGAATTAGTCCGTAGCGACTCTGATCGAGAGGATTTGGTGTAATATTTAGAGATCTTTTTCTTTCCAGTTGAGGTGATTGTTGTTAGAAGGTTTAAATCTTGTAATAATGGGCTATTCTATAGAACTTTTTCGTGTTATCAACTCTGGACTATTGTGGTTTTGGTATGTGATCTACTTGATGGAAATGAGAAATTTTCTTCCGCTGCCAACTGTTCTCTTTATGTATGTGATATCTCAACCTGTTTCTGTTCTGTTGGGTTGTTCCCACTATGTCATCTCCCTTATATCCGAAGAGGTAGAGTTGGAAACTGAACCGGATCCTAAGGTTGGGTGTTACAGGTCGACCCAAAGGGTCGACCCTCACTGGTTCTAGTCTACCTGGGGGTGTTGATAGGGCTGAAGAAGCATGGGTCGACCCTATGGGTCGACCCCCATGGTCCCAGGTTCTGTTTTGTGCTATCCTGAGCAGAGAAACTCAGGGGTCGACCCATAGGGTTGACCCTTTTCGAACAGGCTTTGCGAAAATGCTGAAAACTCATTGTTTAGCCTTGAAAATATTACCTTTTTGCCCCCAAATGGTTCCTACACCTATCAGGGTGTTTTTAACATGTTCTAGAAGGGTTAGATGGGTCTTTTGGCCACTCTAGGCTATATATATTCATCTATTCCAAATTTTGGAACAAGAAACCTAATGTGCTTATGTTTTCGACCCTGTAGGATAAGAAAGGGAAGAAGAAAAGGGGGAGCTCAAGAGGAGAGGATTTCATCTACCTCAAGGTGTTTCTGGAGCTCATGCAAGAAGAGAAAAGGAGCGGATTGAAGAGAGGAACGAGATGACGCTAGAATCATGATCATCCATCTATGAATCAAGCAGAATTGGATTATCTAGAGAAAGGGGAGCTTTACACTTGATAGATTTTATTTGGTTCAGTCTTTAGAATATGTCTTGGGCTCATTGTATCTATTTGTGCACACTTTATTAATTTCTGAACGTATATTCTGTGTAAGTGTTCGGAGATTTGTTCTGCGAGTGTCTGTGTTGACGCTTGTGCGTCATTTTTTACGAAGGATCTTTGCATGTGGTTTGGGGTTGTTCCCCATGTCTGGTTGGGAGTTACCTCCCGTGTTTGTGCAGGCGTCATCCTACGTTTGTTGTGAAGCATGTCTCCATGTGTGTCGGGATTTATCCCCATGATGTTTTAACAGCAGTGAAGCCTCACTCGGTTGAGTGAGCGGTGGACGTTGGGAGCCCAGTGTGGTCCCGAACCACCTTAAAATTTCTATGCCTTGTGGTTTGATTATGGTTTGCACTTCCACTATTTTTGTTATTCACTATTTGAGGTCTCGACACTGCGTTGCATACACTCACATATTCACATCATTACTAATCACACTCGAGTGAGTTTTGAGTGCGTTTCTCAACATGCTATATCTCGTTCATTATTTGTCTAGTCTTTTTAGAGTTAATTACTCGACTATCTATCGATCATCAAACTTCGTCTTAATCCTTTTGGGAATTAGTTTTTTAAGTGGGCCAATTAATTCACCCCCCTCTTGATTGTCGTTGTCATCGGGCCAACAATTGGTATCAGAGCCTCGGCTCTATTTATCTTAAGGTCTCGCGACCTATCGAGTGATCCTTGTCAACGGCAATTTGAGGTTCATGGTAAACATTTGCTTATCTTCCCTTCCTCCTCGTTTTGATGGTCACAATTATATCTCTTGGAGAAATAAAATGTGTGCTTATCTTGGAGTTTATGAACCTGAAATATGGAAAGTTATCTGTGAAGGTCCATATAAATTCCCTCCAAAAGAAATCAAATGGAATGAAAAACACATCAAGAAAAATGTGATAAATGTTAGTGCATTAAATTTTCTAAAAAATAGCATAGAATCTGATGTACTTTCATAATTTTAGTGTGCAGCTCAGCAAGAGAGATTTGGAATGAGTTGGTATGCAAGTATGAAGGAGATACAAAGGATGCTTGCATGATGGCTCAAGGAGACAACAATGATGAGGTAAACTCTGACTCTGAAGATCTTTCAATTGAGGAATGATAATTAGCATATGCTGAATTACATGACAGATGTAAGAAATTCAAATCTGAAAACAAGAAATTTAAAAAGAAAATTGATGATGTTGTGCATACATCTGCTCTATGTGAAAAATGCAGTGATTTAGAATCAAAAATTGAAGATCTAGAGTACAACCATGAAATTCTGGAATCTAAAACAAGACTGTTTGAAGAAGAAATTTCCTACTTGAATGAAGAGCTTGGGATAGCTAAGATATCCAATAGATCTTTGGATTCTGAAAATGAATGTCATGAATTGTATGAACAGAACAAAAAAATTTCCTTGCTTGAGAAATTGAAGAATCCTTGAGAAATAAATTAACTTCCCTCCCTATCTGATGATGAAAAGATGTTTGAAAAACTGCTTGATGTTGTAATTGAGAGCAAGAGTATCATGGCTGAAAATGAAGATATTAAAAAGAAAAATAGTGCCATGTTGGTTTAAATTTCTCTACTTGAAAGCAGTTTGAAAAGCTTTGATAAAATTGAAAAATAAAATACTTTGTTGAAGTCTGAAAATGAACAGCTCCTGGCAAAGATTTCAAAGTGTATTGAAACTGAAAAAATTCTTGAAAAACTAACTGAAAACTATACTCTATAAATGTTGAAAATAAGGAAGTCGTGGAGGAAAATGCAAACTTCAAAAAAATGAATTGTCTATTAAATGATAAAGTGTGTGCATGCGAAGAAGAAATGACAAGTGCCGAATTGTATATTTCTACTCTAGAAGAAGAGGTGTAAAGATTAAAAGATGACTTGTCAAGATTTGTAAAAGGCAAGGAAACTTTGGAGAAAATGTTGGGTGTCAAAGTGAATTTTCAAAAAGAGGGTCTAAGATATACCTCTGTCAGTAAAAAGTCATTTGAATATAAATTGAAAACCTCATTTGTTCATGCTTCCGATATAGCTAGCACTTCTAAATCACCTCCTCTTATTGTGCAAATGAAAAGTTCTGAAAATAGATTTAAGAAAGTGAAAAATGTCAACACAAAGCCCACAATGCCAAACAGATTTCAAAAAGTTCAAAGTGGGTGAAAAATGAAAACTAATGCCGAATGCTTTTATTGTGGTAAACCTGGCTATGTCATGGATGATTGTAATAACATGAAGAAAGATGACCAACGTGGATGCAAAGAAAAATATGTTTTCAAAAGATAAAGAAATGTTTCTTATTTTTACTGTGGATTGTATGGTCACATCATAAAAAATTATTTTTCAAAAAATCATGATGACTTGAATGCTATGAATGTGAAATCTTCTGATCAAAATAAATTTAATGTTGAAAACGCCAAGCATTGAAGAAGAGTTGCATCTGTTAAAAGAAATTTGTTTGGAAAGACCACCCATTCTTGTTGCTTCTATTGTGAAAATTATGGTCACAGGATGGAAGATTGTTGGGCAAAATTGAATGATGATTTGTATCCATCAAGGATGAAAGCTAAGTTTAATTTTGCTAAATCTAGAGCTTTTGCAAAAAAAGATGGAATATTTTTGAAAACTCTTTTGCTCATAAAAAGAAGTCTTTTGCTAGAGTTGCTCCTCCTCATTGCTTTTACTGTGGAAACTATGGACATGTGCTTGAGGATTGCAGAATCATGAAAAATGATGATATGGAAGCAATGAAAATGTGGAAGAAAGTCTTTGGTAGCAATGCTACTAACCCCCAGGGACCCAAGAAGACTTGGGTACCCAAATCTGTCAAATAGGTTGATTTCTATGCAGGTGTGCCTTGAGGAAATAAAGAATTAAAGGGGTTCCAATAAAAAAGAACAAGGCACACTCATTTGGTAAAATCTCGACCTTGCTTATCCCTATTATCAAACTTGATGGTTTTGATGTTTTCTTTCTGTTACTCTATTATATTTTAATTACATTTCTTCACAAGTCATACAAGGTCTCGTTGAATGAATATTTGGTATAGCAAAGGGTGATATGTGAAATGACAGATTAAGTCTGTCAGGAAGCTATCACTAAGCGTAAGGTGATCTTCGGATCTAAGTTCTTTGCCTTGTACCAAAATTCAGAAATTGAAATGTTTGACTTATGAGGAAACATTTATTCCGAATGAAATCAATATGCCTTTGATTTGCAATGCTTTCAAATTGAATCTGAAAATTTCCCTGTTCAAGAAAGGTAAATATTTCTGATCTGCAGAATTCCTCACTGTTTGCTGCCACATTATTTCTTTGAATGATCATGGTTAAAAGATTTTGGGGTCTGAAGAATATGGTTTTCATGAAGAAGCTTGAAATAAAAGTTCATAGTTCAGTTTCGCTAATATTCATCTCTTGCATTTAATGATTTCACGATTAGCCTGTATATAGACTACATATTTTGTGAATAAGATCAAATGTCTATATGCACTGAAAATTACATAAAAAGTCATTGGTATTTCTGCACATCAGTCACATCTTCTTCATATGTTAAATCATGCATAACATTCTCTGAAGCATTTCATGCATACCTTGATTCATGTGTGCTTGCATATCATCTTGCATGCTTGTTTGTACTTAGCTTACAAAGCAATTTCTTGAATAATTCTAAGGCCTTGTATTCCTTGATAAACAAATGTTGTGATGATTCAGACTAAAGTGTATTACATGCCATACACTAAGGGGGAGAAGCCTTATATGATGAGTGCATATACTCAAGGGGAGGAAATCTCATGTCTCTAACATGATTCACAGTATATACTTGAAACAAAACCCCCACACATTGAAAAACTTCTGTTTAATGTCTTTTGACCATAAAGATATTGAAAATTCTTTCTAACACTTACATGATACTAGAAAGTCTACATGGACATTAGGAGTAATCGTAAGGAAAAAGTTGTCTGCCCCTACAAATTATGAATAAGTGGAAAGTGGATCCTAGTAACTAGGAATCTCGACTGAAACAAATGAGGAAACTTGCATGAAACAGTGAAATAAATCCCACAAAAAAAAATTTTACAATGAGTGACGGATCCTAATAACTGAGAATCCCCATTGAGACATATGAGGAGACTCACGTCAAACGGTGAAGTCCAATCTAAAAATAAAAGAAAGGGGCTGTGTGAAGCTACCGATAGTCGAGGATCTAAAATGAAATTGTAGAGTGAAAAGACATCGGTTAGTGTTATTTGGAAATTTTGTATATCTTTATGTTTAAGATTCATTGCACTTTTGAGCACATGCACTTCGTGGAGTTTTTGTTTTGGGCATATATTGTGAATTTGCCTATATATATGATTATATGAACTCTTTATACATGCACAACTTTTTTAGTTTTGGCGCATGCTATACTTCTAGCCTTTGAATCTATGGCACTTTTCTTATCCCACTCCCAGAGGGAGATCTATCTGATATATGCTTATATCTGCATGTCTATAAAAAATGCTTGTTTGTTTGCATGTCATTGCATAATCATTACTTCATTGCATTCATGCACCTCTACACTACTTTCTGAAAACAGAATTCCTGTTGAAAAAAAAACGGAGTGATGTTTTGAATGTTTTATGTTCAACAAGTGGTGTTTCGGCTCCTAACAATTGATATCAGTCATGGCTCTTATGATGTATGGAACAATGTGATTGTTTCTTGTGATGTGTGGCTCTGATTCTTGATTTGGTTCTTGTGCTAAATTTAAACTGTCATGTGATCTTATGGTTCTGAAACTGAATGTTCTGTTTCTTGCATAATGCCCCACCTTTTGATCATGCAAAAGGGGGAGAAGAACAATGTAATTGTCAGAAAGTTTTGTCATCATCAAAAAGGGAGAGATTATTGTGCTATGTGTGTGATTTTGATGACAACAAAATTTTATGTTTGTTTGAGTAAGTATGTTGAAAAGGCCAAGATGTGAATGTGACAACAAAACCTTTATGTTTGAGAAAGCCTTGTACTGAATGAGAACGAAATTGTGGAAACTTGTTTACATGAATGCATATTGATGCATGTGATGCATGTGACTTTTCAAGAGATGAGAATAGATGTGTAAACATGATTGCATATTGTATATGCCTTGGATGCTTGAAAGATTCAAAGTTCATCAATAGCAAAGCTTGTGATTTAAGTCTCTATGATAACATTTCTTGTTGTAATGTGCATTTGCATGGTTATGAAGTTATGGACCTTTATGAGGAAGAATCAAGTTTAAATGTAAGGAGTTCTTAACTTCTATACTTATGGTAACTTGATGTTCTTGTGATTTTGTAGGTTCAAGGCTGGTTTTTAAACCTTCACATATATAGTGGATCATGGTAACATCTAACCATTTGTTATGCTTGAAATGAATGAGATTTAATGGTGATTTTTCACCCAAACTGGGAGGGGTCGACCCATGCTTCGTCAGCCCTATCAACACCCTTAGGCAGACTAGAACCCGTGAGGTGTTATGCTTGAAATGATTGAGGTTTAATGGTGGTTTTTCACCCAAACTGGGAGGGGTCGACCCATAGGGTCGACCCTCACAGGTTCTAGTCTGCCTGGGGGTGTTGATAGGGCTGAAGAAGCATGGGTCGACCCCCTTAATGGGTCAACCCTAGGTCCCAGGTTCTATTTTGTACTATCCTGAGCAGAGAAACTCAGGGGTCGACCCATAGGGTTGAACCTTTCCGGACAGGCTTTGCGAAAATGTCGAAAACTCATTGTTTAGCCTTCAAAATATTATATTTTTACCCCCAAATGGTTCCTACAACTGTGAGGGTGTTTTTAACATGTTCTAGAAGGGTTAGATGGGTCTTTTGGCCACTCTAAGCTATATATATTCATCTATTCCGAATTTTGGAACAAGAAACCTAATGTGCTTATGTTTTCTATCTTGTAGGAGAAGAAAGAGAAGAAGGAAAGGGGGAGCTCAAGAGGAGAGGATTTTATCTACCTCAGGGTGTTTCTGGAGCTCGTGCAAGAAGAGAAAAAGGAGCGGATTGAAGAGAGGAACGAGATGACGCTAGAATCGTGATCATCCATCTACGAATCAAGTAGAACCGGATCATCTAGAGAAGGGGGAGCTTTACACTTGATAGATTTTATTTGGTTCAGTCTTTAGAATAAGTCTTGGGCTCATTGTATCTATTTGTGCACACTTTATTAATTTCTGAACGTATATTCTGTGTGGGTGTTCGGAGATTTGTTCTCCAAGTGTTTGTGTTAACACTTGTGCATCGTTTTGTGGGGAGGATCTCCGCGTGTGGTTTAGGGTTGTTCCCTGTGTGTGGTTGGCAGTTACCTCCCGTGTGTGTGCAAGCGTCATCCTACGCGTGTTGTGGAGCGTGTCTCCGTGTGTGGGGGGATTTATCCCCGTGCTATTTTAACAGTAGTGAAGCCTCACTCAATTGAGTGAGGGGTGGACATAGGGAGTCCGGTGTGGTCCCGAACCACCTTAAAATTTTTGTGCCTTTTGGTTTGATTGTGGTTTGCTTGTGGTTTGCACTTCCTCTATTTTAGTTATTCGCTATTCGAGGTCTCGACACTACGTTGCATACACTCTGGTGAGGACACCAGAGCACGAGTACGGCTCGACTCAGCGAGCCGTCGGTACCAGACCCGTAGCACGACTCGGTCGACACCGACCTCTTTGTGGCTGGGGGACAGTCTAGAGTCGCCACCGAAGCAGTGATATTCTAGTACGTATTTTATACATATTTATACGGTATATGTATTTGGACGTATTTGGTGTGTATTCAGCATGTATTTGGATTGTATTTGATTTGTATTATCTTGAGTTTTTATATTGGGTCAATGGTAGAATAATTGACCATGTATTTGTATTTTTATTTATCTTGGTCCAAGGAGAATTAATATGGTCCAAGATGAATAACATAACCAAGCCATTTATATTGACTTGGAGAGAGGGGCGCCCCCTCCTTTGTCCCCTTGTGGGATTATTTTATTTAACCTTGTCCCCCATTTTCCCTTTATGCCCCCTTGACCAAGGGTAACCTAGGTCATTTGGCTAGGTATAGGGTTTGATTATATATAATCTCTTGTTGTATTTGGAACAAATTAATGAAGAAATTATATGCTAAGTGGATTGGGGCGCACCTCTCCCCTCTCTCCTTGTTTAAAGTGTTCTTCCCTCTTCTTCCCCATTTCTTCTTCAGATCTGATCCTAGATCTTCTAGCTCCCTCAAATTTCTTCTTCTTGTCTTCTTCCTCTATCATATGTGATCATTCACCGCCGCTGCCGCCGCCGCCGTTCGTGTCGCCGTTGAGCCACCACAAGCTGGTCATCATCCTACTACCCCGAAACTCGGAGTTGTAGGACAACAGCACGGTGAAAGGGCTAGTACGGGAGATCCGACCGTTGGATCGTCACGAAACTTTGAGGGTAGGTTCCCCCATCATAGGACATTCCCATTTTACTTTTTAGGTCGATCAGAGTCCATTTGCACCATTTCCCAGCCACCTGTTCTTCTTCCCCAAAGTCTGACTATGTGCAGATCTGCGGGGATAGATCTTGGTAGCTGATTTTTCCACCCCTTTATATGTTGTCCAAAGTTTACAAAAAAACTATGTGCGTCACCGTAACCCTCCCCTCTACCCACCATAAAAATCTCAGGTCCTAAATAGTTCATTTGATCCCCGGTCAAAGCCCTTTATCAGGGAGTTCAAGCTCTGTCCTGCCTATTCTGAGTTTGGGGACAGTGTACTCAGTCAATTTGCAGTCACTCCCATTTTCATTCCAGCCATTGGACAAGTCTGTAATTCCAATATGTCGTATGATTTTGAGTTCTCTTTCCAACGGTACCCTTTGTGTCCCGATCCAACGTCAGAGTTGGGCGTACTAGCCGATCTCGTCAGAGCGCACAGATCTGGCCAGAAGCTGAGTTGCGGGATAGCCTTGGGAAACAAATCCCAAGAAATCGTCCGCCTCCCCTCCGGTGACCGCCGCTCCCGGGGATTGACCCGGGACACTCCAGGAACGCCCCCGCCAGTCACTGCAGCCAGGAGCCACCCCGGACGTCACCGTACCAGCAGCGGGTCCCAGGTGCCGTCCAGCGGGCCCGAGTGAACCAAGCTGAACCGGCCGACCGCGTCCGCCCGAGTGCCACCGACCGCTACCCGCCAACCCGAGATTGGTGCTCCCGGACCCCACGTGTCGCCTGTTACCTCCCTGCGTGGAGTGGGCTATAGAATTAATTCTGTAATTATTAATTATTGTTGTACCAGGAGTTCCAGATCTCGGCTGGGAAGTCTTCCCCACGCCCCGAGCGTGGAGGTACACTCGCCACCCCCCCTTTTTTGTCGTACTTGCTTAGCTAGTATGCGTTCTAGATGCCGCTGCATGTAAGTAGGATATTTTATTAGCTAGTTAAATATTAATCACCGCTTCGAGTTGTGAGAGCGGAACCCATTCCGTGACTCGTTCCGAGCATGAGAGTGAGCCGATAACCCGAAACTCAAAGCCGATTTCCCAACCGTGCAAGATCGTCACGTTTCCCTCGCCGGGGACGACTGTGAGTTAGTGCTTCTTGTTTGGGACATGATCGCCTCTTCTGGAGCTCGTTCGGTGCCGCGTTGTAGTGTCGTTGTTGGTCGCGTCATCTTGTTAGTCGCGTCGTCCTTTTGAGTCCAAGGGCGCAACCCGTCCGCGTCGAGTCTCGTAGTCATCCCGCATCAAATTGGTATCAGCACCGGTTTGAGTCTAGGGTAGTCGGTCCCAGGTGCTCCATTCCATCTAGTATATCCAAAGGTGTTCCCGAAACAGTAGGCTACGCCTATTGGGAAAGGGACACACTTGCATGAGCGCGATCTTCGGATCAAACCTCTACCTCGTACTGGATTTTGGAGTGTAGGTTGTCCGTCTTTTGCATTAGTCCGTCTATATAGGTCATAGTGAGTCCCCCCCTCCCCACCTTAGCTCCCTCAAGGTCCTCACCCATTGCATGCCAACCCGTGGAGGTGCCCAATACCATCGCCCTGACACTATGGGTGACCCCCGAGGTGCCAACCCGGGAGGCAGAACTCTGGATGACGTGGTCGTTCTACTCATGGAGCGCATGGATCGATTCGAGCAAATTAGTAGGGAGCATACCGAGCGCATAGAGGGCCGTCTCAAAATCATGGAGGACCGTGCCGAGGTCTTCGACCGATCTATCCAAGGTCTGGTCAGAAAGGATGGAAAATGTGGAGAGAGTCCCCCGCCAGGAGCTCCCTGGAGCTGTCACGGCCCCACAGGTGCCCCCTCGGGCGCCTGTTATCCAGCTCGCCCCACTTAGGGCTGAGGAGTGACAGCCACGTGCCCCCAATGTTGAGGACTACGGGTCCGAAAATGAGTATGGGGAAGATGGCCGACGCCGTCGTGGTCATCAACCACAAAGGGATGATGAGGATGAGCGAGTCCGTAGGACAGTGCGAGCAGACCCTCCCACTTTCGACGGGTCCTGGGACCCAAAGGTCTATCTTGATTGGGAGGCCGGCATGGACCGGTATTTCAAGTAGTTTGAGATGTAGGACCACCGGAAGGTCAAGTTCGCCAAAATGAAACTGTTAGGACAGGCACAAACTTACTGGAGGAACATGGAGAACCTGCTGTTTCACCGTCAGGAGCCCCAGGTAGAGACATGGGATGAGATGAGGTCCAAGCTTAGGACGAAGTACCTCCCTACCTCCTACCGCCAACGTCTCATAGACAGATGGCAGAGTCTCACCCAAGGAGATCGATCCGTCTCCGATTACATCACCGAGTTCGATGAATACTTTTTACGACGTGACGCCACGGAGGAGAGCTCCCTTACTGTCTCCCATTTTAGACGTGGTATGCGGCCACACCTACAGTATGAGCTTTTCCGCCGCAAGGTGGACAAGCTGGAGGATGCATACCAGGTTGCTCTCCAGGTGGAGCAATTTGAGGTGGATTTTGCTTCTACTCCGTGCCAGGGGGTCCCATATCTGCGTGTGTCTGACCCTAGGACCACTCCTGGTTCCTACACTCGGTGGCCCGTGGCCCGCCCCCAAGAACCTTCTCGCTAGGACCTTGCTGCTTCTAGATGTCCCCTCCCTCCGAGGGATCCTCCCCCTCGCCAGCAGGCACCCGTCCCTACCCCTAGACCGGACCAACACGCCATACTGACTCGACCACCCCTACTTCCTACACCCCCAGTCCGTCTTGTGGACAAGGGAAAGGGGCCGATGGTTGGTGGAACATCCCAGGGCTTCGGGACTCAGGGAACCTGCTATAGGTGTGGTGGGGTTGGCCACTATTCGGCCAAGTGTCCCACTCGGGAGTCGCTTGTCATCTCTGATCCATCTACTAGCGACCCCACACATGTGCTAGTGCCGATCAGTTACGAGGTTGATCAGGATTTAGCGGAGGAGTTCTTTGATGAGCTCATGGAGGGAGAACTAGTTGATGCCCCAGGTACCCAGCATCAGGGAGATGTATAGTTGGGAGTAGTCAGGTTCATCCTTACCCAGCCCCAGATGAGTGACGATTGGTGTCGTACCACCATCTTCCATAAATTTTGTAGGCTGGGAGGAAAGGCCTACAAGGTGATCATTGATAGCGGGAGTTGCATTAACGCCATCTCTATGAGCACGGTTAAGCGTCTGGGTTTGACGCCCGTCGATCACCCCGCACCTTATAGGGTTTCTTGGGTGGATTCTACTTCCATCCCGATCAGGCTGAGATGTCTGGTGCCACTATAGTTCCAGGCTTACCATGATGAGATCTGGTGTGATGTGTTGCCTATGGAGATAGGTAGCATTATCCTAGGTAGGCCTTGGATGTTTGATCGGGATGCCACCCTCCAAGGTCAGTCGAACACTTGCATGTTCGACCACGGGGGCCATAGGATCACCCTCCATCCCACCCAGCCGAAGGATCCTTCTGTCCGAGGACCAGCCAGTCCCAACAGTTCCATCCCTCCTAGTCAGGGGATAGTTGGTCCTTCCACCTCATCCACGACGCGGGCTACTACCTCTTCGACTGCTCCTAGCACAGGAGGCCTCCCACCCCGGAGGCTAATGATGATTAGCCCGCGAGAGATGGAGCAAGAGGTGACCGGGGATAGCCCTATCCTTGCCGTTGTTGTCCGAGTGGAGGATGTCACTCCTAGGTCTGATGATGAGCACCCCCCAGAGGTAGCTGCGATCCTCCGGGACTTTTCTAATGTCTTCCCGAAAGACCTCCCCGAAGGCCTTCCGCCTATGAGGGACATCCAGCATGAGATCGACATTGTCCCGGGCTCGTCCTTGCCCAACCTCCCCCACTATAGGATGAGTCTTACGGACCATGCCGAACTTCAAAGGCAGGTCGAGGAGTTGATGAGTCGGGGATCTCTTAGGGACAGCAAGAGCCCTTATGATGTTCCCGCATTGTTAGCCCTGAAGAAGGATGGCACATGGAGGATGTGCGTTGATAGCCGTGCAATCAATAAGATAACGGTGAAGTATCACTTTACCATTCCCCGATTGGATGATTTGTTAGACATGATGTCGGGAGCCACTATCTTTTCAAAGATAGATCTTCGTAGTGGCTATCACCAGGTGCGGATTAGGCCTGGGGATGAATGGAAGACGGCATTCAAGACCAAGGATGGTCTTTATGAGTGGTTGGTTATGCCCTTCGGGCATTCCAACGCCCCTAGTACTTTCATGCGGTTGATGACCCAGGTTTTACGCCCTATGATAGGGGTCTTCTTAGTTGTCTACTTTGACAACATTCTTATCTACAGCCGCACTAGGAAGGACCACTTAGACCACCTTAGGCAGGTTTGTGTCGTTTTGAGGTGACAGAGCTTATTCGCCAACCCGAAGAAGTGTGCCTTCATGACTGATCAGATCACCTTCCTCGGGTTCATCGTGTCTAGAGATGGAGTCTCCGCTGATCCGGAGAAGATTAGGGGCATCAGGGAGTGGCCCGAGCCTCGCACCCTCCACGATGTCCGGAGCTTCCATGGCTTAGCGACATTCTATCGTCGCTTCATTCATCGCTTCAGTTCTATCACTGTCCCGATCACTGATTGCATTAAGAAGGGGACATTCGTATGGACTAAGGCTGTAGCCACGGCCTTTCAGGACATTAAGGAGCGCATGACCCAGGCACTTGTTCTTGCTTTACCTGATTTTTCTAAGGTATTTAAGGTCACATGTGATGCTTCTGGAGTGGGCATTGGTGGCGTGTTAAGTTAAGAGTCTCACCCCATAGCATTCTTTAGCGAGAAGCTTAATAATGCCAAACTGCGATAATCCACATATGACAAAGAATTTTACGCAGTTGTCCAAGCATTGAGGTATTGGAGGCATTATCTTTTGCACCAGGAGTTTGTCCTCTTCTCTGATCATGAGGCCTTACGATTCGTCCATACCCAAAAGAAGTTGAACGCTCGCCACAGTCGTTGGGTGGAGTATCTCCAGGAGTACACCTTTGTGCTCAAGCACAAGGCAGGGGCGGAGAACAAGGTCGTCGATGCGCTGAGTCGGCGGATGATGATGTTGACCACCATGAGTGTTGAGGTGGTAGGTTTAGAGAGGCTGAAGGATGCTTATGTTGATTGTCCGAATTTTGGTCCGATCTATACAGCCCTTCAGGCCGGTCCCTCACGTGATTATAGCGAGTTTGTGCTATAGGAGGGTCACCTATTCCGGGGTGACAAGTTGTGCATCCCACGGACTTCTGTTCGTGACTTTCTTACATGGGAGATGCATGCTGGAGGTCTTGCTGGCCACTTCGGTCGGAACAAGACCATAGAGTCGGTTGAGCATAGATTCTATTGGCCTAGCTTGAAGAGAGATGTCGCTCGCATTGTGGCCTAGTGCCGCACTTACGCTATGGCCAAGCAAAGGAAGCAGAATATCGGCCTCTATACTCCCCTCCCCGTCCCAGATATTTCATGACAGGACATTAGCATGGACTTTGTATTGGGATTGCCCCGCACCCTCCGACGGCATGACTCTATCTATGTAGTAGTAGATAGGTTCTCGAAGATGGCATTATTCATCCCGTGCTCCAAAACGTCGGATGCCTCTAGAGTTGCCGGTCTATTCTTCTCACACTGTGTCTATTGACAACCTCACATGTGCCATAGGGTTTTCCGAAAATAGCTACTAAAGCACACATCCCTATTAGACACTATTGAAATTCTCCATTGCCTATCACCCCCAGACCGATGCTCAAACTGAGGTTGTCAATAGGAGTTTGGGGGATCTTCTTAGGTGTCTGGTCCGAGATCGAGTCAGGGATTGGAATTTGGTCTTACCCTTAGCAGAGTTTGCATATAACGATTCGGTCAATAGGTCTACAGGCATGAGCTCCTTCGAGATTGTCACTGGCCGTAGACCTAAGAAGCCCATAGACCTAGTCCCATCTCCCATCCAGTCCCATGTGTCCAAGTCAGCCGAGTCTTTTGCCGATAATATAAGGCAGTTGCATGAGCATATCCATCGTCACATTGAGTCCAGCAACGCACGATATAAAGAATTGGCTGACGCCCATAGGCACCACCATGAGTTTCAGGAGGGCGATTCTGTCATGATCAGGGTCAGACCTGAACGGTTTCCCTCGGGAGCCGTGAAGAAGTTGCAAGCTCAGGGTGCCAATCCCTTTCGGGTAGTGAGGCGAGTCGGATCGAACGCATATGTTGTGGACTTGCTAGAGGATTACGGGATCAGCTCGACTTTCAACGTCTCGGATCTTGTCGCTTATAAGGACTCAGTGGTGATACCTAGTGAGCCCTTTGAGCCGTCTCTACCCATTGTGAGTGACACCACCCTAGAGTGTCCACCTCCAGCCTTGTTACCTCAGCAGCGAGAGTAGATAGAATGTATACTAGACGAGCAGGTGACGACTACTCGAGGCGGAGTGTACCAGCGCTATTTGGTGCGTTGGAGGGGACGGCTCGCGTCCGAGGACACTTGGATCACCCGGGACGACCTACAGAGGATAGATACAGATCTGCTAGATCGATACCAGAGCGACCCAGACCCTTACTCGACAGGGTCGAGCTTCTCCCACCCGGGGAGAATTGGTGAGGACACCAGAGCACGAGTACGGCTCGACTCAGCGAGCCGTCGGTACCGGACCCACAGCACGACTCGGTCGACACCGACCTCTTTGTGGCTGGGGGACAGTCTGGAGTCGCCACCGGAGCAGTGATATTCTAGTACGTATTTTATATGTATTTGTACGGTATATATATTTGGACGTATTTGGTGTGTATTTATCATGTATTTGGATTGTATTTGGTTTGTATTATCTTGGGTTTTTATATTGGGTCAATGGTAGAATAATTGACCATGTATTTGTATTTTTATTTGTTTTGGTCCAATGGGAATTAATATGGTCCAAGGTGAATAAAATAACCAAGCCATTTATATTGACTTGGAGAGAAGGGCGCCCCCTCCTTTGTCCCCTTGTGGGATTATTTTATTTAACCTTGTCCCCCATTTTCCCGTTATGCCCCCTTGACCAAGGGTAACCTAGGTCATTTGGCTAGGTCTAGGGTTTGATTATATATCGTCTCTTATTGTATTTGGAACAAATTAATGAAGAAATTATATGCTAAGTGGATTTGGGGGCACTTCTCCCCCTCTCCTTGTTCTAAGTGTTCTTCCCTCATCTTCCCTATTTCTTCTTCAGATCTGATCCTAGATCTTCTATCTCTCTCAAATTTCTTCTTATTATCTTCTTCCTCTATCATCTGTGATCATTCACCGCCGCCGCCGCCACCGTTCGTGCCACCGTTGAGCCACCACAAGCCGGTCATCATCCTGCTGCCCCGAAACTCAGAGCTGTAGGACAACAGCCCAGTGAAAGGGATGGTATGAGAGATCCGACCGTTGGATCATCATGAACTTCGAGGATAGGTCCCCCCCATCATAGGCCATTCCCAGTTTAATTTGTGAGTCAATCAGAGTCCGTTTTCCCCATTTCCCAGCCACCTGTTCTTCCTCCCCAAAGTCTGCCTATGTGCAGATCTGCGGGATAGATCTTGGTAGCCGATTTTTCCACCACCTCAAATGTTGTCCAAAGTTTACAAAAAAACTATGTGCGTAACCTTAACCATCCCCTCTACCCACCATAAAAAGTCCAGGTCCTAACTCGTTAATTTGATCCCTGGTCAAAGCCCTTGATCAGGGAGTTCAAGTTCTATCCTGCCTGTTCTGAGTTTCTAGACAGTGTGCTCTGTCAATTTGCAGTCAATTCCATTTTTATTCCAGCCGTTGGACAAGTCTGTAATTCTAGTATGTCGTAGGATTTTGAGTTCTCTTTCCAACGGTACCCTTTGTGTCCCGATCCGACATCGGAGTTGGGCGTACTAGCCATCCCGTCGGAGCGCGCAGATCTGGCCAGAAGATGAGCTGCGGGACAGCCTTGGGAAACAAATCCCAAGAAATCGCCCGCCTCCCCTCCGGTGACCGCCGCTCTCGGGGATCGACCCGAGACACTGCAGGAATGCCCCCGCCAGTCGCTGCAGCCAAGAGCCGCCCCGGACGTCACCGTACCAACAGCGGATCCCACGTGCCGTCCTGCAGGCCCGAGTGAACCAAGCTGAACCGGCCGACCGCGTCCACCCGAGCGCCACCGACCGCTACCTGCCAACCCAAGATTGATGCTCCCGGACCCCACGTATTGCCTGTTACCTCCCTGCATCGAGTGGGCTACAGAATTAATTCTGTAATTATAAATTATTGCTGTACTGGGAGTTCCGGATCTCGGCCGGGACGTCTTCCCCACGCCCCGAGCGTGGAGGTACACTCGCCACCCCCCCTTTTTTGTCGTACTTGCTTAGCTAGTATGCGTTCTAGATGCCGCTGCATGTGAGTAGGATATTTTATTAGCTAGTTAAATATTAATCACCGCTGCGAGTTGTGAGAGCGGAACCCGTTCCGTGACTCGTTCCAAGCACGAGAGTGAGCCGACCACCCGAAACTCAACGCTGGTTTCCCAACCATGCAAGATCGTTACGCTTCCCTCGCCGGGGATGACTGTGAGTTAGTGCTTCTTGTTTGGGGCATGATAGCCTCTTCTGGAGCTCGTTCGGTGACGCGTTGTAGTGTCGTTGCTGGTCACGTCGCCTTGTTAGTCACGTCGTCCTTTTGAGTGCAAAGGCGCAACCCGTCCGCGTCGAGTCTCGTAGTCGTCCCGCATCACGCTCACATATTCACATCATTACTAATCACACTCGAGTGAGTTTTTAGTGTGTTTCTCAACTTGCTATATCTCATTCATTGTTTGTCTAGTCTTTTTAGAGTTAATTACTCAACTATCTAGCGATCATCAAATTTGGTCTTAATCCTTTTGGGAATTAGTTTTTTAAGTGGGCCAATCAATTCACCCCCACTTGATTGTCATTGTCATCGGGCCAACAGACCCCGTAAAGCTTCTGTTGCTATTGAGGAAAGTCTGAGGTGATGAAGTCATGCTAGATCAGCCATCGGATCTCTCGAGGCAGAGCAGCACAATCATCAGCGGTGTGTTTGTGGTCCCAATGGAACACATAGTATTTTGTCTTGTCTCATTGTTCCGGGTTGCTGTTCATCTTCGATGGGGCTCAAATGTAGGGTTTGTCATAGATCTTCAAGAGGATCTGACCAGAAGGCACAGCCAATCATGGGAGATTGTCCCACGGGCACCTTCGATTGTCTCTCCAATCATCCCATCTGGGGTGCCCATCTTTGCGCTACTTGGCGGCTCTATACAGCCCCTCTTGGGCATGATCTTCCCATGTGTGGGAATAGAGGATGTCCTCCCTATTGTTATACTTCCGAGCCTTAGATATCAACTCAAGGAAGGTGCTAGGAGGCTTCTTATTAGCGAGGGATCTCTAGAGGCCAGGGTCAGTACCCCCCTCTGTAACCCCCAAGAATATTTTAGGAATTTTCCTAATTCAAATATAATTATTTAAGTCCTAAATAGGTTTAATGGGCTAATTAAGGAATGAAGGCCTAATTGATAATTATTTAAAGTCCCAGATATTATATTAGGGTCAGTCCACTCAAGTAGGCCCAAAAGACTCAAAACTTAACCTTTTAGACCCAAGCCCAATTATAGAAACGTAATTGGGACTAATTTAGAATTAAAAGGGGATAAATAGGATAAATAGGAGATAAATAGTTGACAAATTCAAAAATCTGAAAATTTCGGACTAAACGCCTAGAGGCAGTCTATCACGCGGCCGCCTTCGTATAGAAGTGGTCCCCATCTGACCGCTACCGGCTTCCATGAGCGAGGCCAATAAACCCTAAAAAGAATAGATTTTTATCCCTCCCAGGGCCAGAGATCGAATCTACCTCGCCTAGAAACTTGGTATAGGACTCTTAGGGATTGATTTAAGCCAAGAATAGGACTCTATGTTGACCTAATCTAGTAACCCTAATTCAAAGCCCTATAAAAAGACCCAACTTCAACTCATGTGAATCCTAACGTTGGATCGCGTTTTTCGAAGGTAAGGAGACACTATCTCAGGTAAAGCCGTTTGAAGGCTTTGTTCCCCTTTGTATTGTCTAACACCCCACTAATTTTCACGCTAGGTGGTTGTTGGGTTGTTTTATCTTTTTTATCAGGGGGCAATCAACCAGTTAATTAATGACAACCAACTGATTAATTGATCACGCAAGCGTGCCAGTCACGTGAGTGACGAGTTTATTATGCGCTCATTCTGACCCTTGTGAGGCGAGAGTGAGATTCGGGTCGGGACCAGCAGTCCGACATACCATAAAGGCTATGGCGTTAATTACATCCCACATAAGGGAGAAAACTTTTGATTAATTACCGAGATAGCGGGCCGTCCGAGGCCGAAACAATATGCTAAAAGATAGACGTGATGAGGTCACATGAAATGATTTTAT
Organism: Amorphophallus konjac; assembly: GCA_022559845.1. Classification (NCBI taxonomy): domain Eukaryota; kingdom Viridiplantae; phylum Streptophyta; class Magnoliopsida; order Alismatales; family Araceae; genus Amorphophallus; species Amorphophallus konjac. The sequence goes on from CM040122.1 coordinate 275,154,090, forward strand.
CTATCATGCAAGAGGGGCATGGTTCATTAAGTTGGAGACCCTCAATACGTGGCGGAAGACATAGGTCCGAGGACCACCGTCGCGCATAGCAAAGATTTCCGATCGGGCATAACCCGATCTTCCGTCAATGCCATTTGATATACCCGAGGGTCTATGCGAGCGTGCATGCATGATATTTATGGCTATGCTAAGCATGGCAATAGAGTTATGAAAGTCAACAGTGATCGATCAAATTTATTAATCTCCGCCAAGGGAGACGAAGGTGGTGACATAAACATGATAACGATAGCAAGACGCTAATAAACATGATAGTAAAAGCATATTAATAGGATGATTCGGACTTGAATAGCCCTTTTCCCATTCAGTTTATTATTGATTAGGGTTATTAATCCCGGTCGTGAGAGATGAAGATCGCTCTGAGGATGAGTGAGTGATTAGAGCAGCATGATGGTTTAAAACCGGCGTGACCAAGCGTAGGGATAGGTTTCCCCGGCGTGGCCAAACGTAGGTAAAGGAGTTTAACCAGGCGCGGCCTTGACAGGCATTAATCCGGTGCGGTAGGCTTGGGGCGCGCCGGTTTGGGGCGCACCGGGAATGAGTCGTTTGAAAATGAAATTTTATGTGTAAAGCTATTCTGGTGCGGGGGGGGTACCGCGCCGTATTAAGGCGCGTCGGATTATGACCACGCCGTTTTAACTAATTTTTGATGATTTTTGAAGCCATTTAGGTTTATTAAGATGTTATTGAGGGTTTTGAAGTTAATTAAGCTGATTGCTTATTCAATTGGAGTCCAGAGCTCTCCAGGAGCGAAGTTATGAGCTAGTGCAAGGTTTATACTCGAGCACTAGGGTTTATTACTTGAGAACGTGTGTTTTATTGGGGCCAATTCACATAAGTGATCTCATTAGTTAAAAGAGTCCTGCCGAAAATTGGGCAGCATCTCCCCCATCTCTACAGGCTTGCACGGGAGAAACGGGGTCATACTCACTTGTGGATTAAGCCCCTAATCAGCCGGTCGGCACGGCGGCAGCCAGCAAATCCCAATCGGACAGGAAACCCCGAGGACTGGCCTACGAGGGGTACCATGACTCCATGGGTTGAAACATGCGGATAAGACAGCTGACGAAGGAAGCAACAACCCCGAGGGCTAGCCTACGAGGGGTGAGCAACCTATAACCTGCACTGTATCCAAGAGAGAGAGACGACTATTGGGGAGAGATGCCACAAGGACGAGCCTACTAGGGGTACACCTCCCTTAGCCACCACAGGGTCCAGAAGGACAGTGGATTTGGATTGTTGGGCTGAAGCCCCTGTTAATATTCACATTATGGCCCCTTGGGAGCCTCATCACTCGCAGATGGGGCCCTTTGACCAAACGGTGATTCTGAGATACCAATGGGGTATGTCCCCCCTTCCCGGAATATTAAAGCCACTGTTCTCGGAAACAATGAAACTCGGCGATCATGAATCAAGGATGGGATAAGAGGGTTAGCAATTTAATGCTCATAGGGTTAGCAGATTAATGCTCACGGGGGTTGATGGGTTAGCATTATGAGCTGCACCAATCGAGATATATATCAAAAAAAAATCAGAATCATTAGCATATAATGGATGCGGGGATTATAGAGACGACCCAGTTCACTCTGGATTATGAAGAAGTGTAGAGGGGTGAAGATAGGGTCGACCTCAGAGCAGGGACTAGCAGAGATGCACGCATGAGCGTGTCTCCAACCACGAAACCCACAATATACACACGACAAGGAACGGCCCTTGCATTTGAAAGGAAGAGCCCCGGGGAGGGGGGGAAGTGATATCAATATTGCCCGTATGGCTCCGGGCATGTTCGATTCCGCGAAGCAGAACTCAGCAATCGCACACACAGAGTGATCGGGCATGCAGACTAAGAACGGAACAAGAAAAGCATACAAGACACAACATCATTCATTCCATTGACGGGAGATGAAAGATCGGGCATGTTATGAACATTCGGCGTGCCGGCGTTGTCGCTCGGCAGCCACTTCATTGATTTCAAAGAAGAAATTACAGAGGGAGTATAGAAAGAGGACGAACAGATGGTGAGGGGGAAAGGAGGATGGGCTCGTATCATCGCCCCTCCTCCCCCTCACTTACATGACGGCGGGAAGGAGAAAATAGAGGAGGGGTCTTCGAGAAATGATCTACGGAACCCACCTAAATTTCACCGGCAAAACCAGAGTAGTAGACTCTCTTCTCCTTCTCCGACTTCGGAGGGCTTCAGGCGGAGAGGAAGGCGGTGGCGAGGGGAATGCTCTGTGAGAACCCTGCTCACAAGGAAACCCTCTCTCCCTCGAAGGTGATTGGCTCTCCGGCTCTCTCTCCTTTTCTTTCAATTCTTCTTCTTAATTCGCCCCTTCGAACCCCCCCCTTTTTTTTGAAACACCCTCAAGCAGCCACATATATGGGAGCAAGCTCAAAGCTTAATCCGGCGTGAGGAATGGCGCACCGGGGAAGGGAACTCCGCAGCCTTTAGCGCGCCGGAATAGGAGGGCGCCGGATATGGGGGCGCGCTGGATAAGGGCGCGCCGTATTAACATTTCCCACTCGTCGCGGGTTAGCAAGTGAGTCCGGGGATGGTTCTGGGAGTTGCCGTGAACATTCATCTTGCCGCCGTTCTTCGAAACCTCGACGGGAAGCCTTGTCGAAGCTCTCAGGACGATGTATGACCCTTCTCAGAATCTCGAGTGTCTTTAGTTTGAACACGCAGGTTTTCCGTTGACACGGCTTTCGGCACCATGATCCGTTCTGCTAGCTCGGTCTAGCTTGTGTTCAAAGCTTCTTGGAGGGTGGAGTAACACCCGGGATAGTTCCGCCCAGGCCGGGTGATCATTCGGCCACTAACGGGCCCAACTTGGCGAGAGGTCGTACCCGTGCCGGGTAATCGGGATCTTCTACCGATAGAGTCCTCGGTCCTCCATTCTGAAGAGCCAAGGGAGTTCTTCCATCTTAGGAGAGTCTTTCATGGGGTGGCGGGCCACCGAGTAGACCACTGTCCTTGGTCAGACAACGGGTGTAGTGTATGCAGCACAACGGAGTCGATACCGGTTCATTGGGCAGGCTTGGTCGCACTGCCGGTTGGTTGTGAATTCATCTCGATTCTCCTGCGGTGAAGTCCCTGTTGTTCATACAGGGTGACCTGAGGCTCTGGCAGCTTGAGAGGGCTTCAATATGTTGATATCTATCGACTTCTGTGCTTCAGTGGGCTGTGTCATTCGTCTTTGAGGCTTGATCGCCGTGAATCATATTTTGAGTGGCAATAAATGCCCCCCTGCCGTGGGTGTTGCGAGCGAGAGTGCAGCAAGACCGACGGATGAGCTTCGCCCGGATTGATCTCCTCTTCGATTGACGGAAGTTCGGAATGGCCCTTAATCCGGCGCGGATGCTGATCCTACACGGTTTGAATGCTAATACGGCGTGGGGTTAATCCGACGTGCCCCTAAGCATTGGAAGCTAATTCGGCAAGGCCCTTGGCTTTGGATGTTAATCTGGCACACCCCAGGCAGTGAAATCTTAATCCGGCACGCCCTTTGATGCTTGGAAGAAGCTAATTCGGCGTGCCTTAAACCGGCGCACCTTTTGGCTTGGGGGATGTTAATTCGGCGTGCTAAATGGCGCGCCGGATTAACGGAGAAACCCCCCTTCCTATATAAGGTTTTTAACCTTCTTTCTTTCTTCACCACTGTTCATTTGCATGTTTCCTTTCTCTCTCCTCCCTTTCTTCTCCTCTCGCGGCGCCGAGTGAGCTGAGGGTGTGGGCGAGTTTTCTTAGGGGTGAGTGGAGTGTTGCTTGCTCGGGTTTTGAAACCCATTCTTTGGGCCCCGGGCGGCTTCTAGTAGGGCTTGCCCTCGGAGCTATCCTCCCGGGTGTCCCGTTTGGCCTCGGTGTAATGCCGATGGCTGCTTTTATGGGCCGTTCCCTTAGTGGACGTGTTCCCAGTTTTCTTTGGCAATCTCTCGTGCTGGGGAAACTCTGTCGAAATTTTGTTAGAAATTTGTCTTGATCAACTATTTTCTGACCTTGTTTGTTCTTTGATGCACCTTCTTTACTGATAGAGATGGCATCTGGCTCTTCCTTTTCTGCTTCTCGTGCCGTGGTGACGTGGGAGAACGTCCATTCCCTTGATCAGGGGCACGATCAGCTTGCTATAGTCGCAGAGTCCTCAGATTCAGAGACCGACACTGTGGACACCGACAGTCTCCTCATCCTCGGGGGTGACTCTTTTCATTATGATCGGGAAGGCACCGTCAGGAGGGATCACCCCAAGGACAAGCATCTGATGTCCTTCCTTAGGCGCTTCAACCTTCAGGGGAAGAGGGACATGTTCCTTGTTCGCAAAGCCAAGCAAGCCTTGCTAGTGGAGAGGGATAGTTTGACATATTGTGTTGTGTGGGGAAGGCCTATTTATCTTCCCGAAGAAGTCAGGAAATGGAGCGCCGTGCTTGGGCTGCAAGATCTGGCTCCAGAAGATGGGCTGCTGACTAGGGCCCCTGAATTTATCCCTGCTCGGTGGAACGACTCTGCAGGCCTAGTAGACCGGGAGAATCCGATCTTTGGCTTGTTTCATGCCCCGTTGAAATGGGGGTATAGAGAAGAGTCTTTTCTTTTGGACTGCCTGGCGGTCTGTTTCAAGCATCAAATATCCGTGGGGTAGTTTGCCGAGCTGAGGGCCACCGACGCCCACGAGTTCAGACCCGGAGTGGTGGAGTTCACAGATTATGTGCTGCAGCACTACGCTCCCATCTTAACCAGGGTTGGCGTATATCACAGCTTGTACGCCTCAAGGTATCGCTACCCCATCTCCCGAGGCTTATGCTGCGGCATGATCGAAGTATTTTGCCCTGAGTACAACACTTTTTATACTTCGGAAGGAGAAACTTCTTTGGATTTATGGAACCTCTCATAGCTTAGCGGTCTACCCATCGACGGAGAGCCGTACGAGGAGGTCTGCTGGCCAGACTGGCTAAAGGATTAGACCGACGGAGAAGGCCGGTACTTGGCAGGTTACGCCTATCGTTATCTGATGAAGGCGTATCGCACACTTTGCCACTCGTTGTATGACACGAGGGAGGCCCGAAAGCCCGGCGAGAAGTGGCGAGTGTGGATGGGCACCTGGATTCAACATTTCTTCGGCGGGAAGAAGAAGTATGAGGACTTCCCTACAGTAGCGCCAATGGCTCCGAAGAGGAAGAAGAGGGTCTGGCGATAGGCCGCCGCATCATCATCTTCGAGGAGAGGGCAAAGGGAGGACCCGAACCCCACCGGTGTTGACGCAGTCACCCATTGTGCCGCGTATTTGACCTATTGGATCTATTCTTTCGCTCTCCCGCAAGGCGACGAGAGCGTGATCAGAGCGGAGGCCATCTATCCTGCTTGTCTGATGGCTTGGGGCACGAAGCTGTCCCTTTGCCTAGTGGCTCTGTGCCTCATCTTTAAGATGCTGGGAGATCTGCACAAGACGCGTCTCCCAGGAATCTGCGGACGGTTGGTCGTTACATTTCTTCAATGCTTGGGTCTGCACCCTGTTCCCGGAGGCTGCTCCTCGGGCGTTGCAATCGGCTCATCTTATTCCGCGGATGATAGAGTTCGCGAGTGCTGAACCGCGTCGGTAGCGGAACAGCTCTACGCCATTCGGGGCAAGTTGGCCCGGGTTCCCACGGATTCGCCCGGGTTCTTCACTTCTGAGTTTAGCTGCTCATTCCAGTCCGTTGGTGAACAGGACAAGGCAGTGCAAGCTCTTTGAGACAGAGGAATATGTCCATCTGATCTCCGGGGCCAAGTGCATAAGGCCTATTCTGGAGCAAGAGCTGGTTGATTGGGCGCTGGCTATCAGACCAAGCATCCTTGTATTCCGAAAGAGTGGCATTCTATGGCTGGAGCCGTATTACCCATTCCGCTTCAGTCGAAACTTTGGCTACGATCAGCACATTCCTCATTCCTCTTCACAATTTGCATTGCCAAACAGGCACAGAGCCGGGCAAGTTTCAAATGATGATGCCCAGATATGGTGGGACTTCTTCCACCACCGAGAAGATGTTTCTTTCAGGGTGCCGACCCCTACTCGCTTTCCCCACGTCACCCCTGAATACATCAAGTGGTGGAATGCACGGACGGGATTTTACAGGAGCTCCCGCCGAGAGTGCTGGGCCGTTGCGGAGCACAGATTTTTGGACTCCCAGCCGGAGCCAGCCCTCGACATTGAGCCCTCTTACTTGAAGAAGCTGAAGTCCTGGACCAACACAGAGATGAGGGCTTATCTGGAAGCCTCGAAAGCTGTGAAGAGTTGTTCGTCCAAAGTCGATCTGAAACTGCCTGCAATCGAAAGGGACGACTTTGTGAAGATGCTTCGGGGATTATGCCACGTAAGCAGCGAGAGGGTGGTTCTTCAGCAACTCCCTCTGCCGGTGGAAGAGCCCATCTCGGTCGTAGCCGACTGGCGTCTCGAGGTTGATAGATTGCATCCTTATCAGACTTTCATCCGTAGGGAGGATAGGCGGGATGCTTTATATGACAACACCCCTTGGCTGTTCGCGCTTCTTCGCTCGCACGGGATTTCAGTGGGTGGCCGCAGCGAAGCCATTCTAGACCGGCCCCTTCATATCTCATTCAAATATGCTGACGGATGGGAGCTGGACCATCTGAGCTTGTATTATCACCTGTCTTCTCGTGGCCACACGGACTTGGCATTGCTGGCCGATCAGTGTGAGAAGATAGGAGACTTGTGTTGGCTTATTCACGAGGCAGCTTCGAGAGACAAAGTGCCGTCGCTGTTTTATTGGCCTCTTTTCCCTTTTTATACAGGGCCAGCAAGTATGTTCTATTTCTTTATTCCGGACCGTCGGCCAGCTTCTTTTCTTCATTGGCATATATCATTCTCACCTTCGTGCGTATGCAGTCCGACCCACTTTGGAGAGACTCGACACTTTAGGGAGCTAATAATAAAAGCTCAAAAGCCGACATATTTTGAGGCTCTCGAGCCAGTCCCGACCACGACACCACTGCCTCCTGGTGACTCACGGAAGTGAACCAGATCCCAATTGAGGGAGGCTATTGGGAAGGCCAAAGCGGCAGTGCCCCGAGTGACACGGGCACGCCGAGGAAGGCTGTAGAAAAGGAACCAGCAACCGTCCTTCCTCCAGTTGTATCTTTTGAAGAGTTCGAGGCTTCTCGTACGCAGGAGCATGAAGCTGAAGGTAAGCTCTTCATTCTTTTGTAGTTCATTGCTTATTCTAGCCACTTCGGTTAATCCTTCTTAGCAGTTGCCGACACAGTTGCTGCGGTCGTCGGGCTAGAGGCAGCAGCAGGTGCCACGATTGGAGAAGGGGCAGAGGAAGTCCCATAGCTCCCGTGGAGAGGGATCTACCTCTCCCGACGCCCAGGCAGGAATGGAAGGTAATTTGTAATTTATTCACGAGGACTCTACGGACCACCATGTCTTCAGTTGGCTTGACTGCTTCTTGCCTTAAATTTTAGTCGAGGGGCAACCGACATTGCTTCTCGAAGCCAGGGCTGTGGAGGAAACTGCCACTGGGGAGCAAGGCGAGCTTGTCCCTGAGATTCATTCAACTGACGCTCCCAATGTGGAGCCGATGAAGGAAGTCCCCATTGAGGGTGATATCCCTTCCAGCAAGGTGTCCGCTCCGATGGTGGAGCGCCAAGAAGAGCAGAGGACTCTTCTTCCTCTGAGCAAGTTGATTACGGTGGCGGCTCCAGTCACGAGGAGTTCCCACCGGTGGATACGGAGACCGAGGATGTCGGGGCGTCTTCGGCTTACGAAAGTGATCATATAACCTTCAGCCCACCCCGGTTGGCATGGAGTGGTCCAGGGCCGTCAGGGTCACTTGTAAGTGAAGGGGCTGGAGCCACAGAGGCCGCCCTTGGAGGTCTGAGCTTAGTGCCAGTTGAGGTGAGAGCCACTTTACCCTTTGCACTTTATTTCTCTTCCCTTCTTTTCATACCAGCTGCTTGATGCATATATTTCCGGTGCAGACTGAGGTGGTACTGCCAACCATAACGGTGCAGATACCTCTCCCGGCTCTAGGTGCAGGTCACCCAACTTCTCCGCCAGTCTTGCAGCCTATCGCCCTGCGATACCCCAAAGACTATGCGACAGTAGCGGGTCCAGAAGGACCTGGAGTACTCGTGAGGACTGACGAGTCGGCGGCAGTCGTGGAATCTCAGCCACTTGAAGCCGCACGACAATTGGCCCTGAAAAGAGTGGCCCTCCCGAGGTCGAGGCGGGAGAAATTGTTGAAGAAGAAGCTGAGACTTCAGGGGCCTTGGCTCTTATTGCCAAAACTGGCCATATGGAGGTCGCCAGGCTGGGGGTGAGGAGCAGGTATCCTCGGCTATTGATGCTCCCATTGCAGCTCCCTCTCAAGAGACTGGCAGGGACGTTGCCGTCATTGAGACTCTGGTTGTGGCATCAGCTACTGCAGTCGGTTCCAGTGTGAGCGCCTTGCAGATCATGCCGTCATCATCTTCTGAGGCGAGCGATAATATCTGGGCCACCGTGGATAGCAGGGTAGACTTCGAGCTTCTCGAGGCGTCACCACTTGGTCTTCGGTCATCCAGCGACCTAGTGTGGCAATTCTTGGGGACCCTTCAGCAGACTATAGTGGCCAGCAGAGATTTGACTTATGTTTAGCTGCGGGGCTTGGTAGAGCACCTGTCCCGCTAACTGTTAGCTTTTGGCTGCCCCATGGATGACTGGACGCCACGGGTACTACTGCTGTTGAAGTATGTGAACAGAAGGGAATTTCTAGGCGGAGAGGTAGCTGATCAACTGACGGCCATAACATTTGAACGGGCCGAATGCCGGACTGCTCTCGCCTCTTTGAGAGGGACTGTGGTGCAGATGAGAGATGTCGCCAGTACTTCTTCACAGCGCCGAACTTTCCTTGTAGCCCGGATGGCAGAGCTACAAGCTGAGCTTTCCAGGGCCGAGGCCGAGCTTCAGGAGATCAGGCGTCTGGAAGCCCAGAGTATAGAGGAAGCGGAGATGGCCAAAGGACGAGCCGCTTCTCTCGAAGAGAAGCTATCCCAGCTGGAGGCCGCCGAGTCTCAACTGTAAGAGCTGACCCGCCACCCTTCCTTGGGTATTTTTGAGCTGGAGGACATCTTCTGACGCCCGATGCAGTAGTCTCTTCCATTTGCCTTTTTGTCTAGTGGACCTCATGTACCCCGGGGTATGCCCCGCGTAACATGTACCTTGTTGCTTTACAGGAATGAAATATCTTCACTTACTGCCAAATGACAACTTCATCATTTCATTTTTCTTTATCCTTTTCCTCTTTCTTTTTATTTGCCAGTTAACTTAGTCCGAGTACACAAGTCACTAGGGCAAGAGAGCACTCACGCCTTCAGCGAAGGGGTGAGGTGTCCGCTCCACCGCGTCGTAACTACTCTCGGGGCCAAGCAATGGCTAAAGTAGGCCAAAAAAGTTCGAAAGGATGAAAGTGTAGAGGCCTCCTAGGACCGAGAAATAAGGTTAGACGGCTTGTCAACCAAACTCAGCCGATGGTGACGAAAACTGAGGGTAGGGTTTATTCATCGACATAGGCTGCGTGTTGAAGCAAAGGGGGCTTATTGGTCAACGAGGATGAAATGTCTAGGCTAAGGGAAGTGTTGGCCGGTCTTGCCGATGATGACAAGGTCGCAAGGATGTTGACCGATCTTGCCGATGATGCAAGGGTCGTAAGGAGGCTGACCGATCTTGCTATGATGCAAAGGTTGAGGATATTGACCGATCTTGCCGATGGTGACAAGGATCAGAAGGAGGCTGACCGATCTTGCCGATGATGACAAGGGTCAGAAGGAAGTTGACTGATCTTGCCGATGATGACAAGGGTCAGAAGGAGGCTGACCGATCCTGTCAATGATGACAAGGGTCACAAGGATATGGACCGATCTTGCCGATGGTGACAAGGGTCAGAAGGAAGTTGACCAATCTTCCGATGATGACAAGGGTCAGAAGGAGGTTGACCGATCCTACCGATGATGACAAGGGTCAGAAGTAGGTCGACCGATCTTACCGATGATGACAAGGGTCGCAAGAGGCTGACGATCCTGCGATGATGACAAGGGTCAGAAGGAGGCTGACCGATCCTGTCGATGATGACAAGGGTCAAAGGAGGTATGGACCGATCCTACCGATGATGGCAAGGGTCAGCAAGGTAGGTCGACCGATCTTGCTATGATGACAAGGGTGCAAGAAGCTGATCGATCCTGTCCGATGATGACAAGGGTCAGAAGTAGGTTGGGAACTTTTTAAAACGTCACTTTACTGACTTAAGCGCCCTTTCGGATTTTCGCCGAAGCCAGCCCCCTCTTGCTTTTGCCCACACACCCTTTCAGGTTTTCACGTGGCGGGGTACCCAAATTTTGCCTGTGGCGCCCTTTCGGGTTTTCACCACAACCGGGTTATGGCCATTTTTGCCCTTGTCCTAGTGTAGGAACAAGGCCGGCGAGGCACCTCTATTTTAAGCCTCATCATTTTATTTCTTTCTTTTCTTTTCTTCTTTTTTCTTTTTTTTTCGTTCACGGAACGAATCTGGGATGAGCACGCGCTCGCTTGTTGACAACGGATGAGGGCTCCGTGTTAGTAAGATGTCGACTAGCCTTGCTGATGGTGGCAAGGGCCGATCGCAGGTTTGTTCATCGACACTGGTTTGAATGTCGAAGCAAAAGTAGATTCATTAACAAGGACGGAAGGTCCAGGTTAAGGGAATATTGACAGATCTTTCCAATGGCGGCAAGGGCCGAGTGGGACTCATTCATTGGTATTGAATGAATGCCGTAGCAAAGGATAGGTTTGCTAATGTGGACGTAAGGTCCAAGTTAAGGGATGACGTTGACTGATCCTGTCAGCGATGACAAGAGCGGGCTGCGGGCTTATTCATCGACATTGGTTAAATGTCGAAGCAAAAGATAGGTTTTTTAATGAGGATGTAAGGTCCAAGTTATGGGAAAAAGGTCGATCAGCCTTGCCAATGATGGCGAGGGTCGGCAGCGGGTTTGTCTATTGACATCGATTAAGCGTTCGAAGCAAGGGATTATTTTATTGATTAACGAGGACGGAAGGTCCGGGTTAAGGGAAGGAGTTGACCGGTCTTGCTGATGATGGCAAGGGTCGGAAGGGTATTGATGAAAAGACCTGCAATAGGGTCTAGGGTGATCACCCTTCTCAGAGCTTCATTGGGATGGGGGTGAAAAGGAAATTCAAGTTACCACATTACTTACTTAAGCGCCCTTTCTGGTTTTCACCGAAGCCAACCCCCTCTTGCTTTTTTCCACGCGCCCTTTCAGATTTTCACGTGGCGGGATACCCGATTTTACCTGCGACGCCCTTTCGGGTTTTCGCCACAGCCGGGTTATAGCCATTTTTGCCCTTGTCCTGATATAGGAACAAGGTCGGCGGGGCACCTCTATTTTAAGCCCCATTTTTATTTCCTTTTTTTTTTCTTTTGTATATATACAACAGGAGGTTGTTGAGAGGGTCGACTAGGACACGAGGCCTTGCACCGAGAAAGGGGGTTTATTCAATAGCAAGGAGGCAATGCTAGCACAAAGGATAGATTTGAGCCGATTTGGGCGTAAGGCCCGCAATGGCATTGTTGTAAAAGGGTCGGCTAGGACACGAAGTCTTGCGCCGAGAAAAAAAAGGGGTTTATTCGTTAGCAAGGAGGTAATGCTAATGCAAAGGACAGATCTGTGCCGATTCGGGCGTAAGGCCCTCAATGGCACTGTTGTAGTAGAGTCGGCTGGGACACGAAGTCTTACGCCGAGAACAAGGATTTATTCGTTAGCAAGAAGGCAATGCTAACGTAAAGGACAGATCTGTGCCGATTCGGGCGTAAGGCCCATAATGACAATGCTGTTTTAGAGTCGGCTAGGACACGAAGTCTTACGCCGAGAACAAGGATTTATTTGTTAGCAAGAAGGCAATGATAACGCAAAGGATAGATCTGTGCCAATTCGGGCGTAAGGCCCGTAATGGCAATGCTGCTTTATATTATATATATATATATATAGAGCTCGGCCAGGGCGGAGTACCACTAGGCCAAGATAGGTAGAGCTTAGTCTGGGCGGAGTGCCACTAGACTAAGGTAGGTAGGACCTAAGCTAGGGCGGGGTGCCACTAGACTAAGGTGGGTAAACTTAGCTAGGGCGGGGTGCCACTAGACTAAGGTGGGTAGAGCTTAGCTAGGGTGAAGTGCCACTAGACTAAGGTAGGTAGAACTTAGCTAGGGCAGACCGCCACTAGACTAAGGTAGACAGAGCTCGGCCCGGGCGGAATGCCACTAGGCCAAGGTAGGTAGAGCTCAGTCTGGGTGGAGTGCCACTAGACTAAGGTAGGTAGAACTTAGCTAGGGCGGGGTGCCACTAGGCCAAGGTAGGTAGAGCTCAGTCTGGGCGTAGTGCCACTAGACTTAGGTAGGTAGAACTTAGCTAGGGCAGGGTGCCACTAGACTAAGGCAAGAAGGGCTTAGCTAGGGCGGAGTGCCAGTAGACTAAGGTGGGTAGACCTTAGCTAGGGCGAAGTGCCACTAGACTAAGGTAGGTAGAACTTAGCTAGGGCAGAGCGCCACTAGACTAAGGCAGACAGAGCTCGCCCCGGGTGGAATGCCACTAGACAAAGGTAGGTAGAACTTAGTTATGGCAGAGCGCCACTAGACTAAGGCAGACAGAGCTCGGCCCGGGTGGAATGCCACTAGGCCAAGATAGGTAGAGCTCATTCTGGGCGGAGTACCACTAGACTAAGGTAGGTAGAACTTAGCTAGGGTGGGGTGCCACTAGACTAAGGCAAGAAGGGCTTAGCTAGGGTAAGTGCCACTAGACTAAGGTGGGTATAACTTAGCTAGGGCGAAGTGCCACTAAACAAGGTAGGAGGAGCTCGGCCGGGGCGGAATGCCGCTAGACCAAGGTAGGAAGAGCTCGGCCTGGGCGGAATGCCACTGGACCAAGGTAGGAAGAGAACTTGGATGGGGCGGAATGCCACCAGACCAAGGTAGGTCTTGGTCATTTTGAGAATGCCGGTTGAGCTGCGTGATACAGATTCAAGTGTTTTTCATTAAGGAGAGAGAATTGGATGACTCTTTTATGATCTACAAGGACGTACGTACCCCCTTCATATACTCGACGGATGACGTATGGTCTAACCCACTTTTCAACCAATTTCCCTTTGGGGTTGGAGGCCATCACTTCTCTTCTTTTGACCATCACTAGGTCACCCTTCTTGAACTCTCGACCCTTGACCAGCTTGTCAAAAACAAGGGCCATGCGAGCTTGGTAGAGTTGAATATTTTGTTGCGCGCGAAGACGTTTTCCTTCGAGCTCGGCAAGCTCCTCCAGTCTTCTTTCTATATTGGTCTGTTCGCCGCTAACCAAACTATGCTAGATGGCAACTCGCAGCGAGGGGACCTCCAATTCAATCGGCACCACAGCCTCCGACCCATATACGAGGGAGAATGGCGAACAGCCGATTGGTGTTTTGTAGACCGTACGATAGGCCCAAAGCACTTCGTACATCTTTTCTTCCCAGTCCTTTTTATTGGACTTGACAGTCTTCGCTTGCAATGTGCATAGTATTTTATTGAAGGCTTCTGCAAGTCCATTGGCTTGAGGGTTATAGGGGGACGAAGTCCTCCAGTCAATCTTATATTTATCAGCCAGCCGATAAACCTTCTGTTTTCTGAAATGGCTGCCATTATCAGAGATAATTCGGCTGGGAACCCCGAACCAGAATATTATATTCTGCTGAAAGAATCTTGCGACCAGTTCTCCCGTTACATCTCTTAGCGCAACTTCTTCTGCCCATCTGGAGAAGTAATATGTGGCTGCTAAGATATATCTACACCCTGAAGAAGATGCTGGGAGTGGCCCTACCACATCCGTGCCCCATTGGGCAAACGGCCAACTTGGTATGGTGGGATGTAGCGGCACCGGTGGTCTCCTGGACACGTTGGCGTGCTCTTGACATTTTTGGCAAGCTTTTAGCAAACTTGCAGCAATCATCAAACATGGAGGGCCAATAATAGCCCAATTTCTTTATCTCAATTTTCATCTTCGGCCTGACCTGGTGCGCTTCCGCTGACCCGGCATGGACTTCTTGCATTACCTGCCTAGCTTCTACTAAAGACAAGCAATGGAGTAGAATTTTCCTTCAGGCATCGGCCATTATTCGTAACAAGGTTCCACTTCTCATCTCGTAAGAGTCTTTGATCCTTAGGAGCTTCATTCTTTGTTTTTTTTCGTTCGGGAACTGTTGGTGCTGGAACCAACGTAGAAGGTGCTCCCGCCAATTGGGCTGCTGAACTTCTTCTACAGCTACCGCTTCATTTTCTTGTGCATCAGCCAGAACCTCCGTCATACTGGGGATCTATCGACGGTTGATTACGGCTATATTTAGGCTTGTGTCTGGCGGGATTGCCAAAGAACTAGCCAGCTTTACGAGGGCATCCACCTGAGCATTCTGTCCTTGGTTAATATGCCTGATTTTGATGAAGTAGAATCTCGCCATCAATCGGAGGGCCAGCTGATAATAAGGGAGGAGCTCTTGCTTCCGCACATCGAACTCTCCTTCCAGCTGTTTGATGACTAGCATGGAATCCCCGAATGCTTCCTACATTTGGATCTCCATTGACAAAGCAATCTGTAACCCGATTATGAGGGCTTCATATTCTGCTTCATTGTTTGTGCATGGCTTGTTTATGGAACAAGATGTATATATGACTTCTCCTTCGGGAGATTTCAGGACTATGCCTGCCCCTGCTCTAACTCTGGCCGACCTAGTAGCTGAGGTGTCGATTCTGGAAGCGCCGTCAAAATACAGCTACCATAGAGAGGGCTGCACCTGGCCGACCTCTAGGGTTTCATCTTCAGGAAGCTCCGGTTCCAACGGGCAGTCTTCCGGTACTGGATGCTCAGCAAAGAAGTCTGCGATGGCTTGGCCCTTGACGGCCTTTTGCGGTATGTAGGAGATATCAAACTCCATGAGGATCACCGCCCATTTGCCCAAGCGACCTTTGAGTGACGGTGGGGACATGATATATTTAAGCGGATCTTCCTTAGAGATTAGCTTAACTTCATGTGACAGCATATAGTGTCGAAGCTTCTTGACCGCGAAGACCAGTGCCAAGCAGATCTTCTCGATATAGGTGTACCTCTCCTCAGTTCTGACCATTCTTTGACTGAGATAGTAGAGGGCTTGTTCTTTCCCTTCTTCATTATTCTGGGCCAACATTGCCCCCAGAGAGTTATATGTGACTGCTATGTATAGAATCAGCGGCCGTCCTTTTATCGGTGCGTCCAGCACTGGAGGAGTCTTTAGATAACCTTTGAGCTTGTCAAAGGCCATCTAGAAATCTTCATCCCAGTAAAAGGGTGCATCTTTCATCATTAGCTTGTGAAAGGGCTGGCATCACCCTAACAAGTTGGATATGAACCGCCGGATGTAAGCCAGGCGGCCTTGAAGAGATCTCAGCTCGGAGAGGTTCCTTGGTGAGGGTAACTCCTGAATTGCCTTGATCTTTGCGGGGTCTATCTCAATTCCCCGGTATCTGACAATGAAACCCAAGAACTTCCCGCTCGATTCTCCGAACGCACACTTCATAGGGTTCATTTTCACTTCATACTACCTTAGCCTCTGAAAGACTACTCGGAGGTCCTGCAGATGGTCTTCTTTCTTCCTGGTTTTAACTACCAGGTCATCTATGTAGCACTCGACCTTATGGTAGAGCAGCTCATCAAATATTCTAGTCATCGCCTACTGATAAGTTGCGCCGGCGTTCTTTAATCTGAACGGCATCCTCTTGTAGTGATAAATGCCTTTGGGGGTTCGGAAGGCAGTGTGGACCCGGTCATGCTCCGCGATCCATATTTGGTTATAGCCGGATGACCCATCCATGAATGACAGGGCCTCATGACCGGTTGTTACATCTATCATGACCTCCGTTATTGGCACTGGAAAGTCATCTTTGGGGCAGGCTTTATTTAGATCTCGGAAGTCAACACATATCCGAATCTGTCCATTCTTCTTCTTCACGGGCACAATGTTAGCCAGCCACGTGGTATATTGATTTTATTCGACGAAACCCACATCAATGAGCTTGTCCACTTCTTTGCATATTTGAGTGATAAGTTCTGGCCTCATGCGCCGCGGCGGTTGTTTCACCGGTTCCCCAGGGCTTATTGTTAGCTCGTGTTGTGAGACTGAGGGGCTCAGTCCTGGCATTTTCTTGTAGGTCCAGGCAAAGCAATCCTGGTATTCTTGTAGTAGCTGGATGTACAGCTTCTGTTCTTCAGCAGATAGCTGGGCGCTGAGGAAGGTCGGTCCATGGTCGTCCTCATCTCCCAGATTAACTTCTATCAGCTCATCGACTGTGGCTTGGCCTCCATCTTCTATTTTCGGGGGCACCGGCTGAAGGTCGACAAAGTCTGGAATGGCATCTCCAAGGTCAAGGATCTCAGTCTCTTCATTTGGTTCTATTTGAACTTCAGCAAGGATCTCTGCCTCAGTAAGAAGCGGCTGCGCAAATTGTTCCATCAGCGAATCCATTGCCGTTGCAGCTTCGAAGGGTGAGTTAACAGCTTCATCCCCCCTTTGGGCCTGTAGCAACCCTGATAAAATAAAAAGGAATAAATAAATCAAAATAGATTAAAAGATTTAATAAAATAAACGAAAGAGCTTGGAAGAAAAAGAATTAAACCCTGATGAAAATAACGCCTCAGATAAAGGCGCTACCTTACAAGAAACGCCCTCACCTAAGGCGTGAATTAAAGAAAGGACGCCCAAATAATAAGGCGTCAAATTTCAAACGACCAAAATAAAATAAAAAGGGCAAGATAGCGTAACGCCCTTTGAGTGGACGCGTTTCAACAAGTAACGACACTTGACAAGGCGTCAATTTAAATTCGACGCCCTTACTTAGGACGCTAATTCAGTTTGAGTTCCGTTCGACCCAGGAGTCAATCCAGGGTAAGTTGATAACTATGAGAAAGAGTTCGAATGTAGTAATAATTCTATCTTGGAAGTATTACTTCCAATCAAACACTACCTTTGTTAGGATTTCCAAAGTCCCTATAAGTAACCCCCCGTCGAACCCTAAAGATCTATTTGGACGACCTACTGCTGTTACGGTATGTGAAGAATAGTGAGTTCTTCTTGTATCTTTCCCTCTGTCTTTTTGATTTCATGAAGGATATTAATCTTTCATCTTCTTCCTCTAATACAGGTTAAGCGATCAATTGCGTACGTAAAGAACAAGGTAATGTTCTTCAATCTTTTCCCTAACTTCGGATATATTCTCATCATCCTTCCTTTTTCTTCCCCTACAGGTTGATCGAAGATTATCATCTTCATCATCCTCATCAAACGTCTTCTGTATTACCATCTTCTGTCTTGCTGCTGACTGTTAGAAGCGTCAGAGCATCAGTTTCTAACCAAGCCTTCGTCCGTTCATCAGATAATTCTCATAAGGTAGGTTTTCTCAAGCACTGTAGCCCAAATCACCATAATAACTATGTTAAACCATATATATTAGTTCATGCATATAGTTTTCACGAGTTTTAAAAGTTTCTATTGTTGGAAAGAAACGCCCTTTCCAAGGGCGCTAATTATATACGCGACCCAGACAAGGGCGCCACCTTGAAAGAAACGACCATGACCAGGTCGTCAATTCTAGATTTGACGCCCGGTATACGGACGTCAATTTTCTCAATTGTTAATTACCCATGTTAATTATTCAATATTCACTTAAACATGATTCTAAATCAGTGCACAATCATATTTACTTGAATTTCGATAAATTTCCTGTCATGACCATGTCTCTTGTTTCTGGAAATTATATACTTGAAATCTGAAAATTCTTGAATTCACGACCCTGTATAGGTCGTCTCTCACTTGACTAATGCCCCTGTTCAGGGCGTGAATTGAAAAGTAACGCCCCAGTCCAGGGCGTGTTTTTGATAAATTTCTGAATATATATATATATATATATATATATATATATACTGCAAAAATAGAAGTAAAGAATGAACGACCACTGTATACGTCGTCAACTTGTAAATAAACGCCCCTTACCAGGGCGCGTTTTTGGTAAAATACTGAAATATTGAAATTTTGTAAAAATGTAAAATAGATAAACGCCCTTACTAAAGGCGTTAATTACTTGAGTAGTGACTTTACTAAAGTCGTTATTTTCCTGTAAAAATGTTTTTTTTCTGATAAACGATGGTTTCAGTATATCTATATATATGTATATCGGCACTATATCTCCACTCCGTGAGTATAGTCTCACGTTTTTCATGATGTTTTATCGATCACCCTCAATTCTCATTGACATACAAGCTCTCCATTGGACATTCCGTTCCTTTGGACTAGCAAGTAAGTCAAAGAGACATCCGTAAGACTCCTCGTGCCTTGGATTCCCTCAAGGCCGACTGAGCTGGTTGTACCCTAAAAACCCATTACACTATTGAATGCCATGTCACTCTAAAGAAACATGGTATACCGGCCCTTATGATATGCAAAGAGTATATCATGAGAATTCTTAATGGGATGATGATATCATGCCATTTGTTGATGTTCTTGTGGACTTCAATTCTATAATAAGAATGAGGGTATCTTGTCTTTGATATACTGTTCATGTGGACCTCAATTCTATAAAAAGAATGTCCATACTTGTTTGTCATGGTACCCGAATTAAGGGAACCTAATTCCACCTAGTTTCATCGTTCATCGTGATTGTACCGTTGTTATCGACTCTCTATGTCCAATGTTGTATTTTTGGACTCCATTCTATCAAAGTTATCCTACGTGTCTACAAGCTTGATCATTGAAATTCCTCATTGGCTATATATATATATATACAAGAGTGGATGTCAAACTACATGATAAATGCCTGCGCATATAGGGCCTGATCTGGTCCTAGGAGGAGCACCCGAAAGTACTTGTGCCCATGGGAGTTGAATGATAAGGTATCTGGCATTATACCGAGTGCATGACTAGCTTGATTGGACATTCCACACAAATCTTGTACTTGACTCGTACTTGACTTGACATGACTTGCGTGACCCGAAAAAAAAGGGTAATTACTTGTTTGCTTGATACATGATAGCCAAAGTTCTTGACATGACTTGCTAAAAAGTACTTGCTTGAA
This sequence comes from Amorphophallus konjac, assembly GCA_022559845.1. Lineage (NCBI taxonomy): Eukaryota > Viridiplantae > Streptophyta > Magnoliopsida > Alismatales > Araceae > Amorphophallus > Amorphophallus konjac. Next base: position 275,173,284 of record CM040122.1, read on the forward strand.
TATCTATTATCTTTCTCTTGAAAGCTCATGACTAGTTCATCTTACTGTCTTATTGATAAATTCTTTCTCTATCTTGTCGTTTTATGCGAGCATGCATAGCTATAGTACATTCATGAAAAATGTAATTACTTAGACCCCTTTCTAAGCGCTTGAGATATAATTTCCTACTGAGCGTTCGCTCACTCCGTGTTTGTCCTTTACTTTTCAGGTAATTCCGACGACGAGGGAAGTCAATCGGATGGGAATGGTCAAGAGTGAAAGAGATAGAACTTCTCCAAGTGTCATCTAGTCTTTTTCCTATTTTTGAGTCAACTATGTACTTTTCCTTTTTAATTGAATAGAGTATTGGATTTGTAATAGTCTATCCATTATGAAATAAAGGATTGGGTTATCTTTCTATTTTACGCATCTCTATTTTGGTGTCGAATACACTACTACTCTGATTGACATGATTGATATAAACTCGTCGCGCACATCCGAGTATCTTCCGTGCTCGGGGCGTGACAGTTTTTGTGGTATCAGAGCCTAGGGTATTCAATTCCTAGGAAAACCCAAGTCCAAGGATATGTTCAAACCTTTAACCAGTGAGATTGGGTAGAACCAAGGGTTAAAGTTAACATAGAATGCTAGTCTTTAAGATACAAATCACGTATTAATCTAGTTATTATAATTATAGGATAATGGCTGCCGAACGTGCTCAATGGCGCAACATGCAGCGTACACTGCAAGGCATGACTCAAGTGCTGCAACAAGTAACACAAGGAGGTGGACAACGAGTAGGAAGTCTCCACCAGACTTTCAAGAACATGAACCCGCCCAAGTTCACGGGTTCTACTGATCCAGATGACGCTGAACACTGGACTAGGGAAACAGAACGAATATTCCGTGTTATGCAATGCACGGATCAAGATAAGGTCTTATTAGGTACTTTTCAGTTAGAAAGGGATGCTAGATGCTGGTGGGAATCAATAGAGGCTACTATAAATCAAGATCAGGTTACGTGGGAGGAATTCATTGAACACTTCAACGCAAAATATTTCTCGGACCGAGTTCAGGAAAAGAAGGCTGCAGAATTTGCTGCATTAAAGCAATGATCTTTGTCAGTGGCTGAGTATGAGGCCCAATTCTCTAGATTGTCTCGGTATGCCAAGCATCTAGTTAGCACCGAGAAAATGAAAGCTAGGAGGTTTCTTGATGGGCTCAGGCCCCAAGCTATTACTCAACTGGCGCCGATGGACATTCAAGTCTACTCGGAGATAGTACGCCGAGCTCAACTATTAGAAGATGCCACGGAACTGTCTGATAGGATTCGTGGTAAGGATAAGAAGGAACAAGTTACAGGTTCGGGTTCCTTTAAACCCAACGTCAAGAAGAGGGCTACCAATGGAGGTATATCCTCACAAGACCAAAAGTTCAAGAAGACCAAGCCCTTCTCTATCACCACTACCTCTCCAAATACAGTGTGCAAACATTGTGATAAAGCGGGTCATAGAGCAGAAGAATGCTGGAGGAAACTAGGAGCATGTCTCTGTTGTGGGAGTCGTGAGCATCGGATTCCCGATTGCCCATTACTTAACAATCAAGCCGATGTCGGGAAACGCCCAGTAACCAAGAATGCTCGTCTTCATGCAATCAAGGAGACCGAGCAAGAAGAAGAAGGCGGCTTAGTGGAAGGTACATTGAAAGTTTGTTCCAGGAATGCATATGTCTTAATTGATACTGGTGCATCGCATTCTATTGTTTCTAAGAAGTTTGCTGACCCATTACCCCTAGAACCGGAATGGATAAAGTTAGTTTTATCTACTCCTCTGGATGATGAGACTGATATTACACATCATTACCAAAACTGTGAAGTATTGGTTCAGGGTAGAAATCTCCCTATTGATCTCATATGTTTAAATCTGAAAGAGTATGATGTTATACTAGGGGCAGATTGGTTATCCAAGTATCAGGCAACAGTTGATTGCCGCAATAGTAAGGTTACATTCAAGGAATTTCCAGAACTAATCTTGACTAGCCCCAAGGGTCGGAGCAGATCCCCTCTTATTTCAGCTCTCCGAGCTAGCAAGCTCATCAGGAAAGGATGTGCATCTTTCCTTGCCTTTGTCACAGTTAAAGAAGCTAAGGAAGCTAAGCTAGAAGACATTCCAGTGGTACAAGAATTTCCGGACGTGTTTCCGAAAGATTTGCCGGGATTACCCCCGCAAAGAGAAGTGGCCTTCACCATTGACTTAGTCCCTGGTGCTGGTCCGATTTCAAACGCACCTTATAGGATGTCACCTTCTGAACTCAAGGAGTTAAAAGAGCAATTGATGGAACTCATTAAGAAAGGATTCATTAGACCAAGTACTTCCCCGTGGGGAGCGCCTGTATTATTTGTAAAGAAGAAAGACGGATCCATGAGGTTATGCATCGACTATCGACAGTTGAATCATCTCACTATCAAGAACAAGTATCCACTCCCGAGAATCGATGAATTGTTTGATCAAATTTCAGGATCCATGTACTTTTCCAAAATTGATCTTAGGTCAGGATATCACCAACTAAGAATCAAGGACGAGGATATTCATAAAACCGCATTCAGAAGCAGGTATGGCCATTATGAATTTGTTGTTATGCCTTTCGGACTAACGAATGCCCCTGCTACCTTTATGCAGTTAATGAATAGTATATTCATGCCTTATTTAGATCAATTCGTGGTGGTCTTTATTGATGATATATTGATTTATTCCAAGACCAAGGAAGAGCATGAGGAACATTTGAGGATTGCATTACAAATATTGAGGATAAACCAATTATATGCAAAATTTAGCAAGTGTGAATTCTGGCTTGAAGAAGTGACTTTTCTCGGACATGTTATATCAAAGGATGGCTTGTCTATAGACCCATCAAAGGTTGAAGCTGTAAGGAACTGGGAAAGACCGACCAATGCTAGCGAGATCCGAAGTTTCTTAGGTCTTGCCGACTATTACAGGCGATTCATCAAGGATTTCTCAAAAATCGCCGTGCCACTTACGAGGTTAACTCGCAAGGAGATCCGTTATGAATGGGATGAGGAATGTGAAAGAAGCTTCCAAACTCTCAAGGATCATCTTACTACAGCTCCTATCTTAGCATTGCCAATTGAAGGAGAAAAGTTCGAGGTATACACTGATGCTTCTGGCATTGGCCTCGGGTGTGTTCTAATGCAACAAGGGAAGGTTATAGCCTACTCTTCTCGTCAATTAAAGAAGCATGAAGAGAACTACCCCGTCCATGACTTAGAATTGGCCGCGGTAGTATTTACACTCAAAATATGGAGACATTATCTTTATGGAGTACAGTTTACTGTATACTCCGATCACAAGAGTCTCAAATATCTTTTCTCACAGAAGGAACTAAATATGAGGCAAAGACGATGGCTGGAATATCTCAAGGACTTCGACTTCAATATACAATATCATCCCGGAAAGGGTAATCATGTAGCAGATGCCCTTAGTCGAAAGCCGAGAGCACTGTTAGCCAATTGTCTGATTCAAGAATGGAAATTGCTGGAACAATTCTCTGAACTCAATATAAGCATGGACACGGACCCTAGATGTGTCACATTATCTCATGTAAGCATACAGTCAGATTTATTGTCTGAAATACAAGCACTTCAGAATGATGATCCTACATTAGTAGAAATCAAGGGCAGATTAGAAGGACAATCGGATTTCCAATTAGCTTCTGATGGAAGATTAATGTTCAAGAATAGAACTTGTATACCGGACTGCCCAGAATTGAAGAAGAAGGTCTTAGATGAAGCTCATAGGTCAAGGTATACGATTCATCCTGGATCTACCAAAATGTACCAAGCTGTAAAAAGAAATTTTTGGTGGCCCAACTTGAAAAGAGAAATAGCGGACTACGTATCACGCTGTCTCACGTGCCAACAAGTCAAGGCGGAACACCAAAAGCCTGCTGGAAAACTACATCCTCTAGATATCCCTAAATGGAAGTGGGAGGATATTGGTAAGGATTTCATCATGGGTTTATCTAAATCAAAAAGAGGACATGATGGAATATAGGTTATCATTGACCGATTGACTAAATCAGCGCATTTCTTGCCAATCAAGAGTCAATGGTCAGTTGATGTCTTAGCTGCACTATACATTAAGGAAATAGTCAGATTACATCGTATTCCTGTTTCAATCGTGTCTGACAGAGATCCCCGTTTTACTTCTCATTTTTGGAGAGGACTACAACATTCGTTGGGAACGAGACTTAACTTTAGCACAGTCTTTCATCCTCAAACGGATGGTCAAGAACCAATCAAGTAGTCGAAGATATGCTAAGAGCATGCATTACTGATTTTGATGAAAACTGGCATGATCACTTGTCTCTAGTCGAATTTGCATACAATAATAGCTACCAGGCAAGTATACAACTGGCACCTTTTGAAGCCTTATACGGAAGGAGTTGTCGATCACCCTTATGCTGGGACGAAGTTGGAGAGAAACAACTGTTAGGTCCAGAAATGGTAAGGGACACTACCGAGAAGATACAATTGAACAAAGAAAGACTGCAAGTTGCTCAGTCTAGACAAAAGGCTTATGCTGACACAAGAAGAAGAGATCTGGAATTTTAAGTTGGAGATCATGTATTTCTCAAGATATCGCCTGGACGTGGAATACGAAGATTTGGTGTTAAGGGCAAGCTTACACCAAGATTTATCGGACCTTTTGAGATACTAGAAAGAGTGGGCGAGGTTGCTTATCGCATCGCATTGCCACCTCAACTGTCCGAAGTACATGAAGTATTCCACATATCTATGTTGAAGAAGTATGTGCACGATCCATCACATATTATTGAGCATGGAAATCTAGTAATCCGGAAAGATCTCACATACGAGCAGAAGCCCATAAGAATACTAAATCGAGAAGTACGAACCCTAAGGAATAAGGCTATTCCCATGTTAAAAGTATAATGGAATAAGAATTCAGAACATGAAGCTACATGGGAGACCGAGGAATCTATGAGGAAGCGATTTCCAGAGTTATTTTAGAAGGTATAAACTCTACACTGTCCATATGTAAATATATGCTAGGAATTTGGGGACCAAATTCTTTTTAAGTGGGGGAGGGTGTAGCAACCCTGATAAAATAAAAAGGAATAAATAAATCAAAATAGATTAAAAGATTTAATAAAATAAACGAAAGAGCTTGGAAGAAAAAGAATTAAACCCTGATGAAAATAACGCCTCAGATAAAGGCGCTACCTTACAAGAAACGCCCTCACCTAAGGCGTGAATTAAAGAAAGGATGCCCAAATAATAAGGCGTCAAATTTCAAACGACCAAAATAAAATAAAAAGGGCAAGATAGCGTAACGCCCTTTGAGTGGACGCATTTCAACAAGTAACGACGCTTGACAAGGCGTCAATTTAAATTCGACACCCTTACTTAGGACGCTAATTCAGTTTGAGTTCCGTTCGACCCAGGAGTCAATCCAGGGTAAGTTGATAACTATGAGAAAGAGTTCGAATGTAGTAATAATTCTATCTTGGAAGTATTACTTCCAATCAAACACTACCTTTGTTAGGATTTCCAAAGTCCCTATAAGTAACCCCCCGTCGAACCCTAAAGATCTATTTGGACGACCTACTGCTGTTACGGTATGTGAAGAACAGTGAGTTCTTCTTGTATCTTTCCCTCTATCTTTTTGATTTCATGAAGGATATTAATCTTTCATCTTCTTCCTCTAATACAGGTTAAGCGATCAATTGCGTACGTAAAGAACAAGGTAATGTTCTTCAATCTTTTCCCTAACTTCGGATATATTCTCATCATCCTTCCTTTTTCTTCCCCTACAGGTTGATCGAAGATTATCATCTTCATCATCCTCATCAAACGTCTTCTATATTACCATCTTCTGTCTTGCTGCTGACTGTTAGAAGCTTCAGAGCATCAGTTTCTAACCAAGCCTTCGTCCGTTCATCAGATAATTCTCATAAGGTAGGTTTTCTCAAGCACTATAGCCCAAATCACCATAATAACTATGTTAAACCATATATATTAGTTCATGCATATAGTTTTCACGAGTTTTAAAAGTTTCTATTGTTGGAAAGAAACGCCCTTTCTAAGGGCGCTAATTATATACGCGACCCAGACAAGGGCGCCACCTTGAAAGAAACGACCATGACCAGGTCGTCAATTCCAGATTTGACGCCCGGTACACGGACGTCAATTTTCTCAATTGTTAATTACCCATGTTAATTATCCAATATTCACTTAAACATGATTCTAAATCAGTGCACAATCATATTTACTTGAATCCCGATAAATTTCCTGTCATGACCATGTCTCTTGTTTCTGGAAATTATATACTTGAAATCTGAAAATTCTTGAATTCACGACCCTGTATAGGTCGTCTCTCACTTGACTAACGCCCCTATTCAGGGCGTGAATTGAAAAGTAACGCCCCTGTCCAGGGCGTGTTTTTGATAAATTTCTGAATATATATATATACTGCAAAAATAGAAGTAAAGAATGAACGACCACTGTATACGTCGTCAACTTGTAAATAAACGCCCCTTACCAGGGCGCGTTTTTGGTAAAATACTGAAATATTGAAATTTTACAAAAATGTAAAATAGATAAACGCCCTTACTAAAGGCGTTAATTACTTGAGTAGTGACTTTACTTAAGTCGTTATTTTCCTGTAAAAATGTTTTTTTTCTGATAAACGATGGTTTCAGTATATCTATATATATGTATATCGGCACTATATCTCCACTCCGTGAGTATAGTCCCACGTTTTCATGATGTTTTATCGATCACCCTCAATTCTCATTGACATACAAGCTCTTCATTGGACATTCCATTCCTTTGGACTAGCGAGTTAGTCAAAGAGACCTCCGTAAGACTCCTCGTGCCTTGGATTCCCTCAAGGCCGACTGAGCTGGTTGTACCCTAAAAACCCATTACACTATTGAATGCCATGTCACTCTAAAGAAACATGGTATACCGGCCCTTATGATATGCAAAGAGTATATCATGAGAATTCTTAATGGGATGATGATATCATGCCATTTGTTGATGTTCTTGTGGACTTCAATTCTATAATAAGAATGAGGGTATCTTGTCTTTGATATACTGTTCATGTGGACCTCAATTCTATAAAAAGAATGTCCATACTTGTTTGTCATGGTACCCGAATTAAGGGAACCTAATTCCACCTAGTTTCATCGTTCATCGTGATTGTACCGTTGTTATCGACTCTCTATGTCCAATGTTGTATTTTTGGACTCCATTCTATCAAAGTTATCCTACGTGTCTACAAGCTTGATCATTGAAATTCCTCATTGGCTATATATATATATATATATACAAGAGTGGATGTCAAACTACATGATAAATGCTTGTGCATATAGGGCCCGATCTGGTCCTGGGAGGAGCACCCGAAAGTACTTGTGCCCATGGGAGTTGAATGATAAGGTATCTGGCATTATACCTAGTGCATGACTAGCTTGATTGGACATTCCACACAAATCTTGTACTTGACTCGTACTTGACTTGACATGACTTGCGTGACCCGAAAAAAAAGGGTAATTACTTGTTTGCTTGATACATGATAGCCAAAGTTCTTGACATGACTTGCTAAAAAGTACTTGCTTGAATATCTGTTATCTTTCTCTTGAAAGCTCATGACTAGTTCATCTTGCTGTCTTATTGATAAATTCTTTCTCTATCTTGTCGTTTTATGCGAGCATGCATAGCTATAGTACATTCATGAAAAATGTAATTACTTAGACCCCTTTCTAAGCGCTTGAGATATAATTTCCTACTGAGCGTTCGCTCACTCCGTGTTTGTCCTTTACTTTTCAGGTAATTTCGACGACGATGGAAGTCAATCGGATGGGAATGGTCAAGAGTGAAAGAGATAGAACTTCTCCAAGTGTCATCTAGTCTTTTTCCTATTTTTGAGTCAACTATGTACTTTTCCTTTTTAATTGAATAGAGTATTGGATTTGTAATAGTCTATCTATTATGAAATAAAGGATTGGGTTATCTTTCTATTTTGCGCATCTCTGTTTAGGTGTCGAATACACTACTACTCTGATTGACATGATTGATATAAACTCGTCGCGCACATCCGAGTATCTTCCGCGCTCGGGGCGTGACAGGGTCGCTGTGTCCTCAGTGAGGGTGGCGCTTTTTTCTTCAGCAGCATGCATTTCTTTCTTGGCTTCGACAAAAGTCTCTCCGACCGGCATGAGAGGTGCTGGAATCATCATTAGCGGAGACTCGCCAGAGGAAGACATCCCTATTTCTTCAACATCTTTGACTTCGCTATTGCTGGTCATGTCAAATATGGCTTGAAGGGCCGCTTCTGCAGGATAGACTTGCTCCCAGCATCGACAGGGAGCCATGGTCTCTGTTTCCGGATCTCTTGATCGAGCCGGTTCAGCATATTCTGCTTCTGCTGGGTATTCATCAAAAGTTACCCCCAGCGGGTTGTTTTCAGCAGGACAGAAAGTGGAGATGGCGTCCACCTCATAGCGCCCACTGAAATAATATTCTTCAAGGGTGAATCCCAACCCTGGATGCTGAGAAACGCGTCTCATTTCTTTGTCCAGACTTGCGGGATACCACATCTTTTGGAATGCTTCTTTGTCTTTGTGCGACTGGTTGGAGGGGATGTGCTGCTTCTGGAACATCCTGGCCATCCAACTTGTCGTGAATGCCAGACCCTGGATGGGAGCTAGTAGATTCTCTATATCTTCGGGCAGATGACAATCAGTGTCTTCCCGGGTAAGGTGCTCCTCTGCAATATAGAACAAGATGATGGGGCCATCTATCTGTGTCACTTCCCAAGCTTTGAAAGACTCAACAGTTGTATTATCAAGGCCAAGAATTGGCTTGGTAAGGCCTTCCGGGACCCTTATATGGTCGTGCTGCTGATCGACCTTGGCTTCATTGGCTTCGGGGTATATAGCGAGAGTTGCTAGCCTGCCCATGTCTCCAGTGACGGTGATATGAGAGGCCGCCATGGGCTTGATATATCTGCGCGGCGGTGGTGGGAACCATTTGTCGCCGGATGTGTCTATGGGTGCCCCTGCAGGGGTCTTGGCTTCAGGGGTCCCTTGGGACCGTTCTGCATATAGATGAGCGTCTGCCAGGTGACACTAAGACACTTCGAATGGGTGGAGATCAGCAAATATCCTCTCCTCCTTCCCTTCGAGGTTGTATTTGATGCACTGGTGGAGCGTGGACGGCACCACCATATTTTCATGCAGCCAGGGGTGGCCAAGCAGCGCCTTGTACGAGGTGTGGGAGTCGATGACATGAAACTGCACCTTCGTGGTAAAATCAACCAGAGTGAGTATGAATTCTGCTACTCCCAGCGATACTTCACACTTTTGGTTGAAGCCGGCGATACGCATTTCTCTGGCTTTATCAAGGTGTACATTAAAGTGGTGCCTCTGGTATATTCTGTATGGCAAAATGTTGACAGCTGCGCCTGGGTCGACTAGGATCATGTTCAGCTCTTGTCCATTTAGATGCCCCCTCATGTAGAGCAGCCTATTGTGGCTGATAGTAGGGAGCAACATGTCCTCCTGAGTGAAGGTCATGCTGGCCTCTGGCAGTGCTTCAGCCAAGCAGGTTTTATATTGAGCAGGCGTCTGCAGAGCAGTGATAATCGCCTGTCTGGTCTCTTCACTGAGAGAGAGAATTTCCAAAACAGTGAATCTTGCCGGAAGCTTTTTCAACAATTTAACTACACGGCTTCCTACTCAGACATTTGACAGCTTCATCTCATCTGCCCACCTGGGCTTGGAGGAGTCTTGGATTGCGGTCCCTGATGACCCCGCTTCATCGAGTCCAGATTCTGCACCCTTTTGCTTGGTGCAGCCTTCTTGTTGCCCTTCATCGGCTATTGTCGGGCAAGATTTATCTGCATCCGGATCTTCGGAGGACTGCTGGGCCTGTGAGAAGGTATCCCCAGTTGCAAGTTCGGCATCTTGATGTGGTTGCTTTCCCTTGGACATTTTCAAAAATTCCAAGAAGGAAGGGGTGGCAGTGTTGCCCCTACTTTGGTTATAAAGGCCTGACGGAGGAGGGATCTGGACCCCTTTGACCTCCGGGGGAGGTATCTTGTAGGGTTGCTCCCCCCTAAATATGATGCTATGGTTAGAAGGCGGCTGGCGCCCCCATTTCTGGCCTGACCGGATTGTATGTGCTGCGGAGGCTGCTTCAGCCTGGCCTACCCCGGTGGCGGGTGAAAAGCATATTTCTTCTTCATCCTCTTCATCAGGCAGGTTGAAGAGAGCTGAGAGAATATTGCAAGACACAATCTGCTCTTTGTTGGCCTTGGCGGCCTTTCTTCTCTTCCTTTGTTTCTTTTTCTTCTTTTCTTTAGGTGGTGCCTGCCCCCAGAACATACTGCCATCCTTGTCAGATGCTGCGTCAGCATGCTGCTCCTGTTTGAGTGAAAGTTGCTCCAGCTCTCGCCACGGGACATGATCCCGTACCATTAGGGGTTCTAATTTGGGCTGTACATATTCATCTAGCCCATTAATGTATTCTTGTAGCCGCCGGGTTTCCGGACTAATCTCCTTGACCATCGGCAGGGGAGTTTGTCTTCTCCGATTGTGTGTAGGTATCCTAATGACTGCAGGCGGGTTGGACCACACAGGCGCTGCCACCGGAGGGGTAGATCGTGGTGTGATGCCACAAATATGTGCCCCCACTCTCGGGCGAAGAGTCGTCTTCTTTTTATTCTTTGCAGGGACTTGCAACCATCCCTATTGTTCTTCTATGGGCGGCAAGAAACAGAGCTCATAAGTGCGCCGAGTGCTGGCTTCAGAGATCTCTTCAGGCAGTGCCTGGTACATAGAGACCATATTAGCTGCGACCCTCCTCAGAGGAGCCTCATGAGGTTGAGGAGGATCGACCATGTATTCTCCCAGGTCGATTTCATCCTTCTTCACCATGCCTTCAATAATATCTTTGAAGATATAGCAATCTTCAATTGGGTGCCCCAGCATCTGGTGATAGGGGCAGAATCTTGGACTGTCCTTTCTCTTCAGGTCTTCCGGCCTCTTTGGCTCAGGTAAAGTGACCTTATCATATTGGGTTACCCAATCAAACAGAATTCTGGTCTTATCCTTTGGAAAAGAATAGGCCTTCTTCATTTTATCCCGTAGGGAGGGACCTTCTTTGCCATCTCCGGCCTTAACAGGCTGCGGGGCGTCCGCCTTCTTGCCTTTATCCTTCTGCTGTTCAAATGCTTTAATGTCAAGGGCATTTTCTTCTTTAGGCACTTGGTGCCGCTCTACTGCCTTGCCTTTTTGTGTAGCAGCAGTAGTTGGTGCAGGGGCAGGTCTGGCCAGAAAAGCTTCGACCTCAGCCATGATGTTGTTCAATCGGTCGAATGACCGGATCTCCATTCCTATCATCTTCTCCAGGACCTCTCTCCTGAGATTTTGTTTGCATATTTGTACAATGTCCTCCTGATGCGGGGGCCGCTTGCACCTCATTCGGACATTTCTCCACCTCCTGATATAATCGAGGGCTGTTTCATCTGCCCTCTGTCTTGTTGAGTAGAGTTCGGCCACTGTGACTTCCCTCTCTGTAACATGGAATCTTTCTCTGAACTTCCTCTGCATGTCCGACCAGTCGCTGATCGACCCGGCCGAGAGGCTGGAGTACCATTCAAAAGCGAGCCTTGTCAGCGAGGACCCAAAAAATTTCAGCAGATATGACTTGTCGGTGGCCAGATCACCAATGACGGTCATGTAGTAGGTGACATGTTCCTTCGGGGATCCCTTCCCGTTGAACTTGTCGAATTTCGGCGGCTTTCTAATCCCAGGATGGAGCCGCTTAGTAGCATGGTGCAGAGGGTATGGGACCCTATATGCATCAAATGCGATGTAGTCACCATCAGTTCTTTCAGCGAGCTTCAGCTCGATCATTCTCTCCACCATCATTTTGTTCATGACGGTCGGATCAACTGGTTCTGGGTAGAAATGCATCGGCTGCAGGTAGGGGGTGACCAGGGTGGTCGCCTGCGGAGGGGGAGGTAGTAATGGAGGTGTCTGGTGCACCTGTGGTAGCACCGGCGACATCAGCGGCTATGGTGGGCGTTGCTCAGTCGTTGCCAGGCTCGGTTCTACCGACTGTGGTACGGCATAGAGCGGTGAGGGGTCATTGCGGTTGACGACTCCCCGTGATGATTCGCCCTGCATCTCGGGCTATTTAGAGGCTGAAGACTGCTCTGTCTTCTCCATTAGTTGCTTCTTCTGTAGCTCTATCTCCTAGCGGTACCTTTGTAGTATCATGAGTATTGCTCGATCCATAGCCGCAGTGCTGGGAATAGCTTCCGTTGTCTCCCCGGATGCACCCTCAGGCAAGATGTCGAGCATGACATCTTCTTCTTCTTCTGCTGTCACCACATTGGCGGTTAGGACGGCAGGCTCATCACATTGTTGAACATGGGCTAGGGTTTGCTCCCCTCTAGCTGCTGCTAACAGTTCTCTTGCAGCTTCTACCCTCCGAGTGTTCGGCCCTGGCCTACCGGCCAATCGAGCTAGCTCGCAAGGATCTTCTGGAAGCCTTCCATATTGGCCGGGTATGCTAGCCATGTTACAGGTGAAGATCTGCATTCTTCTCTTTCGTCTATGAACCTTCCTTCTTACATGCTCCGAGAAGGTCAGTCTCTCAAATACAGAGATTCTCTTTCTTTTTTCCCACCGAGGGGCGGTCTCATCGGCTTCGACATCGAAGCCATCTTCGTAGCCATTATTGTCGACCGACGACGTCATCCTTTTTTCTTCTTCTTCTTCAACTGCCGTTGGTGGTCAGTAGTCTTCTTCATCCACGGCTGCTTGTAGTAGCCGTTGTTGGCCCAGCGAGGGGTTGCCTAGACCCATGAAGTAATTCCTGACCATGTTGGTCATTTCTTCTTGCCTCAGTCCCTGATGTAGGACTGGGGATAGCTGTCGACCTCGACGGGAGGGATATAAGCAAGCCGGGCTCGTCCTGCGAGTTGCTGGAATCTTCTTCCCACTGTAGGGATGGTGGCTTGTCGGGCACAGGCCCTAAAGCTTTCACGGCATGGAGGGTCCACAACCGTCTCTTCTTTCCTTGGGGCTGGGGCCCTCTCCTTCTTCATTCTCATTCTGTCACCTGCAAGGCGGTGACGGGTTAGTGTGACCTAGTAGGCGGGCTGGGTCTTTTTAGGGTCCCAAACCTGCTTGAATTTCTTCGACCTGGGGGCCAGCTTCTCACGGCCATGGTGGCTGGCTTCTTCTTTCTCAGCTCTCCTTCCGGAGAGGGCTTGGTATGAGTTGTGGATAGGTACGGCAGGGACGACCCGATCCGGGACCACCTGAGTGTCGCATCCGTCTAGGAAGACGCGAACTCCACCAACTAGCATAGACTTGCCGGATATAGAGAGACATCCAGTGACAGGAGCAGTGTTCCGCTGGAAGCCTCTGCGCTGGCATCCTCCGGCATTCTTGGCAGGGATGGGGCGGGCCCCATGGTTGATGTGGTGCACTAGGCAGCTGGCGACCGGAACGGGACTCTTGAGCGAGCCTGCGCAGCATCGACCCTTCAAGGCCTCGACCTTCTTCACAGTCTCCTCGGCAGGTTCCGAGGTCTCCACTTGAAGCATATCAACAAAGGCCAACCCTAAAAAGTTGGGGAAGCCTACAGCAGCGGGGAATGATCCCAGGACAGTGGGCACCGCCAGGTTTCCGTGCTCAGCGTGGTCGGCGACGATCGCGGGGCCAAAGTTGACGCCAGTCAACCCAGTTGATGCCATTGCTTGCCTGCAACACAAAACAAGCAACGATCAGCAGTCTTTGGGAAGGCCTTGGGGCCCACATATCTCGGCAAAGAGATGAAAGGTGACACTAGACCCACCGGGCGTGCCAGACTTGTTGGGTTGTTTTATTTTTTTTATCAGGGGGCAATCAACCAGTTAATTAATGACAACCAACTGATTAATTGATTGTGCAAGCGTGCCAGTCACGTGAGTGACAAGTTTATTATGCACTCATTCTAACCCTTGCGAGGTGAGAGTGAGATTCGGGTCGGGACCAGCAGTCCGCCATACCATAAAGGCTATGGCATTAATTACATCCCCCATAAGGGAGAAAACCTTTGATTAATTACCAAGATAGCGGGCCATCCGAGGCCGAAATAATATGCGAAAAGATAGAGGTGACGAGGTCACATGAAATGATTTTATCTATCATGCAAGAGGGGCATGGTTCATTAAGTTGGAGACCCTCGATACGTGGCGGAGGACATAGGTCCGAGGACCACCGTCGCGCATAGCAAAGATTTCCGATCGGGCATAACCCGGTCTTCCGTCAATGCCATTTGATATACCCGAGGGTCTATGCGAGCGTGCATGCATGATATTTATGACTATGCTAAGCATGGCAATCGAGTTATGAAAGTCAACAGTTATCGATCAAATTTATTAATCTCCGCCAAGGGAGACGAAGGTGGTGACATAAACATGATAACGATAGTAAGACGCTGATAAACATGATAGTAAAAGCATATTAATAGGATGATTCGGACTTGAATAGCCCTTTTCTCATTCAGTTTATTATTGATTAGGGTTATTAATCCAGCCGTGAGAGACGAAGATAGCTCCGAGGACGAGTGAGTGATTAGAGCAGCATGATGGTTTAAAACGACGCGACCAAGCGTAGGGATAGGTTTCCCCGACGCGGCCAAACGTAGGTAAAGGAGTTTAACCCGGCGCGGCCTTGACAAGTCTTAATCAGCGCAGTAGGCTTGGGGCGCACCGGTTTAGGGCGCGCCGGGAACGAGCCGTTTGAAATGAAATTTTATGAGTGTAAAGCTATTCGGCGCGGGGGGGGGGTACCGCGCCGTATTAAGGCGCGCCGGATTATGACCCGCCATTTTAACTGATTTTTGATGATTTTTGAAGCCATTTAGGTATATTACGATGTTATTGAGGGTTTTGAAGTTAATTGAGCTGATTGCTTATTCAATTGGAGTCCAGAGGTCTCCAGGAGCAAAGTTATGAGCTAGTGCGAGGTTTATACTCGAGCACTGGGGTTTATTACTTGAGAACGTGTGTTTTATTGGGGCCAATTCACATAAGTGATCTCATTAGTTAAAAGAGTCCTGCCAAAAATTGAGCAGCATCTCCCCCGTCTCTGCAGGATTGCAGGGGAGAAACGGGGTCATACTCACTTGTGGAGTAAGCCCCTAATCAGCCTGTCGGCACGGCGGCAGCCAACAAATCCCAATCGGATAGGAAACCCCGAGGACTGGCCTATGAGGGGTACCATGACTCTGTGGGTTGAAACAGGTAGATAAGGCAGCTGACGAAGGAAGCAACAACCCCGAGGGCTAGCCTACGAGCGGTGAGCAACCTATAACCTGCACTGTATACAAGAGAGAGAGATGACTATTGGGGAGAGATGCCCCGAGGATGAGCCTACTAGGGGTACATCTCCCTTAGCCACCACAGGGTCCCGAAGGACAGTGGATTTGGATTGTTGGGCTGAAGCCCCTGTTAATATTCACCTTATGGCCTCGCAGATGGGGCCCTTTGACCAAACGGTGATTCTGAGATACCAATGGGGTATGTCCCCCCTCCCCGGAATATTGAAGCCACTGTTCTCAGAAACAATGAAACCCGGCGATCACGAATCATGGATGGGATAAGAGAGTTAGCATATTAATGCTCACAGGGTTAGCAGATTAATGCTCACGGGGGTTGATGGGTTAGCATTACGAGCTGCACCAATCAAGATATATAAAAAAAATCAGAATCATTAGCATATAATGGATGCGGGGATTATAGAGATGACCTTGTTCACTCTGGACTATGAAGAAGTGCAGAGGGGTGAAGATAGGGTCGACCTCGGAGTAGGGACTAGCAGAGATGCACGCACGAGTGTGTCTCCAACCACGAAACCCACAATATACACACGGCAAGGCAGGGCCCTTGCATTTGAAAGGAAGAGCCCCGGGGAGGGGGGGAAGCGATATCAATATAGCCCGTATGGCTCCGGGCATGTTCGATTCCGCGAAGCAGAACTCAGCAATCGCACACACAGAGTGATCGGGCATGCAAACTAAGAACGGAACAAGAAAAGCATTCTAGACACAACATCATTCATTCCATTGACGGGAGACGAAAGATCGGGCATGTTATGAACATTTGGCGCGCCGGCGTTGTCGCTCGGCGGCCACTTCATTGATTTCAAAGAAGAAATTACAGAGGGAGTACAGAAAGAGGATGAATAGATGGTGAGGGGGGAGGAGGATGGGCTCGTCATATCGCCCCCCCTCCCCCTCACTTACACGACGGTAGGAAGGAGAAAACAGATGAGGGGTCTTCGAGAAACGATCTACGGAAACCACCTAAATTTCACCGACAAAACCAGAGTAGCAGACTCTCTTCTCCTTCTCCGGCTTTGGAGGGCTTCAGGTGGAGAGGAAGGTAGCGGCGAGGGGAACGCTCTATGAGAACCCTACTTCTCTCACAAGGAAACCCTCTCTCCCTCGAAGGTGATTAGCTCTCCGGCTCTCTCTCCTTTTCTTTCAATTCTTCTTCTTAATTCGCCCCTTCGAACCTCCCCCCCCCCTTTTTTTAAACCCCCTTGAGCAGCCACATATATAGGAGCAAGCTCGAAGCTTAATCCAGCGTGAGGAATGGCACGCCAGGGAAGGGAACTCTGCAGCCTTTAGCGCGCCAGAATAGGAGGGCGCCAGATATGGGGGCGCGCCGGATAATGGCGCGCCGTATTAACATTTCTCGCTCGTCGCGGGTTAGCCGGTGAGTCTGGGGATGGTTTCGGGAGTCGCCGTGAACATTCATCTTGCCGCCGTTGTACGAAACCTCGACGGGAAGCCTTGTCGAAGCTCTCAGGATGACGTATGACCCTTCTCGGAACCTCGAGTGTCTTTGGTTTGAACACGTGGGTTTTCCACTGACACGGATTTCGGCACTATGATCTGTGCTACTAGCTCGGTCTGGCTTGTGTTCAAAGCTTATTGGAGGGTGGAGTAACACCCGGGATAGTTTCGCCCAGGCTGGGCGATCATTCGGCCACTAACGGGCCCAACTTGGCGAGAAGTCATACCCGTGCCGGGTAATCGGGATCTTCTGCGGATAGAGCCCTCGGTCCTTCATTCTGAAGAGCCAAGGGAGTTCTTCCATCTTAGGAGAGTCTTTCACTGGGTGGCGGGCCACCGGGTAGACCGTTGTCCTTGGCCGGACAACAGGTGTAGTGCATGCGGCACGATGGAGTCGATACCAATTCATTGGGTTGGCTTGGTCGCATTGCCGGTTGGTTGTGAATTCATCTCGATTCTCCTGAGGTGAAGTCCCCGTTGTTCATACAGGGTGACCTGAGGCTCTGGCAGCTTGAGAGGGCTTCAATATGTTGATATCTATCAGCTTCTGTGCTTCAATGGGCCGTGTCATTCATCTTTGAGGCTTGATCACCGTGAATCATATTTTGAGTGCCAACAGTGGTCGAGTCTCTAAGGAGCTAGAAGCCCCCAGAAGTCGTTGTCCCTCTGTAGTCTGCACAGAAGATAATGTGTCCGTCCATGAAAGAGGAGGAGATTGGAAGCCCTAAACGAGGTTAGTTCAAGTTCTACATTTAGAACTTATTGTTGTCCTTTGTATCTTCTACCTATTCTCCAAGTTTGGAGACTTTAGGACGAGTGGTTGAAGAGATAGAAGGTCCAGAAGTAGTCGGATCCACGCAGGGCGCGTAGGAGCCAGCATCAACTTCCAGTCAGAAATTCAATTCATAAGAGCACTTCCAGAAGTAGGTTATCTCATGAAAAGGCTAAATTAACAAGTTAGGAGTAAAATCCCTCCAGTTTCACATGATTTCGTGCTCTATATGTGACAAATTTCACGTTTTATTTACACTGCACAGTTAACTTATTTCTGCAAGCATGAACCTTGTTCTTTAAGAAGAATATGATAAATTAATTTATTTCACGCAAATCCATGTATCTCCATGCATTACTTTTATTCTATCATGACTTGTCTTCATGTTTCCATGAGTTTTTATACATTACTTGCCCTACGATTAGCCTTAATTGTACTTTTTGACCCTTTCTACCGAAAGGCTTAAAACGGTCTCCCCATGTAATGCCCCGGGTTTTTCGGATCCTTCTTCGTGAGTCCCGGATCTGGTTTCTCAGAGTGTCTGACTCCGTTGTGTCCGAAATTTCGTTTCGGACATCTTTTGTGTTCGGATCGGCGCGATCCGAAGTTGTTTCAGAGGCCCGGAAGCGTTCCGCGACTTTTCCGCGTGTGTTTTTCTGATTCCCGGTGTGTGTTTTGGTAATTCCTTCAGAACCTCATTGCGGGTGAACCAGGCCGTTCACCTAGGCAATTGTGGTACCGTTGCGATCGGTGTGTTCCGAGAATCGCGGAACCGTGATTTTTCTATTTTTCGGTATTTTCTGGAATTTTTGGCTTTTCTATATAAACCCCCTTTCTCTCTCTCCTCTCTCATTTTCTCTCTTCCCTCCCTCTCTCTTCTCTCATGCTCTCTTTCTCCCCTCTCTTCTCCGGCGGCCGATGGAGGGAGGCGGGGGCGAGATGGAGGCGGCGTGGGCGAGGATGCGGGCAAGGACAGGCGAGGATCGAGGCGGTGGAGGTGAGGCGAAGCTCGGTGGTGTGTTCGTGAGCCGGCGAGGGTTTCGCGGTGATTTCTTCGTGGATCGGCGTCCACGGCGCCTCGTTTCTTCGGTGGAGGTAGGGTGATGGACTCCCAGCTCGTGCATTCCCTTTCCCGTGAGTTTTGCAGGCCGTGGTGAGCCGAGCGGGCGTATTTGGGGATTTTGGGAAAAATCCATGTTTTTGGGGTTGAGCGTCAATCCACCGTTTCATTGCGTTTTTGGCCAATCCGAGGCCATAGATGCATGCTAGGGGCTATTTGGGGGCTTCCCCCTTGTTTTCCCCCTCTCCCGTGGAGGTATGGGGGCGTGGTGAAGTTTTTGGGTCGTTTCCCGCCGTAACGTTCTCGGGACGATGTGACGATCGTTCCAGTGACCGTCACAGTGTGTAACGCGCCTGGGCAGGTGCGTTACGCTCCCTTTGTTTTGAGTGTTGGCGTTCGTGGGCCTGACGGTCCCACGATAGACCGCCACAGGGCTGTGACGCCCTGGTGCTAGACCGTCATAGTGTTTCGATCGTGGTTTATCACCGTTGGGGTCACGAGTCTCTGACACGCCTAGGTAGGACCGTCAGAGCACTGTAACGCCCCTGAATGGGAGCGTTAGAGCTGACGCAACCCATTCTTCTAACGCGCCTAGCTAGGACCGTCAGAGGCTGTGATGCCCTGAGGGGTGTGCGTCACAACCTGTTTTGTTCTATCTTCTAACGCATCGGGCTTGGTCCGTTAGAGACTATGACGCCCCAAGGTGGGTGTGTCACAGTCAGCGTTGCCCCTCTCGCGTAACGCTCTTGTGTTGGACCGTTAGAGTGCTGTGACGGTCGAGGCTTGGACCGTCATAGCTTGTGACGGCCCAAGGGTAGACCGCCAGGCACTGTGTTGCGCCGAAGTGGTTCTTCGTGCTTGCCGCGATTGTTTCGCATTGTGTAGGTCCCTGGTCGACCCGGTTGCGACCCAGTGGTCGACTTGCGGTCTCTTGGATGTCCCAGACACCCCGAGAATTTTGTGTCCGTGTTTTGAGGGTGTTGGGAGAATCGTGCAACCTCGTTTAGTGTGCCCGTGGGTTTGAGAGTCCGGGTGACTCCTCGTGTTCCGGGCTTTTGTGTTACGCTTGACCGAGTCACCGTGTATCAGTGTGTGTGCGGTGGGGTCTCCCCCGCATGCCGTGAGTTTTCCTGGAAGGTGATTCCCGAGTGGGCCATGTGTTTGGCCTTGGACTATGAGTCCAGTTATCGGCGTGGCAGCTTGTGGGTTGCCCTGGGAATCATGCTTCTGTGTTTTCCGCGTGGGCCATGTATGTGGCCTTGGACTGCGAGTCCAGTTGCCAGCCTGGGGCTGGAGAGTTCCCACATTTGCCTAAGAGTGGTATTTTGTTTGGAGGCCTGTGAGCTACCTTGGGAACCGTGTTTCCGCATTTTTGCGTGGCCGGGTGTGCGGCCCGTGGACTGTGAGTCCCGTTTCTTCTCCGACTGTGGTCACCGTGCGACGGTGCCGATACGTGGGACGGTCCCCGTACTTCGTCGGGTTCGGACGTTGTTTTCTGTTGACTTGAGAGTCTACTCCTTGACCCTCCACTAGTCGTAGCCTGCCTGCATGCGAGTGGACCCACCAGGGAGTGGTGGAGAGGCTACCCTGAGGACAGTTTTTAGGCTGGTTTCCGTAGGGTCCCTTGCCTTTGCCACCAGAGTCTGGTGTAGGGGAAAACCAGCTAGAGGACCCGACCTAGAGCAGATGATCGGTGTGTGCACACGTGGTTGGGGGCGGTTGGACCCACGTCGACGGGCGTGACCCCAGCTAGTCACTTGTTTGCGGTTACTTGTACGGTGTCTCAGTTCCCGTTGGGCCAGAGGGAGACACCTGAGGTGCGGACTAAGCATTCGGCTTTGCTTCTAGTAGGAGGTACTCTTGTCGAGTCGGGAGTGACAAACTGTCATCTTCTGTGACTTCAACCTTCAGGTTTTCGGTCGTGTTGACCATTGAGTTTCGGTTGTTTCGCCATGGCGCGTGTGTCAGTTTTCGCGCCATGAGACTAGTGCTAGTGGCTTTATCGAGGTTGCGTCTTATTGTGTGGTACCCACGATCGGATGGTCGGTGTTGCACCTTGGACAGTGTGTCCAGGTTGGCCGTGTCCTGGGAGATAAGCCTCTACGACGTGGTTGCCGTGGGTTTTTACTTCGATAAGCGGTACTAGTGTAGTTCGGTAGCCCCCGACCGTGAGTCCGGGGTGTGTTTATGGTACAGTAGGAGTAGCTGTAGTGCCGAGTTTTGACCGGCCACCGGTTCGCTATTCTTGCTGTAGTTGTAGCTCTCCTTTCCGCTACCGATGTTGTTTCCTGTTGGGGTTCCGCGGGATCCCTGCTGAGTCACTGTTTTGGAGACTCATTCCCTACTTTTCAGGTGTGGCGGTTCTTCTTCCTTGAGGTTCGAGGGCGCGGTGCGGAGGTTCTTAGTTGCCAGCTCGCCGGGCCGAGTGTTCACTCGGCATGTGGTACGTTTTACTGCTTTAGACTGTACTTTCTGTTGGACTGGACTCTGTTGTAACTGTAGTTGTTTATTTCCTTTTGTTAATTGTTGAATTGTCCTGCTTTATTTCCTATTTCTTTGTGCCTCCATGCTCCTTTTAGCTCTTCCGAGCCCTCCCGACTCGTGGGCGACGGTTCGAGTCTCAGGTTATCGGGTCTCTCCCGATAATCAGATTCTCGGGTTGTTACAGCTGGTATCAGAATGAGGTTGTGGACGTACATAGGAATTCAAGATATTGTAGTGATCAGAGTCCATAAGGTCCAGTACAGTCGGCAGCTGGCTTAGGGTTTTGCGTTCACTTTTCGCCTAGTTTCTCGCTTGAGAGCTTAAGTGCACTGTGTGGCGCTGAGAAGGTGGTTGTTGTCCGCGGCTTTCGTGCCGGCGTGGGGTCTAAAGGTGGAGGTCGAGAGCTTTCTCCCTCATCATTGGTGGCCCCGGTTGTGCTGTGTTGGGCAGAGGTTGCCGGCAGATGTGTCACTGCGGTGCTGTGTTCGAGGTGTTTGCAGCGAGGTCAGGTGGCTGGAGATGATTGTTCATGGATAAGTGGCCGTGAGCGTGCTCTGAGGGAGCTGCTGTTGGTTTTGGGCCACTTCAGATCAAGGTTTATCCAGCCCCTGAGGTGTTGAGGTTGTGGTTTGAGGCGTTGGAGCGGGTGCTCTGGTCGAGAGGTGTGCTCGGGTGAGTGGAATATCTTTTCGGTGAGCTGCTGTTTCGTCGAGCATGATGTTCTTGTCGTGCTCTATGGCGTCAGAAATGACGTGTCGGTCCCGATTGTTCAGCGGATTCCGAGGCAGGATTTGGCAGAGATGTCCCGGTAAGTCTTTGCTCCTGTGTTTCTGTCAGTGGATGGGTGGTGTCCGCCATAGAGTTGGCTTGAGATGTGAAGGCTCCACGGTGAGCTCGGGACTCGAGGATGAGCGTCAGCGGTTGTCGTTATGGCTCGTGTTGCGGCTCTTGGCGTGGTGTGTTGCAGTTTGAGGCATTGCAGCGATGGTGCATCGAGAGATGCTGTGACTGTGGTCTGACATGACACTCGTCGAGTGTGTCGGAGGTGCTGACCTGACGTGGTGATGGTTTTCTCGGTGCTGGAAGGTGCTGTTTCCAGCGTGCGCGAGGTTCAAGATCAGGTCGGGCGTGGAGTTCTTCCATTGGTCGGAAGGGCCTTTGGTCTCCCCTTTGGTTGGAGAAATTATGTTGGGCTAAGGTTCGTCGTCTTGCATTGTGTGTTCGGATTGGTTGGCCTTGTGTGCCATGAAGTCCGTGCGAGACTTGCTCCTTGTCTTGGCAAGGTGGTTGCCTATGAGAAGTTGTGCCCATTCCCTTGTCGTGTGAGGGTGTACTGGCGCTATTCCGGAAGGATGAGTGCTGGTTGGGCGGTGTTCTCAAGAATTTGTGGCTGTGTGCGTGGATCGGAGTGCGCAGCAGAAGCATGGTGGGCTTGTGACCCACTGGTTCAGGATCGTAGCGTTGGTTGCTACGGGCGGATTCTTGTGTTTGCGTTGAGCATTGGAGGATTGGTTCCTTTGTGTGAAACGTGTTGTTGCCGTGCCGTTGCTCGAGGTATTATGGTTCTTGGCACTGGCAGGATGGAGTGTTGGGGAATGTGCTGGCTAGTGCGCCGCATGAGTACCCTGTTCCTGTGATGGAAGCCGTGTCATGCGTCGGTGTTGGACCTGGATGAGATTGTTGAGGATGTCACCTGACGGAGGTCGAGGACGTGTTGGTCAGAGTCGGTGGCTTGGTGCCTGACTTGTGTTCCCAGTCGTGTCCTCGAATGAGATCATTTTTGGAGAAGTGATCTCTGGCAGGCTGTGGGTTCCTGTTGGTGGCTGCGAGTAACTGGTAAGGCTAGTCTCGTATCCGACCACGGTGAGATGTATGTTGCTTGGGGACCCGTGAGCACTGTTCAGGTGGTGTCCCGTGGCTCTGTGGTAAGGGCGGAATCGGGATTGGCAAGTGTCCACTTGGATTGAGATGAAGGCTTCGATGAGACCAGACGGAAGAGTGACGCTTGTGCATGGTGGTCCTTGATGGGACGTTGATGTCGCAATGGTTATCCCTGGTTTGGTGACCAGCATGGGATGGTTCCCCTGTAAGTCTGAGTCGAGTGAGGTGATGACTGAAGACGCCAGGATCTGTCATTCGGTTTCATCGTGCTCCCCTGAGAAGGTCGAGTTGGCGCGATGATCGAGTTCAGGTGCGGTATCCGAGAGGAGTGCTACTCGAGATGTGATAATTGTCTGTGTGAGTCAGCGGACGGCCTGTCGTGAGTTGGATCGTGCCTGCGGGGCCGGCGGGAGGTTTCCCGTTGACGCATATATGGCGACCAGTGGATGGTCTTTCACAGACAGAAGATGCTGGTTGTCGGGGCTCGAGCGTGGCGAGAGCCATGTGCCAACAAGACCTTTTGGTGGTTGTTTTAGGGATGTGCCTTTCTAGACGGGATCTGGGCTTTGTCGAAGTTTATCTTCTGACAAGAGTTGGCACAGTGATATGTCTGGCTTTCAGCTTGCCATGTGTGGGGTGTTTCTTGGTGCTGAGCTGATGTGTGTTTTGTCAACTACCCATTGGATGGACCGGTAGCTGTTTCTCGTGCGAGGGTTGTGTTTCCTCGGTGAGCGAGATGGTGGCAGCGGTGCCTTGATTGGTTTTCGTGGTGTCTGAGGTGATGCCGGACTGTGTCCTCTGGTATATGCCTGCTCTGTTGGCCGGTGTGCTCGGGGCACGGAGCGAGGTGTTATTTGTGATTGTAAGTCTGGCTGTGTCCCTCAGGATCGGTGTTTTCATGAGAATCGAGGCTTTCCGTGCTGGGGCTCTGATAGCATTGTCAGTTGGTTCAATGTTCTTCCCCTGTGACTTCGTGCTAGGTCTTGAATTTCGAGGACGAAATTCCTTTAAGGGGGGAGGGTTGTAATGCCCCGGGTTTTTTGGATCCTTCTTCATGGGTCCCGGATCTGGTTTCTCGAAGTGTCCAACTCCGTTGTGTCCGAAATTTTGTTTCGGACATCTTTTGTGTTCGGATCGGCACGATCCGGAGTTGTTTCGGAGGCCCGGAAGCGTTCCGCGGCTTTTCGGCGTGTGTTTTTTCGATTCCCGGTGTGTGTTTCGGTAATTCCTTCGGAACCTCGTTGCGGGTGAACCGGGCCGTTCACCTGGGCGAGTGTGGTACCGTTGCGATCGGTGCGTTCCGAGGATCGCGGAAATGTGATTTTTCTATTTTTTGGTATTTTTTGAAATTTCTGGATTTTCTATATCAACCCCCTTTCTCTCTCTCCCCTCTCATTTTCTCTCTTCCCTCCCTCTCTCTTCTCTCACGCTCTCTTTCTCCCCTCTCTTCTCCAGCGGCCGACGGAGCGAGGCGGGGGCGAGATGGAGGCGGCGTGGGCGAGGATGCGGGCGAGGACAGGCGAGGATCGAGGCGGTGGAGGCGAAGCTCAGTGGCGCGTTCGTGAGCCGGCGAGGGTTTCGCGGTGATTTCTTCGTGGATCGGAATCCACGACGCATTGTTTCTTCGGTGGAGGTAGGGAGATGGACCCCCAGCTCGTGCATTCCCTTTCCTGCGAGTTTTTTAGGCCGTGGTGAGCCGAGCGGGCGTATTTGGGGATTTTGGGAAAAATCCATGTTTTTGGGGTTGAGCGTCGATCCGTCGTTTCATTACGTTTTTGGCCGATCCGAGGCCATAGATGCATGCTAGGGGCTATTTAGGGGCTTCCCCCTTGTTTTCCCCCTCTCCCATGGACGTATGGGGGCGTGGCGAAGTTTTTGGGTCGTTTCCCGCCGTAATGTTCTCGGAACGGTGTGACGGTCGTTCCAATGACCGTCACAGTGTGTAACGCACCTGGGCAGGTGCGTTACGCTCCCTTTGTTTTGAGTGTTGGCGTTCGTGGGCCTGACGGTCCCACGATAGACCGCCACAGGGCTGTGATGCCCTGGTGCTAGACCGTCACAGTGTTTCGATCGTGGTTTATGACCGTTGGGGTCACGAGTCTCTGACGCGCCTAGGTTGGACCGTCAGAGCACTGTGACACCCCTGAATGGGAACGTTAGAGCTGACGCAGCCCATTCTTCTGACCCGCCTAGGTAGGACCGTCAGAGGCGGTGACGCCCCGAGGGGTGTGCGTCACAACCGATTTTGTTCTGTCTTCTAACGCACCAGGCTTGGTCCGTTAGAGACTGTGACGCCCTAGGGTGGGTGCGTCACAGTCAGTGTTGCCCCTCTCGCGTAACGCTCCTGTGTTGGACCGTTAGAGTGCTGTGACGGTCAAGGCTTGGACCGTCACAGCTTGTGACGGCCCAAGGGTAGACCGCCAGGCACTGTGTTGCGTCGAAGTGGTTCTTCGTGCTTGCCACGATTGTTTCGCGTTGTGTAGGTCCCTGGTCGACCCGGTTGCGACCCAGTGGTCGACTTGCGGTCTCTTGGATGTCCCAGACACCCCGAGTATTTTATGTCCGTGTTTTGAGGGTGTTGGGAGGACCGTGCTACCTCGTTTAGCGTGCCCGTGGGTTTGAGAGTCCGGGTGACTCCTCGTGTTCCAGGCTTTTGTGTTACGCTTGACCGAGTCACCGTGTATCGGTGTGTGTGTGGTGGGGTCTCCCCCGCATGCCGTGAGTTTTCCTGGAAGGTGATTCCCGAGTGGGCCATGTGTTTGGCCTTGGACTATGAGTCCAGTTATCGGCGTGGCAGCTTGTGCGTTGCCCTGGGAATAATGCTTCTGTGTTTTCCGCGTGGGCCATGTGTGTGGCCTTGGACTGCGAGTCCAGTTGCCAGCCTGGGGCTGGAGAGTTCCCGCCTTTCCCTGAGAGTGGGATTTGGTTTGGCGGCTTGTGAGCTACCTTGGGAACCGTGTTTCCGCGTTTCTGCGTGGCCGGGTGTGCAGCCCGTGGACTGTGAGTCCCATTTCTTCTCCGACTGCGGTCACCGTGCGACGGTGCCGGTACGTGGGACCATCCCCGCACTTCATCGGGTTCGGACGTTATTTTTTATTGACTTGAGAGTCTACTCCTTGACCCTCCACTAGTCGTAGCATGCCTGTACGCGAGTGGACCCACCAGGGAGTGGTGGAGAGGCTACCCTGAGGACGGTTTTTAGGCTGGTTTTCGTTGGGCCCCTTGCCTTTGCCACCAGAGTCTGGTGGGGGGAAAACCAGCTAGAGGACCCGACCTAGAGCAGATGGTCGGTGTTTGCACACGTGGTTGGGGGCGGTTGGACCCACGTCGACGGGCGTGACCCTAGCTAGTCACTTGTTTGTGGTTACTTGTACGGTGTCTCAGTTCCCGCTGGGCCGGAGGGAGACACCTGAGGTGCGGACTAATACGTCAGTGGACGCATTCGGCCTTGCTTCTAGTGGGAGGTACTCTTGTCGAGTCGGGAGTGACAGACTGTCAGCTTTCGTGACTTCGACCTTCGGGTTTTCGGTCGTGTTGACCGTTGGGTTTCGGTTGTTTCACCGTGGCGCGTGTGTCAGTTTTTGCGCCGTGAGACTAGTGCTAGTGGCTTTACCGAGGTTGCGCCTTGTTATGCAGTACCCGCGACCAGATGGTCGGGGTTGCACCTTGGATAGTGTGTCCAGGTTGGCCGTGTCCTGGGAGACAGGCCTCTACGGCGTGGTTGCTGTGGGTTTTTACTTCGGTAAGCGGTACTAGTGTAGTTCGGTAGCCCCCGACTGTGAGTCTGGGGTGTGTTTTTGGTACAGTAGGAGTAGCTGTAGTGCCAAGTTTTGACCGGCCACCGGTTCGCTGTTCTTGTTGTAGTTGTAGCTCTCCTTTCCGCTACCGCCGTTGTTTCCGGTTGGTGTTCCGCGGGATCCCTGCTAAGTCTCTGTTTTGGAGACTCATTCCCTGCTTTTCAGGTGTGGCGGTTCTTCTTCCTCGAGGTTCGAGGGTGCGGTGCGGAGGTTCTCAGTTGCCAGCTCGCCGGGCCGAGTGTTCACTCGGCATGTGGTACGTTTTACTGCTTTAGACTATACTTTTTGTTGGACTGGACTCTGTTGTAGCTGTAGTTGTTTATTTACTTCTGTTAATTGTTGAATTGTCCTACTTTATTTCCTATTTCTTTGTGCCTCCACGCTCCTTTTAGCCCTTCCGAGCCCTCCCGGCTCGTGGGCGGCGGTTCGAGTCTCGGGTTATCGGGTCTCTCCCAGTAATCGGATTCTCGGGTTATTACACCCCAAGATTGCTAAACTTCTTCTAGCAGTCCCATCGGAACCGGTACTATCAGAAACAGTCCTACCGAGATCACCTTTTCGTTTCTGTGTTCTGTCACCGGTTAACCCGAAACAGATTGCAGAATGGCCTTAATGATTATAGGTTAAGCTAAGGTAAATAAGTTTTATTCCTGGTTTTGGCTACATATTCCTGATTATGGTTATATTGTGCATTAAACATGCTAGGTTTCATGTCATTTATGCTCTAAATACCTATTTTAAACTTATGCTATTTTCATGTCAAAATCATATAGTTTGTACTAAATTGAATTTTCACATGGATTATGAGACTTGTTTTATACATGTTTTGATCATTATTTTTCACGATCTCACTCTTCCCTTGAGTCTTTCATAAGTACATAGTGCGTACTCCGGTGCATGGCTATTAGTTATAGGGTGTTTGGGAACAATTTTTTTAAAGAAATTATTTCTATCTAAAAAATTATGTTGTGTCAATTTTTAATTTAAATTTTAAAAATGACAAAAATTGACACTTGCTGTTTGGTATTAATGTCATAATTTTTAAAATTAATATAGATGTGTTTGGTAGTTAACGGGAGGGAGAGGGGGGCCGCGAAAGGGGACTCGCCGGGGAGGGAGGGGGAGAACGGCAGGAGGGAGAGGGGGGGACCGCCGGGGAGGGAGGGGAGGGGGGGGAGGAGAACGGCGGCGCAGGGGGGGTGCCGGGGAGAACGGCGGGAGGGAGAGGGGGCCGCTCTGCGCAGGAGGGGGGACCGCCGGGGAGGGAGGGGAGGGAGAATGGCGGGAGGGAGGGGGGGGAGAATGGCAGCGCAGGGGGGACCGCCGGGGAGAACGGCGGGAGGGAGGGGGGCCGCGCCGCGCAGGAGGGGGGACCGCCGGGGAGGGAGGGGAGGGAGAACGGCGGGAGGGAGGGGGGACCGCCGGGGAGGGAGGGGGGGGAGAACGGCGGCGCAGGGGGGGCGCCGAGGAGAACGGCGGGAGGGAGGGGGAGGGAGAATGGTGGGAGGGAGGGGGGGCCGCGCCGCGCAGGAGGGGGGACCGCCGGGGAGGGAGGGGAGGGAGAACGGCGGGAGGGAGAGGGGGCTGCCACGGAGGAGGGGGGACCGCCGGGGAGGGAGGGGAGGGAGAACGGCGGGAGGGAGAGGGGGCTGCCACGCAGGAGGGGGGACCGCCGGGGAGGGAGGGGAGGGAGGGGGGAGAATGGCCGGAGGGGCCACCGCGCCGGGACGTGGGGAGGGGGACCGGGAGAGAGAGAAAGATAGGGCAGAGGGGGACTGGGAGAGAGAGAAAGAGAGGGAGGGGCCGTCGCGTCTAGAGAGGGATCGGGAGAGAGAGGGGCTTCGCAACATTTTTAAATAAAAAATAGTTCGGTTGTTGTTTTTATTTTAAAACAAATTTCAACGGAGAAATGATGCTCTCCTAAAAATTAGAAAACAGTTGCCAAACGCGGTTGCGTGAGTATTTCTTCTTTTTTTCTAAATTTGAGAGAGAAAAAGGTAAAAAAAAATTATCCAAACACCCCATTACACTTTGCATTCATAGGCACACAATCTTGGACTTGTGACCCTCTCCGTTGGATATTCCTTCCACCGGACTAGGTGATCTTGTTTCAAGCCCTCCGTAAGTCTTCGCAAGCCTGGGATTCCCATTAGGACGCCGAGCTGGTTGTACCCTCAAAATCTAATTGCCTAGAAAATACTCACAAGATCATTATTTTTCTGTGTCCTGGATTGTAGCGGCCATCAGGCAATCGCTACTGTCAAGTAACGGTCATCCCGTGACCGCGTTAGTCCAGACTTCTTCACTGTGTCGACACTTTCTTTCTTTATGTGTCAACTCTATATAGAAACGATCCTGACCTGACCTCCAAATTCATTATAGCGGTCCAGCCTTGACCGCCTCTGTCCAGAAACGATGCAGTAATGACCGTTTTTACCTAGTTCTTGTTTAACCCGAGGTTTGACCCAAGGGTTGATTTTCCTAAGTTCCTAGAAGGTCTATTGATTTTCTAGAACCTAATACCTAATTCAAAAGCTACCTAATGAATTAAGAAAGTTAAGGAATATGCCATCCTACTGTCGAATTTCTTCCGTAGCATGACCTTGTCTTTAAATCATCCTTGACCTCATGATTTCAATCTTTGTACGTTCTTACCTTGATATTTATTATCATGAAACTATAGTTTGAACTTGTACATTATTGGCCTACTTTATTTCTCGTGGAAGTAGCTTGATTTATAACTTGAAGATGCAAGAGCGGACACGGACAGTGTCCAAGGGCTCGACGCTAGCCCCCTCGGTAGATAGCAAGAAACGTACTATAAACTATGGGGTATGATGCTTACTGGCGTCACATTGCACTGGGAGTACTTTTTTTATAAACGGGTGAAAATCACGAGGCAATCTTGTGAAATTTACATGTTTGCTAGTACATTCTTGTTACATGACTTTCTAGTGCATAGCCTTTATGGTTATGAAAAGTACATTCTAGTTCATGAAAGGTCACTTTACTTTATATCTTGCTTGATCATGCTCTAATATCCCTTCACATTCTTCATATCTCTATGATCTATATCTCGTTATTAATGTTACTTGGATTTTATTCATATGATTTAACACATTTCTTTTATCTTCTTTCCTAGAGATAAAATATTAATTACTTAAACATTACGTTCATGTTGATACGAAGATACCTATTGGCCAAGTGTGCACACTACCCTACTTTTCAAATCTTCCCATGAAACTCTAGTGGATCGGATTCTGAGTATTCCGATGATGGGTCCGAGAGTGATGATTGAAGACTCGAGAGAAGACTTAGCCTGTTATAAGTCCTTATGTTAACCTGGAGTCATATGATGTAATTTTTACTTTATTGAGTCATCCTATGTACTTTTCATTTTTATTGAATCTAGTTAGTCAAAGAGTCAAGAGTCCATATCATGTACTTGAATATTATTCAATAAAGTGAAATTTTGAGTATATCATCTTGTGCATTCCCTTTTATGTGTGAATGTGTTAGCGCTCGGAATATATTGCTCGCCTGTGGCGTACTAGTCGGCTGTTCACGTTCCCAAATATCTTTCGCTATACTTATATCTTGGGGCGTGACTGTTAAAGTGGTATCAGAGCCTAGGTATAAGTATGTCCTCGAAAAATGTCATGTCATAGGCTAAGTCCAAGGATTAAGGACCCACACCTATGAACTAAGGAAAGAAAGTTCCAACCCATGTCAGAATTGGGTAGAGTCCGGGATGAGATAGTTAATTAGAAATTACCTCTAGGTTAATTTCTATCGATTCTATAGGAATTAACAAACTGTTCTTCTTCTCAGGTACCATCCCAAAATGGCTCACCATGTCAACTGGGACGAGATGCAACAAACTATTGTGGGTCTCACCCAAGCTCTCCAAACCGTGGCCCAAGCTGGTGCTCGGGTAGGCACAGGAAACTTACATGAGAATTTTTAGAGCTTAAATCCTCCAAGATTCTCAGGATCTACCAATCCCGGCGAAGCAGAAAATTAGATTGACGAGATGAAACGTATATTTGATGTCATGCAATGCACCTGTTTCAATAGCTCACTACAGGATGTTCCCTACGGAACTCAAGGAACTGAAGAGGCAACTTCAAGAGTTGCTAGACAAGGGCTTCATTCGACCCAGCACATCTCCTTGGGGTGCGTCGATCTTATTCGTCAGAAAGAAAGATGGATCCCTCATGCTATGTATCAATTATCGGTGACTTAATCAACTCACCAACAAGAACAAATATATGTTACCGCGTATCGACGAATTGTTTGATCAAATTTCTGGAGTAGAATATTTCTCCAGGATCGACCTCAGGTCGGGCTACCATCAGCTAAGGATCAAAGATCAAGACATCTGTAAGTCTGCTTTCCGAAGCAGATATGGGCATTATGAGTTCATGGTGATACCGTTTGGGTTAACTAATGCCCCAGCAGTATTTATGAAACTTATGAACAATATGTTTAGGCCCTATCTCGACCAATTTGTGGTCGTATTCATTGATGATATTATCATCTATTCTAAAACAAAGGAAGAACATGAAGAACATCTAAGAATAGCTTTGCAGACTCAAAGAGAGCATCAACTCTACGCAAAACTCAATAAGTGCTAGTGCTGGCTAAAGGAGGTTTCCTTCCTTGGCCATATTATTTCAAAAGAAGGTATCAATGTTGATCTATCGATGTTGATCCTTCAAAGGTGGAAGCTGTCAAGAATTGGAGCCGACCAACGACCGTATCCGAAGTTAGAAGCTTTATCAGTTTGGCTGGCTATTATAGGCGATTCATTAAGGATTTCTCCAAAATCGCCGTTCCCTTGACTAGGCTTACAAGAAAGGAAAACCCCTTCATATGGACGAAGGATTGCAAAGAGAGTTTTCTAACCCTTAAAGATCATTTAACCACTGCCCCTGTCTTGGCACTACCTGTTGAAGGTGGTGGATTTGAAGTCTACACGGATGCATCTGGCATTGGCCTCGGATGCGTCCTTATGCAACATGGCAAGGTGATATGTTATGCTTCGAGGCAATTGAAGTGTCATGAAGAGAACTACCCCGTCCACAATCTGGAATTGGCTGCTATGATTTTTGCTTTAAAAATCTGACGACATTATCTTTATGGGGAGAAATTCACTGTATTTTCAGACTACAAAAGTCTAAAATACCTTTTTACCCAAAAGGAACTCAACATGAGACAAAGAAGATGGCAAGAGTACCTTAAGGACTTCAACTTCTCTATTCAGTACCATCCAAGCAAAGCAAATGCCGTAGCTGACGCTTATAGCAAAAGACCAATGGCAACTCTAGCAAGCCTCAGGAAAGGTGACTTATTTTATAGAGGATTTTACTCATTTGAATCCGGAGATGGATGCAGAAGAAGAAAAGGGTATTATTGCCAATATCCGATTGCAACCTACACTGATTGAAGATCTAGTCAAATTACAATAAAATGACCCCACATTAATGGAGATCAAAGCTAATATTGAGCAAAGGCTGGAGTTCTCTATCTCAACCGATGGAAGGTTATTATTCAAAGATCGAATCTGTGTGCCGGATCATGCCGACACTAAGAAATTGATCATGGAAGAAGCTCATAAATCAAGGTATACTATTCACCCTGGTGCTACCAAGATGTACTAAGACTTGAAAAGGAATTTTTGGTGGCCCAACATGAAGAGAGAGATAGCGGACTTTGTATCTCGCTGGCTCACTTGTCAGCAAGTTAAGGCGGAACATCAAAGGCCCGCTGGTAAACTACATCCCTTGGAAATTCTTGAGTGGAAGTGAGAAAGTATAGGGATAGATTTCATCATGGGTTTACCTAAGATAAGATGTGGACACTATGGTATATGGGTGATCATAGATCGATTGACTAAATCAGCACACTTTCTACCTATAAAAAGTTGATGGTCTGTGGATATTCTAGTAGCCTTATACATGAAGGAGATTGTCAAGTTACACGGTGTCCCTGTGACCATTATCTCCGATCGAGACCCTCGATTCACATCTCAGTTCTAGAAAGGTCTACAACACTCATTGGGGACCCGACTCAATTTCAGCACTGCTTTCCATCCACAAACTGATGGTCAAACTGAAAGGATAATTCAGGTGGTGGAGGATATGCTCAGGGAATGTGTTATTGAATTCGGTGGGAGTTGGCACGACCATTTACCTCTAGTGGAATTTGCCTACATCAATAGCTACCAAGCTAGTATTCAAATGGTGCCATTCGAGGCATTATATGGAAGAAGCTGCCGCTCACCAGTATGCTGGAATGAAGTTAGAGAAAGGCAACTTCTAGGCCTAGAAATCATTCGAGATGCCACCGAAAAGGTGAAGCTCATTCGAGAAAGACTCCATATGGCACAAGATAGACAGAAATCATATGCTGATAATCAAAGGCGTGATCTGGAATTCCAAGTAGGAGGCCATGTGTTTCTCAAGGTTTCACCGGGTCGAGGTATTCGAAGGTTCGGCATTAAAGGCAAGCTCACTCCAAGATTTATCGGCCCCCTTGAAATTCTCAAAAGGATTGGCGAGGTCGCATACCAGATTGACTTACCTCCTCAATTAGCTGGAGTCCACGATGTATTTCATGTCTCAATGCTCAAAGGGTACCTCCCCGACCCATTCCATGTTATAAGCTATGATAACTTGGAAATTGAAAAGGATTTGACGTACGAGCAAAAGCCAATCAAAATACTTGAGCAAGAGGTACGTCAACTTTGGAACAAAACTATTACTATGGTCAAAGTCTAATGGAACAAATCCTGGCCACACGAGGTGACATGGGAAACGGAAGAAGCTATGCGCAAAAGATTTCCAGAGATATTTGAATGCAAGTACACTCTCCTTAACAAATCACATGTATTGAATTTGGGGACCAAATTCCTTTAAGTGGGGGAGGGTGTAACGCCCAAGAATTTTCTAAGAATTTTTCTAATTAAAATATAATTATTTAAGTCCTACATATGTTTAATGGGCTAATTAAGGAATGAAGGCCTAATTGATAATTATTTAAAGGCCCAGATATTAGATTAGCCTTCAGTCCACTCAAGTTGGCCTAAAAGACTCAAAACTTAACCTTTTAGGCCCAAGCCCAATTATAGAAACGTAATTGGGGCTAATTTGGAATTAAAAGGGGATAAATAGGGGACAAATAGTTGATAAATTTGAAAATCTAAAAATTTCGTACTAAAAGCCTAGAGGCGGTCTATCGCACGACCGCCTTAGTATAGAAGCGGTCCCCATCTGACCACTACTGGCTTCCATGAGCAAGACCAATAAACCCTAAAAAGAATGGATTTTTATCCTTCCCAAGGGCCAGAGATCGAAGCTACCTGGCCTAGAAATTTGGTATAAGACTCTTAGGGATTGATTTGAGCTAAGAATAGGACTCTATGTCGACCTAATCTAGTAACCCTAATTCAAAACCCTATAAATAGACCCAACTTCGACTCATGCAAACCCTAATGTTGGATCATATTTTTTGAAGGTAAGGGGACACTATCTCAAGTAAAGCCTTTTGAAGGTTTTGTTCCCCTTTGTATGCCTCCAATTTTCATGCTAGGAGGTCAAGTCTCTAAGGAGCTAGAAGCCCTAGAAGTCGCTGTCCCTCTGCAGTCTGCATAGTAGACAGTGCATCCGTCCAAGAAAGAGGAGGAGATTGGAAGCCCTAAACGAGGTTAGTTCAAGTTTTACCTTTAGAACTTATTGTTGTCATTTGTATCTTCTACCTATTCTCCAAGTTTGGTGACTTTAGGATGAGTGGTTGAAGAGATACAAGGCCCAGAAGTAGCCTGTTCCACGCAGGATGCGCATGAGTCAGTATCAACTTCCAGTCAGAAATTTCATTCATAGGAGCACTTCCAGAAGTAGGTTATCTCATGAAAAGTCTAAATTAACAAATTAGGAGTAAAAGCCCTCTAATTTCACATAATTTCATGCTCTATATATGACAAGTTTCATGTTTTATTTACACTGCGCAGTTAACTTAATTCTGCATACATGAACCTTGTTCTTTAAGAAGAATATGATGAATTGATTTATGTCACACAAATCCATGCACCTCTATGCATTACTTTTCTTCTATCATGACTTATCTTCATGTTTACTAGAGTTTTTGTGCATTACTTGCCCTAGGATTAGCCTTAATTGTACCTTTTGACCCTTTCTGCCTGAAGACTTAAAACGGTCTACCCAAGATCGCTAAACTTCTTCTAGCGGTCCTAGAGGAACCGCTACTGTCAGAAACGGTCCTACCAAGACCACCTTTTCGTTTCTATGTTCTGTCAATGGTTAACCCGAAACAGATTGTAAAATGGCCTTAATGATTATGTGTTAAGCCTAGGTAAATAAGTTTTATTCCTGGTTTTGGCTACATATTCTTGATTATGGTTATATTGTGCATTAAACAAACTAGGTTTCATGTCCTTTATGCTCTAAATACCTACTTTAAACCTATGTTATTTTCATGCCAAAATCATATAGTTTATACTAAATTGAATTTTTCACATGGATTATGAGACTTGTTTTATGCATGTTTTGATCGCTATTTTTCACGATCTCAATCTCACCTTGAGTCTTTCATAAGTACATAGTGCGTACTCCGGTGCGTGGCTATTAGTTACACTTTGCACTCATAGGCACACAATCTTGGACTTGTGACCCTCTCCGTTGGATATTCCTTCCACCGGGCTAAGTGATCTTGTCTTAAGGTCTCCGTAAGTCTCCGCGAGCTTGGGATTCTCAGTAGGACGTCGAGCTGGTTGTACCCTCAAAATCTAATTATCTAGAAAGTACTCACAAGACCGCTATTTTTCTGTGTCCTGGATTGTAGCGGCCATCAAGCAATCACTACTGTCAAGTAACGGTCATCCCGTGACCGCGTTAGTCCAGACTTCTTCACTGTGTCGACACTTTCTTTCTTCATGCGTCAACTCTATATAGAAACGGTCCTGACCTGACCTCCAAATTCATTATAGCGGTCCAGCCTTGACCGCCTCTGTCCAGAAACGGTGCAGTAATGATCATTTTTACCTAGTTCATGTTCAACCCGAGGTTTGACCCAAGGGTTGATTTTCCTAAGTTCCTAGAAGGTCTATTGATTTTTCTAGAACCTAATACCTTATTCAAAAGCTACCTAATGAATTAAGAAAGTTAAGGAATATGCCATTATGCTGTCGAATTTCTTCCATAGCATGACCTTGTCTTTAAATCATCCTTGACCTCATGATTTCAATCTTTGTACGTTCTTACCTTGATATTTATTATCATGAAACTATAGTTTGAACTTGTACATTATTGGCCTACTTTATTTCTCGTGGAAGTAGCTTGATTTATAACTTGAAGATGCAAGAGCGGACACGGACAGTGTCCAAGGGCTCGACGCTAGCCCCCTCGACAGATAGTCGGAAACGTACTATAAACCATGGGATATGATGCTTACTGGCGTCACATTGCACTGGGAGTACTTTTTTTATAAACGGGTGAAAATCATGAATTAATCTTGTGAAATTTACATACTTGCTAGTACATTCTTGTTACATGACTTTCTAGTGCATAGCCTTTATGGTTATGAAAAGTACATTCTAGTTCATGAAAGGCCACTTTACTTTATATCTTACTTGATCATGCTCTAATATCCCTTCACATTGTTCATATCTCTATGATCTATATCTCGTTATTAATGTTACTTGGATTTTATTCGTATGATTTACCGCATTTCTTTTATCTTGTTTCCTAGAGCTAAAATGTTAATTACTTAAACATTACCTTCATGTTGATACGAAGATATCAACTGGGCAAGTGTGCTTATTACCCTACTTTTAAATCTTCTCAGTAAACTCTAGTGGATCGGATTCCGAGTATTTCGATGATGGGTCCGAGAGTGATGCTTGAAGACTCGAGAGAAGACTTAGCCTGTTATAAGTCCTTATGTTAGCCTGGAGTCATATGATGTAATTTTTACTTTATTGAGTCATCATATGTACTTTTCATTTTTATTGAGTCTAGTTAGTCAAAGAGTCAAGAGTCCATATCATGTACTTGAATATTATTCAATAAAGTGAAGTTTTGAGTATATCATCTTGTGCATTCCCTTTTATCTATGAATGTGTTAGCGCTCTGAATATATTGCTCGCTTGTGGCATACTAGCAGGCTGTTCACGTTCCCGAATATCTTCCGTTGTACTTATATCTCGGGGCGTGACACCCTCAGCCTTGCCATGACGGCATTGGAGATGTCCAGGTGGAGGGCCTCCACATGGAACCGTCCCAAGTATGACCTAAGAGTTTCACCCTTCTTCTGCTTGAGCCCATGAGGCAGGTTGAGGTTTTGATGGGCAGGGCATACACGATGAAGTGAGAGAGGAAAGCCTTTCCGAGTTGGAAAGAAGTAGATATGGAGTCTGGTGTGAGTGTCTTGAACCAGACAGCTACCCCCTATTTCCAAGGTGCGGGGAAAGTCCGACACTTGATGGGGTTTGTCACCCCTGATAGGGTGAGGAGGGTGTCGAATCACTCCTAGTGCTCGGTCGAGCTAGCAGTGCTTCCATACTACTTCA
This sequence comes from Amorphophallus konjac, assembly GCA_022559845.1. Lineage (NCBI taxonomy): Eukaryota > Viridiplantae > Streptophyta > Magnoliopsida > Alismatales > Araceae > Amorphophallus > Amorphophallus konjac. The sequence continues at coordinate 275,210,745 of CM040122.1, forward strand.
TGGCTGGGAGCTCTAGTCTCCCCGTGTGCACCGTAGTCAAAATATTTAGGGTAAAGGGAGAGGAACTGACCTGAGTAGAAAGGTGTGCTTGTTTGGCAACCTTCTTAGACATCTCTTTCCTCATGTCTTTGATCTGGCACTCCATCGTCATAAGAGATCTAGAGTGGGGGCGAGCTATCAAGGGAGCATGGGAGAAGGAGGAGTTGTGTGTCGACACCTTGTCAGCACCTGCTAGATGTATTGGTGGAGGAGGAGGTCGATCATCATCATCGGCGGCGATAGCATTGGCAGATGGTGCCAATGTTGCCGCCTACATGAGCCAATTGGCCAAGGTACCAAATATGTTCTGGAGTGGAGTCAACTTGAGGATTGCCTCCTGCATGCCTCGTATTTGCTCTATCAGCATGTCAAATTGCTCTCTGGAGACCCCTTCACTGGGAAGCAGCTCATGAGAAAGTTGGACTTTGCCGTTGACATTGGATTGCTCAGTGTTTGTGTTATCGTCGATGTTGGATTGCTCAACATTCGTATTCTCTCGGGAGGCGACCATGGCTTCTCGTCGGTTCTCACAAATGGTGTCAAAGTGTTGCGTATGCTACACTTAAATTTATTTGACAGGATCGAGCAGAGTAACTAGAGCCATATAGAGCCACACCGAGCAGTGGAGCCGAGCGTCAAGGGTGGTGTCTTTGACTGTGAAAGAACATGTCCAGCTTTAGGGATGATCTTCTTGCACAAGAAGGCCAGCTGTCACTTGGAATTATGGACCCTCAAAAGACCCTCCAATACTTAAGTCAGAACAGAGAAGCAAAACAGGCAAGAGAGACGGAGATTGTTTTAGTGCTAGTGCGAAGAGTTGCATACCTTGAGGTGGTCGTTGGGACCAACCTTATATAGGTAATGGGATTGAATCACCTTGATGAATGCCTTTCTACGGAGATCTCGTAAGGACATTGGAATAAGGCAATACATGATTGGGGATTTGTTGAGATGGTGGTAGGGCGGTGCAAAATTGACCAACGTGCGGAGGTCATGTGAGTACCTGCCTCGGTAATGTTCACACGATCCGCCAAGGGGTACAAGATTTTGGAAGGATTATCTCAATAAGATGTGCATGATCTGCTGATGTCAGCACCTTCATCCTCACTCCCCGCCATTATGATGTTTGAAATTCAAAATCTGGCAGGCAATCGTCGGAAGCAGAGGGATGCGGGGCACGTGGCATCGGACGGTGATTCGCACATGTCAAGTTCAAATCGTTCGATTAACGATACCAACCAAACTCTAAGTGGACTGAGGTTGAGCTGGTCAGTCCATGCTCAACCCCAAGCCAACTTAATATGAGCGAGATCAGGTCCAACTCAACCTAATTTTAAAGTTAGCTTGTCTAAATTTGCTGTCCTATATAAGTTAAAAGGAAGAAACTACTCTCTTACAAAACAAGGAACATATTAGTAATGTTCCTAACCTTATACCTGTTGGCATCACAGCAAGGGATCTTTTTAATTGCTCCAACTTCTTTAACAACAACAAAAGTGAGAGACAAACATGTCCACTAAAAGTACTGCCAATTAGGACATGAAGTTGTCTATTATTTGCTTCACAACCTTGATAGTGAAGTTGACCTTAATTAAGCACACGGTTGTTATGCCCCGGGGCTGGTCAGAAACGACGGGGGGAGGGGGGGGGTTACCTTGGCGAGTCCAAAGCAGCATTCAGAATTCAAAGGTTTACCAAAATAAAGAAAGCCCACGACGTGAAGAAGAGCGCTGCCTTAGGTGATTTTATTGCAAGAAACAATCCCATAAGTTTTCATGTTGATCAAGAGTTAATATAAAAATACAAATATAATACGGAGCTCTCTCTCTCTCTCTACTTGTTGTCCTAAGATTTAATTTGAGTTAAAAAAAGTTTTTAACTTTAATATAATATTAGATCTATAGTCATGCTTTGAGTTACATATCCTACGTTTGTCATTTATGTAAACATGGCCTATAAAGGAGAACGCATATTAGAACAATCTCATCTTAGTTATAAGTAATGAAGTGACAAATATAAATCTCTCTCTCTCTCTCTCAATATAAGGTTGCATTTGGAAACACTATTAGGTTTATCAGATTAGGAAGAATTCAGAATTTACATATTTTTCTAAAAAATACATTTTATTTAAAAATAATGATTCAATAATCTTATTTTGAAATATATCTAAGTGTGAATGGATTTTATATAAAATTGTCCAAAAGTTCTCTACTTTTTACATTCAAATTCAAATTTTATGGATATCATTGTCCATTCACCGATTTTTCAAGATTTTCTCTTTATTTCAATGATTAGAATATATTATAAAAATAACTTCTAAACATTATCAATCTCTCCCCCTTTTTGAGTCTATATCTCTCCTCCTCGTTAAAATTCACTTTTCACTTATATTAAGACGTCTATAATTTGTTTAGAAAATATTATGTCATGTCACAAATTTTAATTATCAAAATTTATTTCACAACATTTTTCAAACAAAATTTTAAAAAAATAATCCGAAGATTTCAAAAGTGCATATTGACGACGAGAACCTTACAAAATAAATTATTATGTTACAAGGAAGCAAGTCATCGCAATCAGATGATGCAGCGGTCTCTGTCTTTCTATCTCCCACCATTACCTTTCCATATCACTCTATTTTATAGGACTCGTCTGAATGCCACCCCACGTCATGTTTCATGCTGAGCTTTCACATCCCAAAGATCCCTGTGGATGCGAAGAAGCCCAAATGCCCACCAACATCAAAGCAGGAAAAGGGCACAATAAAAAAAGGGGGGGTGGAAAATGGGGTTGGTGGGGGAATCAAAGTCGTCTCGTTTTGAAGGGTTTTCTGGTCATTTCGGTTCTAACCCCCGCATCGGGAGACCGGGAGGAAGCGGGAGAGTTACCGGTTGCGCCGGTCGGACGACGTGACGGGAAGGTCGTCGGGCGGCTGACGGAACGGCTCCGTCTCACCGGCACGTGGTTTCGGGATGTCGGCCTGGTTGTTGGGTGCTGGCCGGAGGGGCCGGTGGAAAAATAATAAGAGAATCTTCTGAGTGGCCCAACGTGAATTTTTGGACGGGGCTCGAATTAATTAGTGTAGCTTGAATAATACGTTCGTTTCTTATCGATCTTAAACTTATTAAGAAAAGGAATTTAAATAACATAATCATCTTTAATCAGTGTACACACATATTATATATATATATATATATATATATATATATAGCATATATACATATATATACATGCAAAATTCAGCGTGCAAAAAATTTCGAAGGCCGCACGCACGCCTATGGAGAGAAGTCTGTAGTCTACGGTTGCAACTTGGTAGGTGACAACACAAAGATTGGGTATACAATCGGAAACGTGTTGGGCAGAAATTTTAATGATTGGAATCATTGTCATCTCCCAACCTAGCTCTAGATCGATGACCTATCAAGGGCACTGGCTTACGTGCACGACGAATTCTTGAGGAGAGACAAGACATACTCAAGGAGCAAATACCTTCCTATCTGGAGTAGAGGGGCAGTGGCCACTATTCACCCCATTTCAAATTGCACATTGAAATCTTTGCGCACAGTGTTTTGCAAAATTCTTAAAACATTATTGTCAATAGTTAAAAGGGACATAATGGCAAAAAAGGTGGAAAAGTCTCCGGGGATGTTCAAAATTACCGTACCTTCAACTAAATAAATGGGATTCAAATTTATTTTTAAAAATCTCATTAATAAATGGTACGGGACGGAAGATTTTTTTTTTAAAAAAAAAACATGCAACGGGCAGCGCATTTCCAAATTAACAGGATCTCGTAACGGCCAAGTGGTACCTAAACCACCTTGCCTGGATTGAGTTGGCCAATCGGAGGAATCTTCGAGTCACCGGGTTAGGTTGGGAACAGTACTAGTCCTTGCTGTCTTTGCCTTTTTTGTTTTGTTTCTGAAGTTTCCTCCTCTTCATCGTTTATTAGAAGAAGCAGAGCAAAGTGCTCCCTGCCTTTGGCCCTGCCCGACCAGTGGTGTGACAAACTCTGGCCAAGTTAACGGTTATTCCAGAAGCTTCAGTTGAATTGTTCTTAAAATATTTTTATTGATCGTACGCATTATATTATCACATGGGCACCGTGCACATCACCACTGAGCCGAACAGACCTGACCTCGTTTGCGTGCACATCTCTCCATACGACGACATGTGGGCGATTGTTTGTTTATTAACAAGTGGGGTTCGAGTTGTCTACGTCCCCCGACGCAAAATGTCAGGTTAACAAAGACTGGTGGGAGATCCATTTGACCTCTCCCTTCCACCCCCCCCCCCCCTTTTCTTTTTTTTTTGGTTAAGAAGTGCCGAGTTAAACTGCCGTGCGTGCAAACAAACCCAACCCACTAATCAGTAGTATGATTAGGGCCAGCTGCTGCATGGTTTGTCCATGACCACTTATTATAAATTTCATTTGGCTTCTCCACCACAACTATTACTTACTAAGCGGTATCTGGCTGGTGCCACACCCTCAAAACTGTCTTAAACTCTCGTACCTGCAATTGTGTAAAAGAGAAGGATGTATATTTATCTTCCCATATCAGATTTATTCCCTTTACATCTTTAACTCTGAACATTTTGTAAAGCTTAATTACAAAACCTCAGCAAACCCAAACGTTGTCGTCAGGTAGCCAGAGGGTTCTTCGTTAGGGACCCTAATAAATGATCAGTCTTTAATTAATTGCCCGAAACGATGGAGTAGTGTGAGGACGGGGTGGTCTAACATTGCTCCACATAGTTCCCAAATAAACTCATTTAATTTTTAAGTAATACTTTGTACGACACTCTAGTTAATTACACGCTCGAGTGTTGTACATATAATATTTAATTTAAAAAATAATAATTTTTATGTCAATTTAATTAATTGGAGATGGCGTGACTTAAAAATCACGTAAAAAAGATCCAATCTTATAAATGATAAAAATATCAGGTAACTCTAAGATATATATGATGGGATGTAGCGATGGTGCGTGTAGGATTCAGAGGGGGGGTGAATGAATCTCTCCAAAAAATTTGACCGAACAAAAATTAATGAATCCAAACTCAAGGGCCTGATTAAGTCAGATCATAGACTCGAATGACTGAAGTGCGTCGGTAAACTTGAAAGCCAAACGAAATTGATCGAGCCTAGTTATGCACCTATCGATTCACAAGAAACAATCAGACCACACAGAACACAAGGAATTTTTTAGATGGTTCAGTCTACAGCCTACAGACCTACGTCCATCCCTCACTACAAACCGAGTGAGGCTTCCTGCTGCCTAACAGCTTGAAACCACTGCGCAATACAGCTTGCGTCCGCTGAGCCTCACAGCTTGCTTACAAACAGTTGAGCGACACAGCTTGCTATCCAGAGGATCCCTCCTCTGACCGCTGAGGATTACAGCTTAACCTCTGCTGCCACACAGCTTGAACAGAAAAATTAAGATAAGAAATAAAAGCGGTGGAAACAGCTACTGAAGGCTGACAATGAAATCCGATGAAAATAGCTCACGCAGGAGTAAACTGGACTGGATTTGATCCAAGTACCAGTGGACAGACTTATCAGAGACTCTTCTCACGAACTCCCTCTTTCTCTATCTCTTTTCCTTTTCCCACAAGCTCTCTATATCTTTCTCCTTCTTTTCTGCTCTCTGGACTGCGCTGTGAAAAACTTGCTTCTACTTCTTCTCTCTCTTCTTTTCGATATATTTTTCTACCTTGATCTGCAACTTCTTATATTCTCTTATTGGGCGTGTAACGACCCGAGAATCCGATTACCGGGAAGGCCCGATAACCCGAGACTCGCACCGCCACCCACGAGCCCGAAGACTCGGAAGGGTTAAAAGGATGGTGTGGAAACTACGCAAGCATCACAGATAATTACAGAAATTAAGCAGTTATAATATAAAGCAGGAAATAAATTAATAATTTACATGGTCCACAATAATATAACAACAACAGCAACAGTAGTCCACGACTAGTACAGTGACAAGAAAGAAAAGTACAGCTACACGGGGCATCCCCCGGCTCTGACCTCTGGCACTACCTCTGGGCACCCGCACCACGCTGCGCTCCTGACGCGCTCCCCGAAGGTGGCGTCTCACCTGAAACACGGTGAAAACACGCAGGGAATGAGTCTCGGAACAAGACTCAGTAGTGATCACTCGAACCCTACCTCGAAAAACGAGAAACCACTACTCTAGCGGTAGGAAAGTACCTCGGGAAGGAAAGCCCTGTACTCTACAGAACTAGACCCTACGGCACGCAAACCGACACACGTGCCACGGTACGAGAAGACCGAAACTCAACGGTCGAACCGTCAAAACCTGCAAGTCGAAACACACGACTGACAGTCTGACACTCCGTACTCGACAGGAGTACCACCCACTAGAAGCACAGCCGGTAGCGTCCCCTGACGTCTTACACCGCACCGCAGGTGAACCGCCTGACGTGGTAGGTCCTACCCGAGGCGCAAACACCGTACAAGTAACCACAAACAAGTGACTAGCTGGGGTCACGCCCGTCGACGTGGGTCCAACCGCCCCCAACCACGTGTGCACACACAGACCACGCGTCCCAGGTCTGGCCCTCTGACCGGTTTTCCCCTCAGCCGGACTCTGGCTGCAAGACGTGGGGCCCAACGGTAACCGGTCCACAAACCGTCTCGAAAGGTCGGCCCGTACACCACTCCCTGGTGCGACTAGCACCCGCGTACTAGTAGGCTACGACTAGTGGAGGGTCACTGAAGGAGTAGACTCTCAAGTCAACGGAAAACGACGTCCGAATCCGACAACGTGTGGGAATCACCCCACGCACCAGCCCCGTCGCACGGTGACCACGGTCGGAAAAGAAACAGACGCACTGCCCACGGTCAAACGCCTGACCGAGGCAAACGGAACCTCCCGACACCAAAGACACGGTCACGGAACTCCACGGGGTGCCCGGGACGCACACACGGCCCAAGGGAAACACCCATCAACAGTCAGATCGCGCTAGGGACACCTAGCGCGACACGGAAGAACGCGCTAGGGAACCCTAGCGCAACAAGGAAGATCGCGCGAGGTCTCCCTGGCGCGACAGGGACCATCGCGCTAGGTCTTCCTAGCGCGACAAGGATGATCGCGCTATGACCCCATAGCGCGACAGGAACCGCCTCCTATTCATCTTCTCCGATGAACGCGCTCGGTCGGGGCAGCGCGACCTCCAGAACGCGCTACTGGAGTATAGCGCGTTCTCAGTCCGCGGCCGAAAACGGTAAGAACGCCCAAAACTTCTAACCACGCCCCCATACCTCCATAGGAGAGGGGGAAAACAAAGGGGAAGACCCCTGGGGACCCCTAGCATGATTCTAGGCCCTCAAAACACGAATCCATGCATTGAATCCCTAGATCGGGCGAGCTCTCCCCAAATCATGGAAAAACCCCAAAAATGCTCAAATGATCCCCTCTCGGCCTCCCCGCGGCCTATAAATCACGGAAAAGATCGGCATGAGGCTAAGGAACGTCACCCTACCTCAATGGAGCGAATGCTCCGCCGGATCGATCACGAATCACGAAGAATGCTCGAAGCTTCACGAACTCCCCACGCTCCCCACGCTCGCCGCATGCCCACGAGATCGCCTCACCGTCGCCCACGCGTCCGCGCCGTCGCCCCGCCGCCGTCCGTAGCCGGAGAGGGGCTCGCCACGTCCGAATGGGAGAGAGGGAGAGAGAGGGGGGCTCACGGTCGCGAGAGAGAGGAAGAAGAAAGAGAAAGGAGAAAAGAAAAAGAAAAGAATTAGGGCTTTATAGAAAATCCGAATTTTCGGAAAAATACCGAAAAATAGAAAAATACATTTTCGGAATCCTCGAAACGCACCGATCGCAACGGTACCACTCGTGCCCGGGTGAACGGCCCAGTTAACCCGCAGCGAGCGTCCGAAGGAAAAGCCGAAACACACACCGGGAATCGGGAAACACGCGCGGAAAAGCCGCGGAACGCCTCCGGGCCTCCGAAACGACTCCGGATCGCGCCGATCCGAACACGAAAGATGTCTGAAACGAAATTTCGGACACAACAGAGCCGGACACTCCGAAAACCAGATCCGGGACCCACGAAGAAGAATCCGAAAGGTCCGGGATATTACAGCCCTCCCCCCTTAAGGAATTTCGTCCTCGAAATTGAGAACAACCAAAGGGTTAAGAAGAGGAAGACTCACTCGAACAGATACGGGAACTGCTGACGCATCTCGTCCTCACGTTCCCACGAAGCCTCACCACCAGAGTGTCGCTGCCACACGACCTTTACCAAGGGAATGACCTTGTTCCGCAGGCGCTGCTCTCGCCTATCCTCCACGCGGATCGGAAACTCTGGGAGAGAAAGATCTGGAGTCACCTCAGGCCAAACGGAAAATTCGAGCACATGAGAGTCATCGGGCATATACTTCCGCAACATCGAGACGTGGAACACGTCATGCACCGACGCCAACTCAGGAGGTAACTGCAACCGGTAAGCAACCTCACCGATGCGCTCCACAATCGCGAAAGGACCAATATAGCGGGGACTCAGCTTCCCACGCCGTCCAAAACGCATCACCCCCTTCATCGGAGAAACTCTCAAGAACACATGATCGCCCACGGCGAACTCGAGGGGCTGCCGCCTACGGTCAGCATAGCTCTTCTGCCGACTCTGGGCCGCCAACATGTTCTGACGAACCAGGTGCACAACATCCACACATTGCTGCACCAATTCCGGTCCCGTCAAAACACGCTCACCCACCTCAAACCAATCAAGTGGAGTCCGACAAGGACGCCCATACAGAGCCTCATAGGGAGCCATGCCGATGCTCGAATGATAGCTGTTGTTATAGGCAAACTCCACCAACGGTAGGTGATGAATCCAACTCCCCTGCCACTCCAGGCAGCAGGATCTCAGCATATCCTCCAAAGTCTGAATGGACCTCTCAGACTGACCATCTGACTGTGGATGATACGCCGAGCTAAACGCCAACTCCGTGCCAAGAGCTCGCTGGAAACCCCTCCAGAATCCAGAAGTGAAGCGCGGATCTCGATCCGACACGATCGAAATGGGAATCCCATGCAACGGCACGATCCGCTCCACATACAAACGAGCCAACTTAGACACGCTCCAGCTGACCTTGACCGATAACAATCGAGTCACCTTCGTCAGCCGATCCACCAGCAACCAAATACTGTCCTGCCCACTCGGGGTCCTTGGCAACCCCACCACAAAATCCGTGGTCACATGGTCCCACTTCCAAGCAGGAACATCCAAGGGCTGGAGAGTACCTCCTGGTCGCTGATGCTCTGCCTTCACCTGCTGACAGATCAGGCACCTGGCCACAAATTCGGCAACATCTCTCTTCATGCCAGGCCACCAGAACTACCTCCGCAAGTTCCGATACATCTTCGTCGCACCCGGGTGTACAGTGTACCTGCTCCCATGAGCCTCGCGTAACACCGCACGACGAACCTGCTCCTCGGCTGGGACGTACAGCCTGCCACGAAACCTCGCAGCACCGTCCTCGCCAAGCTCTACGTCAGCCATAGCCAGAATCCGGGGCAACTCAGGGTCCGCATGCTGAGCCTCTGTCACCTGACGACGGATAGCAGGAGTGACAGTCAGACTTGCAAGCACTGCCAACCCTGGCTCCTGGGGAATCTTGAGCCTAAAAGATACCTCGGACACTTGTTCCCAGAGCCTCCACCTCCTCAACATCAAGGTACTGACCGCAACCTTCCGACTCAAGGCATCGGCAACGACATTCATCCTGTCCGGCTGATAAGACAGGGTGAAGTCATAGTCCTTCATGAACTCCATCCAACGCCTTTGTCTGAGGTTCAGATCTCTCTGCGAGAACACATACCTCAAACTCTGATGGTCAGTGAACACCTCGAACTTCTCACCGTACAGATAATGCCTCCAGATCTTCAGCGCGAAGATCACCGCCGCCAACTCAAGGTCATGGGTAGGGTAGTTCTCCTCATGGGGCTTTAGCTGCCGAGATGCATAAGCCACCACTCTACCATGCTGCATCAGAACAGCACCCAATCCAACGCCGGAAGTATCTGTACACACCACGAAACCTCCCGATCCAGAAGGTAAAACCAACACCGGAGCCGAGGTGAGCAACCTCTTCAGTTCCCTGAAGCTCTGCTCACACTCCTCGGACCAAACGAAAGGTATATCCTTCCGCGTGAGCCTCGTCATCGGGGTCGCAATGCAAGAAAAATCCTGGATAAACCGACGATAATAACCCGCAAGCCCCAAGAAACTCCGGATCTCCGTCACCGACCTCGGCCTCGGCCATTGCATCACAGCCTCGACCTTGGCGGGATCCACGGAAATGCCATCACCAGAAATCACGTGTCCCAGAAAGTGCACCTCGCTAAGCCAAAACTCGCACTTGCTGAGCTTCGCATACAACTGGTGATCTCGCAACGTCTGCAGCACCACACCCAAATGGTACGCATGCTCCTCAGCAGACCGCGAATAAACAAGGATGTCATCCACAAAGATGACCACGAACTGGTCCAAATACGGATGAAACACCCTCTGCATCAAGTCCATGAAGGCTGCCGGGACATTGGTGAGCCCAAACGGCATCACCAGAAACTCATAATGCCCGTACCTCGTACTGAACGCAGTCTTCTCCACATCGGACTCACGAATCCTCAGCTGATAGTAACCGGACCGCAAATCAATCCGCGAGAACACTCGCGCAGACTGAAGCTGGTCGAACAAATCATCAATCCGCGGCAGCGGATACTTGTTCTTAATGGTCACTTCATTCAGCTGCCGATAGTCAATGCATAGCCGCAGACTACCGTCCTTCTTCTTCACGAACAACACGGGCGCACCCCAAGAGGAAAAACTAGGACGAATGTACCCCTTGGCCAACAGTTCTTGCAACTGCGCCCTCAACTCCCTCAACTCAGCGGGGGCCATACGGTAGGGAGCCTTCGCCAAAGGTCCCGTACCAGGTACAACCTCGATCACGAAATCGATCTCCCGCTGGGGAGGTAATCCAGGCAACTCCTCAGGAAAAACATCGGGAAACTCGCACACCACCGCAATGTCCTCGACATCCGGCTCCATCCGGTCAGACACAACCACTGACGCGAGAAAACCCTGACAACCAGAATCAAGCAATCGACGGGCTCGAATAGCAGAGATAAGAAATCGAGAAGAGGTGGAACAGATACCTTGGAAATAGAAGGTCCTCTTGCTCGGATGCTGGAAGTAGACCCTCTTCATTCCACAATCCACCACCGCTCCATGAGTCTCGAGCCAATCCATGCCTAGAATCACGTCGTAATCCCGAAGCTGCAACGCATACAACCTGCCTGGCATACTCCGCCCATCGATCCACACCGGAACCTGGTCGAAGCAATACGGAGTGACCATAAAATCACCCGAAGGCAACTCCACTGCCAAATCACAGGACAACTGGGTCACCGGCTCCTCGACGCTCGACGCGAAATCCTCCGAAATAAACGAATGAGACGCGCCAGAATCAAATAAAACCCGAGCCGCACAACCCAAAATCTGAACGGTACCTTCCACGAGCTGCGACGCCACTGCCTCTGCCCTGGTCAAGTGCGTGATCTGGCCACGAGCCCTCTGCCTGCCTCCCACGCTAGCTGACCTGGGTAGCGGCGGATACTGTCCCTGCTGCTGCTGCTGCTGGGGAACCTGCTGCTGCGGCGGCCTCTGAGGACAGTCACGTGCCATGTGCCCTGGCTGGTCACACCGAAAACAGATAATCGGCACCGTGCACTGCCTGCCTAGGTGGGTCCCGCCACACCGTGGACAAGGTCCTCGCGATCCACCCACTGATCCCTGACGCTGCAAAGGAATCGGCTGCTGTACACTGCCCGATGAAGCCTGCCCCTGATCTCTGGACTTCTTCTTGCCGAACCCCTTCTTGAAGAACTTCTTGACCTTCGAGCCGAAGGACGCAGATCCTGTCACCGAAGCTGCATGTGCCAGCACTCCTGAACCACTCATCGCATGCTGGAAGGAACCCTGCTGCTGGGTAGCCGACTGCTGGCTGCGACCTGATAAAGACTGCCCCTGGCTGATCGGTCCTCGAGTCCTCTGCATATCCATCTCCAGGGAAATCGCCACACGAGACGCCGTCTCTAGATCAGTGGCCCCATTCGCGATCAAATGGTGCCTCAGCTCCAGCCTCAAGCCCTGCACAAACTGCGTCGTCCTCACCCTCTCATGCTCCATGATATGAGGTGCGTACCGACCCAGCTCGACAAATCGGGCCTTGTACTGCAACACGGACATGTCACCCTGCACCTGCTCCAGAAACTCCCGCATCCGCTGCGTAGCAACAACATCTGGACAGTACGTACGCTCGAAAGCACTGACAAAGTCATCCCACTCAATCTGCTCAAGTGGACGAAGCTGAAAGGACGTCTTCCACTCGGAAGACCACCACCTCCGAGCCGTACCCTGCAACTGGTTGTAGGCCAACACCACTCTGTCCTCGGCAGTACTCTTCGCAGAACTGAACACCCGCTCCATCTCATCGAGCCAATCACGAGCCGCATCAGGGTCTGCCTGGCCGCTAAAGTAAGGTGGATGGAACTGCATGAAGTCCCTCACCGCTCGGCCTGGCCCACCCCTGACAAACGAGCCCTCAGCAGCCTCTCCGCCAAACTGCTGAGACATGAGATGGTACATGCCACGGAAGAAATCCTCGGCCCCCAGAGCTCTCGCAGCATCCGCGGCCTCGGTAGCTCCCGGAACTCTGCTATGCTCCTCCTGGTCCCTCTGGACCCCCTGCTGGATCTCCTGACCTCCAGCCGACTGCCCCTGCTGAGAGCGAGAACTCCTCCTCGGCGCCATACTCGCTCCTGAAGCACAAGACAGGAAACACGGAAACGGCAATGTCAGAATGAAACACGCGGTGCCCAATGCCAGCGTCACCTGTACATCATCACCGTGGACTAGTGGACCACTATAATTACCTATGATTCTCATGTAATTTCACAACCGCGCTCTGATACCAGCTGTAACGACCCGAGAATCCGATTACCGGGAAGGCCCGATAACCCGAGACTCGCACCGCCACCCACGAGCCCGAAGACTCGGAAGGGTTAAAAGGATGGTGTGGAAACTACGCAAGCATCACAGATAATTGCAGAAATTAAGCAGTTATAATATAAAGCAGGAAATAAATTAACAATTTACATGGTCCACAATAATATAACAACAACAGCAACAGTAGTCCACGACTAGTACAGTGACAAGAAAGAAAAGTACAGCTACACGGGGCATCCCCCGGCTCTGACCTCTGGCACTACCTCTGGGCACCCGCACCACGCTGCGCTCCTGACGCGCTCCCCGAAGGTGGCGTCTCACTTGAAACACGGTGAAAACACGCAGGGAATGAGTCTCGGAACAAGACTCAGTAGGGATCACTCGAACCCTACCTCGAAAAACGAGAAACCACTACTCTAGCGGTAGGAAAGTACCTCGGGAAGGAAAGCCCTGAACTCTACAGAACTAGACCCTACGGCACGCCAACCGACACACGTGCCACGGTACGAGAAGACCGAAACTCAACGGTCAAACCGTCAAAACCTGCAAGTCGGAAACACACGACTGACAGTCTGCCACTCCGTACTCGACAGGAGTACCACCCACTAGAAGCACAGCCGGTAGCGTCCCCTGACGTCTTACACCGCACCGCAGGTGAACCGCCTGACGTGGTAGGTCCTACCCGAGGCGCAAACACCGTACAAGTAACCACAAACAAGTGACTAGCTGGGGTCACGCCCGTCGACGTGGGTCCAACCGCCCCCAACCACGTGTGCACACACAGACCACGCGTCCCAGGTCTGGCCCTCTGACCGGTTTTCCCCTCAGCCGGACTCTGGCTGCAAGACGTGGGGCCCAACGGTAACCGGTCCACAAACCGTCTCGAAAGGTCGGCCCGTACACCACTTCCTGGTGCGACTAGCACCCGCGTACTAGTAGGCTACGACTAGTGGAGGGTCACTGAAGGAGTAGACTCTCAAGTCAACGGAAAACGACGTCCGAATCCGACAACGTGTGGGAATCACCCCACGCACCAGCCCCGTCGCACGGTGACCATGGTCGGAAAAGAAACAGACGCACTGCCCACGGTCAAACGCCTGACCAAGGCAAACGGAACCTCCGGACACCAAAGACACGATCACGGAACTCCACGGGGTGCCCGGGACGCACACACGGCCCAAGGGAAACACCCATCAACAGTCAGATCGCGCTAGGGACACCTAGCGCGACACGGAAGAACGCGCTAGGGAACCCTAGCGCAACAAGGAAGATCGCGCGAGGTCTCCCTGGCGCGACAGGGACCATCGCGCTAGATCTTCCTAGCGCGACAAGGATGATCGCGCTATGACCCCATAGCGCGACAGGAACCGCCTCCTGTTCATCTTCTCCGATGAACGCGCTCGGTCGGGGCAGCGTGACCTCCAGAACGCGCTACTGGAGTATAGCGCGTTCTCAGTCCGCGGCCGAAAACGGTAAGAACGCCCAAAACTTCTAACCACGCCCCCATACCTCCATAGGAGAGGGGGAAAACAAAGGGGAAGACCCCTGGGGACCCCTAGCATGATTCTAGGCCCTCAAAACACGAATCCATGCATTGAATCCCTAGATCGGGCGAGCTCTCCCCAAATCATGGAAAAACCCCAAAAACGCTCAAATGATCCCCTCTTGGCCTCCCCGCGGCCTATAAATCACGGAAAAGATCGGCATGAGGCTAAGGAACGTCACCCTACCTCAATGGAGCGAATGCTCCGCCGGATCGATCACGAATCACGAAGAATGCTCGAAGCTTCACGAACTCCCCACGCTCCCCACGCTCGCCACACGCCCACGAGATCGCCTCACCGTCGCCCACGCGTCCGCGCCGTCGCCCCGCCGCCGTCCGTAGCCGGAGAGGGGCTCGCCACGTCCGAATGGGAGAGAGGGAGAGAGAGGGGGGCTCACGGTCGCGAGAGAGAGGAAGAGGAAGAAGAAAGAGAAAGGAGAAAAGAAAAAGAAAAGAATTAGGGCTTTATAGAAAATCCGAATTTTTGGAAAATTATCGAAAAATAGAAAAATACATTTCCGGAATCCTCGGAACGCACCGATCGCAACGGTACCACTCGTGCCGGGTGAACGGCCCAGTTAACCCGCAGCGAGCGTCCGAAGGAAAAGCCGAAACACACACCGGGAATCGGGAAACATGCGCGGAAAAGCCGCGGAACGCCTCCGGGCCTCCGAAACGACTCCGGATCGCGCCGATCCGAACACGAAAGATGTCCGAAACGAAATTTCGGACACAACAGAGCCAGACACTCCGAAAACCAGATCCAGGACCCACGAAGAAGAATCCGAAAGGTCCGGGATATTACAGGGCGTGTGGAGGAAGAACTCCCGCCCATATGCTTCCAGAAGGCTCTCAGTCACGTGTCACCATCTGAGCGTTGTAGCCTTCCACGTGGCATTCTTATAGAGGATGATCTGCCTTGGATAATGTGTCCTTCCTCGGAGAGAAGCTCTGTCAGAAACACAAGGCATTAGTTAAACTATTAGCGCAGTTTGCACCGACGTAATGAGGGAGTGAACATAGCATGCACTGAGCAGAAGTATGTAAGTCAACCATTGTACTGACTTAAGGTGTCTAGAACAGAGGATGCACCGACTCTAAAAATGTCTAGGACAGTAAATGCACCGAGTTGGATTTGCGGTCCAAGCAAGAGTTGCACCGAGATGTAGACATCCTGTCCAAGTGAAAGCTTGCACCGAGATGATGAAGAAGAATATACGGACAAAGAAAGATGCAAGACAGAGCTTGCACCGAGTCAAGAAATCCTGTCCAAATCAGAACTTGCACCGAGATGGCGATATCCTATCTAAGTGAAACCTTGTACCAAGATGGAGATATCCTATCTAAGTGAAACCTTGCACCGAGATGGAGATAAGAATGCACTGACACTAAATGACAAAACTAAACAGTGCGTGCTGGACAAGAATTGCACGGACTTAAAAATTACACCGACCCTGATATGCATGCAGCATCATACTTTGCACCGACCCAATCGATACTAGGAACAAAGATTGCACCGAACGTTATACCCAATAAATAGAGCATGTACAGACCGATTGAGACAGAGTATGCACCAATGTTGATCATGTGTGAGAGACACTTGCACCGTGGCAATCACTTACGCATGAAATGCAAAACTAGGCTAGACTAGCACCGAGCTAGATCTCTAGCAGGACAACACATGCACTGACTATGATTCTTTCTATGAAATAACATGCACCAAGTGAACCAATCATAACAAATAGAGTTGAAGGATTAAAACACCATAATCTAAACATGATTCATAGAAAGTCATTATCAAAACAAGGGTTCCAACAGTCTCCCCCTTTTTGATTATGTCAACTATGAGTCATATATGATTAGACCATAAAAAATATTCATACTCCGCATTCAAACAAATGTGTTCACAGTCTGTTGGAGCATGCTCAAAATTTATTCACACGCAGACAAGACCGAAAAATTGCATTGGACACAAAAAATGTGCAGTCGAACAAAATGCAACTATGCAATATGCAAGAATAAGAAAACAATGCTTCTGTGTGTATAAGAAAGCAAGCATTAGTGTTTGAATGTATGTCTCTTTTCACAAAAAGAAAGGTATTAGAAGTAGCACATCTTCCCCTTTGACAGTAGCAAAAGTGAGGTCTTCTTTGCAGCATATACCCAGCAGCTACCCAGCAAAAACAAAAAAAACATCAGGTCTTCTTCATACATGATGTCTTCTAACATCAGGTCATCTTCATACATGAGGTCTTCTTCTCCCCCTTTGTCATTATCAAAATAATGGGGAATTGGAAGAAATTAGTGACCTCGGTAGCCCCTCTGTCTCTTGGAGGATATGCTGAACTTGAGCCAGATAAGGGAGGTCTGTTTAACATAGAGGTATGAAGATCTCTAATGGAGTCTGCCAGTTTATCAAGTTTCTGATGCACAGTGTTCCCCAGCCTTTCCACTAGAGAGGTGGTTGACTCTCGTTTGTTGAAAGCTTATTTAACGGTCTCTGACAATGTCTGCAAATTAGACTGGACAACTTCAAACTTTGTGATTATTTTTGGCTGACTGGTCGCTATCTTGTTTACTGTGCCCTTTAACAGTTCAAACTCAATTTTCAGATCAAGGGTATGGCTAAGAATTTTACCCATATTGCTGAATATGGAGATTTGGGTATCTTGAATTTTGCTGACCATGTCACCCACTCGAGAGATGATACTCATAAGAGATTCTGAAATCTCTCGTACTGCTTCATCAGTCTTTCGTTTAGCAGTTAAAAACTCTATTCCTTGAACTTTCACAATCTTTTCCAGATGTTTCAGTCGGCCCTCTACTCTGTCTATTTGAACAGTCTGGAATAAGAACTGTTTGTTCATCAAGTCATTTTGATTGAGAACAATCTCTGTCAAGTTGGACAACATCTTTGCAAGATTATGTTCAGCATTTGTTCCATGAGAAGTAGAAGTGGAAGCACTAGAATCTGGCAACTCAGTGAAGTACTCATGATGCTGTTTAGGGGGTGGAGAAGGTGGTATGCGAAGACTAATCAATTCTCCAAGGTATGGACCATATTCTGGATCCTGAGAGAAGGACATTCTTGCATACATTCTGTTGTGAGGGGCAGGTCCCATGACATAGTCTTGTGATACTTCTTCAGCTGCCCCTGGAGCTGGAGCAATTGGTTGCTCATGTGGAGCTTCTTCAGCAGATCCTTGAGCTCCTCATTGTTCAACTTCCTGTTCATTGACCATAGATTCGGCAATTTCTTCATAAATCACTTCAGCAACTTCTTTCATAACCTCGTCGACCAATTTAGCCATTTCCTCTTCATCTGGGATAGCTTCCTTTTCTCTATCACTAGGTTGTTCTCCTATTGGAGCCTCTTCCTGCGTCGACTCTACTTGATTAGTGACTAGTCTTTCCTGAGACTGCTGTCCAAATTCATTAAATGTCTCATGGATATGTTGATCTAATTCCTGAATGATGTCTTCATCCTGAACATCTTGTTCAATTGTTTCATGGATCTGAGGTACCTCAGGTGTTGTAGCTACAGTTGGGTCCAGTTGTAGTTCTTGCTTATCAGACCCTTCAGTTGCTTGTACTTGAGCTGGAGGTTGATCCTCCTTCTGACGAACAAGTTCCAAGGGTGACTGAGCTGACTGACTTTCACTTTGAATCAACTCAAGAATGTGAGTTTCTTGAGTGGGCTGTTCAGACACTGATTCATCATGGGTTTCTGTATCTCTTTCCAAAGGAGTATCCTTTGCAGCAGGAGTACTCGTTCGTTTAGTTCCTTTCTTCCTCATGAAGGTATTAATGAAACCCATGTTGTAGATGTTTATCTTGGGGATTGATGACACAACTTCACCATCTAGGGAGATGTTTTCCTCTTTAAAGATTGTAGTTAAAGGAGCAGCAAAAGGAAAATATCTTCTTGATTCCTTGCAAGTTCCTATAACCTAAATCATTACATGTGGCAAGCAGACTCTAATCTTCTTCAGCAAGCAGTAGAGAATAAACTGTTGAGAATCTGTCAGTCTTCCCCTTCCTCCTACTTGTGGAGTAATCATGGAGGTGAGAATGTGATGGAGTAGTCTCTTGGGTGCAGAAAATTTGTTGGTGTTATAACAACCGAGCTTAGTCTGTTGCTTGTCATGAATGTTTCTAGGCAAGTCAGTGATGAGGGCAAACACATCATGTAGGTTAAATGTAAACCCTCCTTCGACCTCTCCATCTACAGGAACTCTTAGAGTCTTGTGAAGGGACTGCTTAGATAGCTCTATCACTTTTCCTTTGACCAGAGAGGAAACTGTGAAATTAGCATCATCGTACCTCAAGTTGCTGTAGAATTCTGCTACCAGATTAGAGCAATACACCCTATGCATGCTTAAGAACTCTTTCCATTGTTGGAACTCAAATAGCTCAAGCACCTCAGGGAACTCGGAAGCCATCTCTTGATCAGTAAAGTCAATATACCGAGGGGGTATAATCTTCCTGGCTTCCAATACTAGCAGAGGTTTCTCTATAGGCCTTGTAGACGAATCTCTCTTCCTCATGGTAGAAACTACTTTCTTCTGCCTTTTCATCCCTTGAGGTTGTACTGCAGCCACCGTGGACATACATCTTCTGGCTGCGGCTGCTCCGTTGCTTTCCTCTTCCCTTTGCTCACGACTAACGAAGTAGACATGGCGGCAGCAGGGATGGAGGAGAGACGAAATGTGGAGACAGAGGGGGTGCACTGGGAGGAGAGAAAGGTTGGAGAAGCGAAGGGTTGCAGGTTGTGCACGCGTGAAGGAGCCACGGAGCGAGAGGACGCTTCAGCTTCGAAAGAGAGGGTAAGATGGTAAAGTAGATAGAGCTTCGTATATAGAGGAATACTTCCAACTTTACCAATCTTCAGTAGATAATACCCAAAATATCCTTAACTTAAAATAAAGTGCCTTTCTTCGTAGAGAAGTAATTTACGGAATATGAGATTATATTTCACAGGTTAGCTCTTCACAAGATATCTCAAATGAATTGAAGTCAATGAGAATAAAACAGTTTAATCAAGGAAACAACTCAGACAGAGAAGTCATTAATCTTACTAGACCCTTTCATTAGCCGAAATCTGATTGAAAAGCCCCGTTTTATATTTTTCTTAAGTCTGTAGAAATTAACTGAGAGAACTATTGGGTCAGCCACATTATATTTCATTACTCATGTCCCTTTTTTTATTTATTTAAAAAAACTTTTATTGAGTATTCCAGTATAGCTGCACCTTTTTACACAAGGAGACATGCCGATCAAACACCGGAATCCCTGGTTACTCAGTGCAATTAACTTTCATACTTCATATGTTGAACAGAGTTAGCATTAATTATCATGGCATAACCTCTGAATTTCTTTGAAACAGATGGTCAGTTTCTCAAATGTCATGCCATTGCTCTGCCAAAATTTATTTCATTATTTTATATCATGGCGTATTCCCAATTCTTTTGTCAGAAAAAAAATCTCTTTAACAAGACGTAAAAAAATATAAACCTTAGGTTTCCAACAGATTGGCTCATTACTAAAGATTTCCAGATATCAGACCTTCTACAGAGAAGTTTCCAATTTGGACTGTTTCAAAATCATTGAGAAATCGCTCATTGTAATTTGTGAGAACTATTCGAATTAGATTTAATGCACATACACTGTAAATTACATCTCAATTTAGACCAGCAAGATGTTTTTGGTTCAGAGTGATCTGGGCATTTATTTATTGAAGAGGGTAAATATGTCAGCATTTATATATACTACTCCCCCTTACTAGGACAACCAGAAATATTTAGATGACATAGAATGATAGAAGAGATAGATCAATGACAAGGTGAGGAGGATGAATGCCATATGTGAGCAAGGTAAGAGCATTTCCAAAAGCCACAACTTAAACGGCTAACAGCCCACCAGCATACCTCTTAGTAAATTAATCATCATTCAGTCTTCAGACAAACTCCTCATGCAAACTTAAGCTCACACCAATGAAAGAGCCCGCAACAGAAATTTCAAATTCATTAGACATCACAAGATGACTCCCATTAGAGTAAAGCACAGCCTCTCAAGATTTTAAACATCCACAAGATAGCATCTAGCTTACTGAACCAGAACCAGTGACACTCCACTAGAAGAGATATCAGCTCACAACAGACCAGATACATTGAGCTCAGCAGCAGAAGAGATACCAAATCTCATGTTCTCTTTTTCAGAAGGGTATACCTCTAATGACCAGCTACCTTAGATAGACTAAACTCCCCCTTTGAGTGAGCAGAGATTTCCATCAAACATTAATTTTTTTTAAATTCATAAAAATGCTACTCTAAATGATGACATTGTGTTAAACTGCATGCAAGATTCCTAATCATTCAACATGATCAATTTCAGAATGAGATTCACTATCTAGCATTCATCACAAGTTTGCATCCTCCTAACAGCATGAATTAATTACATGACATTGATCACAGTAGAAGGATAGAGATCATGCAGGTAGTTGTAACTTAAAAAGAAACAGATGTAAACTAGAGAAGAAATTAAATTTAACTAACCTTTGTGTGCCTTGGTTTTATTTTCCCTTATTTTCGTTCTTCAAGACACACCTGCAAAGTAAGATCAACCTGCAACTTTGGGGACCCAAAGACTATTGGGTATTATTAGTTGAGTGACACCTCTAGTAGGTGCACTCCAAGGTTTCCAAGTTTTTCTATTATCAAATTCTAAATCATGGCATTTATTCATAATATGACCCATTCTCCCATAATAATAACAGTGAATAACAGAATTCAGATGTTTCTTGACATAATAAACATTGAATCTTTGTGGGTGGACTTTCGTTAAGATGGTTCTGCCATGGAGATTGTTACCTCTTTTTGCATGCCAGCATTCAAATTTACCACATTCAAATTCACGGTGGCCAATTCTTCCATAAGCAAAATTTTTACTACCAAAAATATTTTTATTTACACGGGAGTTTCCAAATTTTGAATTGACTCTCTTTCTTTGAGCATGCCAGCAATGGGCTCCAATATGACCCGACTTCCCATAGTGGTAACAGTGGATTTTCTTTTTCTGAACTGCATGGTGAGTGTTTTGAGTTTTTCCATCATGAAACTTCTTGGAGGCCAGCTCATCTAGCTTCATTGTTCTACACTCATGCATTTTATGACCAGTTTTTCCACAGTAATGACATGAAAAGATTTTTGTGTTTGCATGTGACTGAATGGGGAAGCTTTCTCTAACATGCACTTGTTCAGGATAATTTTTAGAGACAAGAGAAGCTTTAACAGCATCAGATGAAAAATTGGTTTTATGTTTGCTTTCACTCTTTTTCTGTTTTCCTCCATTTTTTGAATTTTTACTTTGTTCTTCACTTCTCTTCCCCGTGAACTGAAATACAGATGAAGTGAAAGGTTTTTCTTGTTCTGAGCTTTTAACGAAAATAGTTTTCAATTTATTTTCATCAGCCTTCTTCATTATTGGACTGTAACCCAGTCCCTCTTTCTGAAAATTTATATTAGCTCCAAGCAGCTTATTCAAATTATCTTTTCCCTTAACAAACTTTGACAGGGAATTCTTTAGATCTTGAATTTCAGTTTGCAAGGAAGCAATGTAGTCTTCACAGGAAATGACTTGAGTATGCAAACCATCATTTAGACTTTTCAGAGTCTCATTCTCCTGCATTAACTTCAATTCTATATCCACTTCTTTTCTTCCAAGACTGATTTTCCTCTTCAAATGCTAACCATTTTTCAGAGAGAACAGTATTCAGAACCATCAGCTTTTTATTTCGATCTTTTAGATAACCATTTTCTTCAAGCAATTTGTCTTGGCATTCATCAATTTCCTTTTTCTGTTCAAGCAATGAATCATTTTCTTCTTTCAAGGATTTGATTAGATTTTTCTGCATATTAACATCAGAATCAAGATCTTTAATCAATTCCTTTAAGAAGGCACATTCATTACACGAATTTTCATCTTCAGAGGCTTTATTATTAAGACTTTCATTTTCAGATTTCAATCTGTCTATTTCAGATCTCTCCTTTTTTATGTTTGATTTCAAATTTTCATTTTCAGCTTTCAAGCGAGTAACTTCAGAAATCATTTCTTTTCTAAGTTTTTTCTTTTCAGACTTGACTATATCATATTTATTCAATAAATGCTCATTCACGGAGAGTAAATCATCATAACTAAGATTCTCAGCTTCAGAATTTACCTGGGAGGATGATTCCTCGTACTGATCTCTAACCATCAAACATATTTCCTCATCTCCACAAGATCTTCCCAATATTTTGTTGATGATTTCCACTGCGCTCCTGCATTCATTAACACATTGAAAGCAATTAGAGTCTATTGCCCTTTTTGTTAGATTTAAGGCCTTTTGATTTTCTTCAGATTTCAGTCTGTCTAAGGATCTCCATTGAGATTTGTCCTCTGGAACTTCATATGGACTGTGATCTATGAGTACCCATAAGTCAGAATTCAAATGTATCACAAAGTCTCTGAAACGACCGTACCAGCCATAGAAATCCGAACCAGTGTATACAGGAATTTCAGCCATAAGAACAAGATAAAAACAGATAGAGCAAATCAAACCGCACCGAAACCAAATCAAGGAACGAATCTGTAGGTTGTTAGACCTTTTGTGTAGAAACTCGCTCTGATACCAATTAATGGGATGTAGCGATGGTGCGTGTAGGATTCAGAGGGGGGGGTGAATGAATCCATCCAAAAAATTTGACCGAACAAAAATCAATTAATCCAAACTCAAGGGCCTGATTAAGTCAGATCATAGACTCGAATGACTGAAGTGCACCAGTAAACTTGAAAGCCAAACGAAACTGATCGAGCATAGTTATGCATCTATCGATTCACAAGAAATAATCAGACCACACAGAACACAAGGAATTTTTTAGATGGTTCAATCTGCAGCCTGCAGACCTACATCCATCCCTCACTCCAAACCAAGTGAGGCTTCCTGCTGCCTAACAGCTTGAAACCGCTGCGCAATACAGCTTGCGTCCGCTGAGCCTATTGATGGGATGCAGCGATGGTGCGTGTAGGATTCAGAGGGGGGGGGTGAATGAATCCCTCCAAAAAATTTGACCGAACCAAAATCAATTAATCCAAACTCAAGGGCCTGATTAAGTCAGACCACAGACTCGAATGACTGAAGTGCACCAGTAAACTTGAAAGCCAAACGAAATTGATCGAGCCTAGTTATGCATCTATCGATTCACAAGAAACAATCAGACCACACAGAACACAAGGAATTTTTTAGATGGTTCAGTCTACAGCCTGCAGACCTACGTCCATCCCTCACTCCAAACCGAGTGAGGCTTCCTGCTGCCTAACAGCTTGAAACCGCTGCGCAATACAGCTTGCGTCTGCTGAGACTCACAGCTTGCTTACAAACAGTTGAGCGACACAGCTTGCTATCCAGAGGATCCCTCCTCTGACCGCTGAGGATTACAGTTTAACCTCTGCTGCCACACAGCTTGAACAGAAAAATTAAGATAAGAAATAAAAGTGGTGGAAACAGCTACTGAAGGCTGACAATGAAATCCGATGAAAATAGCTCACGCAGGAGCAAACCGGATTGGATTTGATCCAAGTACCAGTGGACAGACTTATCAGAGACTCTTCTCACGAACTCCCTCTTTCTCTATCTCTTTTCCTTTTTCCACAAGCTCTCTAAATCTTTCTCCTTCTTTTCTACTCTCTGGAATGGGCTGTGAAAAACCTGCTTCTACTTCTTCTCTCTCTTCTTTTCGATATATTTTTCTACCTTGATCTGTAACTTCTTATATTCTCTTATTGGGCATGTCACGCCCCGAGCCTTTATGAGAGCGGAAGACTCGCTCGAGGAACGTGAACAGCCGGCATGGTAAGCCTCTTGTAAGCAAGAACGATCAGAGCGCAAGACAATCACACATAAAAATGTAATTGCATAATAATTAATCAAACTCTAACTTTATTTCATTAATGATCAAAATATTCTTTTACAATAACTCTTCAACCATCTCTAATCCATCAGACTCAAGAAAAGGAAAGATTACAAAGACTCGATCTAAACAAGATTGACTTCCTAAGTCTTCACTCTCATTTTGATATGGTTCTCAATCACTCTCGGACCCGCTACTTGTATAACCCGAATCTGAATTCGAATCACTTTCATTTCCTGAAAAAGATTGGAAATAGGTAATGAGCACACTTGCCCAGTAGGTATCTTCGCATCAACATAATAGCACTGTTAAAGTAATTAGCATTTTAGCTCTAAAGAATTTTGATAAAATCATGCGAAATGCGATCAATCACGCGAGTAACCAAAGTAACAAAACGATCATGTAAGATAGAATGAGAGCAAGAATGAACTAGCAAGAACGTGACAAGAATATGATATTGGCCTTTCATAAACAAAAATGTATCGAGAATGTACTAGCAAGCCACATAATCCTCACTCTAGTATCTTTTGCTTATGAGCAAGTACTTCGTGAATTTCTGTGGAATATCAAGCAAGAAAGTCATGTACAAGAATGTCATGTAGTGCCGTGGATTTTCACTTATTTATAAAGAAAGTACTCCCAGCGCAATGCGACGCCAGTAGCATCATACCCCATGGTTTATAATAGTATGTTTCTGACAATCAGCCGAGGGGACTAGCATAGAGCCCTTGAACACAATCAATGCTCGATCGCATCTTCAAGTATAAATCAAGCTATTTCCACGCATATAACAATAAAGTATGGTCAAGAATGTAATAAGTTCAATAAGTTCATGATAACAATAATCAATGAATGAACACTTCAATTTAGAATATGAGAGATCAAGAATGACTTATACTATGTTATGCTCATGGCAGCATAACGGTACATTTCTTACTTTCCATAAATTAAATTAGGTATCTTGAATCAATTTGGTAAGTCCTAAACCATTATTAATCCATCTAGGAACCTTAGAAAATCAACCCGTGGGTCAAACCTTGGGTTAAAGCACTCAAACATTATGACGGTCTTGTACTGGGCCATTACGTTCACGTGACAGTCGAGCCTTGATCCGTTAGAACAACTGAATCCAGAAACAATAATTGGACCCAGTTAAATGTGACGGTTGTATATTGGGTCGTTACATGGGCCTCACGGTCCAATATAGATCTGTTACATCGCTAGAACCAGAAACTATCGATAGTGTTGTCTAATCAATTAGGTTTTAATGGTACAACCAACTCGGCGTCCTAGTGGGAATCCCAGGCTCGCAGAGAATTACGGAGGCCTTGAAACAAGATTTCCTAGTCTATTGAAGGAATATCAATAGAGAGGTCCTCATGTCCAAGAATAATGTTCCTATAGTGCAAACTGTGAACTAATGGACAACATACCGGAATATGCGCCATGTACTTAAAGAAAATGACTCTATAGATAGAAAAGACTGTGAATCCATGATAAAATTCCGTCAATACATCTTTTGAAATCATACTTTAAATACAAACTATTAGAGTTTAGCCAATGAATTAACATAACTCAAAATAACTTAAAATGCCTGTAAACATGTAGCTTCTATTATGAATTAATAAATAAACTCAAAGTTATGATATCAGGTCAAAAACTTAGATAACTAGGCTTATTTATAAGTAAATTGAATGTTTTTCCAATTCTGTCGACAGTTCTCCTGACGGTCGAGAGTGGGGGCGTCACAGTGATTGTGACGATTTATCGTGGGACCGTTATAGTATTGTAACGCTCCATCTATGGTCCGTCAGAGACAACAGAGTAAATTTTCATACAACAGAGAGTGTGATGGCTTATCGTAAGGCCGTTACAGTTTGTGATGGTCTAAGCATGATGCGTCAGAGTCCCTGCTAACAGTATAAAGAAATTAAAAGACTGATTTGA
Organism: Amorphophallus konjac; assembly: GCA_022559845.1. Classification (NCBI taxonomy): domain Eukaryota; kingdom Viridiplantae; phylum Streptophyta; class Magnoliopsida; order Alismatales; family Araceae; genus Amorphophallus; species Amorphophallus konjac. The sequence goes on from CM040122.1 coordinate 275,237,277, forward strand.
AACCATGTCATATTTTGAAAAGACTTAACTACCCCAATCATGACAAAATGAAGTGAAGGTCATCTAGATGCATAGGTTGTAGTGAATTGACAAGATAATATCTTTGATCTTTGATTAGGGCTAAGGATATGTATGTATGCATGAACCCACTAAAACATGAAATCCATGATCTATAGTGCATGAAATCAAGCACAATCAGAGAACTTTTATCCTTAACAAGATATTTTTGCCAATCATGAGATGACCTACCGCTTAACTAGGCTTTAAACTTCTAATTTGAGTCTGAAAGACGTGCCCTAGTTCTCCCTTTCTAGTGAGTTTCCAGCAACTTCTCGCTGCTCTAGCTCCTCAGCCTCTTGACCTAAGGACGTGAAATTTTGAGGGTAAGACGATGAAACTAAGGTGAACAAAAAGTTCTAAATAACTGAACTCTAATTACCTCGTTTAGATGTCCTAATCTCTTGATCTTTAGGGGTTTTGCGTTCAGTTTTCTGGGTTGCTAAGGTCCGACTAGCATCTTTGGAAGCTTCAATCTCCTTGGTTGGTTGATCTCTTAGCACGAAATTTGGAGAGCTATTAGTCTAATATATTATAACCAAAAAGTTCTAAAGAACTTACCGAAATTCTATCTCCTTACCTTAATTTTTCCCGAGCCAAAAGTAAGGGTCGCTAAGTTCAGAACTTGATTCTATTTATTGGGATTTAGCTAGGGTTTGAGGATTAGATCGATTCTAGAGTCTTAGTTGGCCAAAACCTGATCCCTAAGAGTCCCTAGTAACCTTACATATTCTCTAATTAGGTCTCTTACAGATAGGATCCCAAAGATCCAATCTTTTTACTCGTTCTTCCACTCACTGAACTGACAGGGGTGTAACGCATCAGGTCTAGTGCGTTACATAGCTGTAGCGGTCACCCGATAAATCGTTACATCAAACGTGTATAGAGTTTCAATTTATTAAAACTCTTTTATTCGTTTATCCTTCTAATTATCTATATAAAAGGTATTTATCTTTAAAATTCATGGATAGGCTAAATAACCTTTAGAATAGGCGCCAAACTTAATGGGCTTGGTCCTTAACCCTTTTGGATCATATTTAGATAGGCTAGGTTAATTATTTTAACACAATTAGGCCTTATAATAATCCAATAATAAATTTATTAATTTATTTTGGCCTTTATAAATTCTAGAAAATTATTAAATAACCCAGAAATTACTTATATAAATTTTGGGGCACTACACCCTCCCCCACTTAGAAGAATTTGGTCCCCAAATTTAATACATTGATTATGGAGAGTGTACTTACAGTTAAATAATTCTGGAAATCTTTTCGCGTGGCTTCTTCGATTTCCCAAGTTGCTTCATATGGCCATGTTTTCTTCTATTGAATCTTGACCATAGGAATAACTTTATTTCTTAGTTGTTGCACTTCCCGTTCCAGAATCTTTATTGACGTTTGCTCGTATGTCATATCCTTCTGATTCTCTAGATTGTCATAGGTGATAATATGGTCAGGATCGTATACATACCTTTTCAGCATGGAGACGTAAATACGTCATGAACTCCTGCTAATTGTGGAGTAAAGCCAGTCTATAAGCTACTTCACCGACCCTTTAAGAATTTCAAATGGGCCAATGAACCTAGAGTTAGCTTGCCTTTGATGCCAAATCTTCGAATACCACGACCTGAGAAACCTTTAGATATACATGATCTCCAACCTGAAACTCAAATCGCGCCTTCGATTATCGGCATAAGACTTTTACCTATCTTGTACCATCTACAGTCTTTCTCGAATGAGCTTGATCTTCTCTGTAGAATCCTAATAAGGTCGGGGCCTAGAAATTGCTTTTCCCCTATTTCATTCCAACAAATAGGTGATCTACAGCTTTTTCCATATAAAGCTTCAAAAGGTGCCATTTTTATGCTGGCTTGATAACTATTGTTATATGCAAATTCTACCAGAGGCAAGTGATCATGCCAACTACCTCCAAAATCAATAGCACAAGCCTTGAACATATCTTCTACTACCTAATTCGTTCTTTCCGTCTGACCATCAGTTTGTGGATGAAAGGCTGTGCTAAAATTCAATCTAGTCCCTAGTGAGTTTTGTAGACCCTTCTAGAAATGTGATGTGAATCTAGGATCTCTATCAGATATAATAGTGACAGGGACACCATGTAATTTGATAATTTCTTTTATGTATAATGCTGCTAGAATATCCACAGACCATCGACTTTTTATTGGTAGAAAATGTGCAGATTTAGTCAATTGGTCTATGATTACCCATATACCATCATGTCCTCCTCTGGTTTTAGGTAAACCCATGATGAAATCTATCCCTATACTCTCCCACTTCCATGTTGGAATGTCTAAGGGATGTAATTTACCGGCGGGTCTAAAATGCTCTACTTTAACTTGTTGGTAAGTGAGACAGTGAGACACGAAATCTGCTATCTCTCTCTTCATATTGGGCCACCAGAAGTTTCTTTTGAGATCTTGATACATCTTTGTACCTCCTAGATGAATGGTGTACTTGAAATTATGTTCTTCTTCTAGGATCAATTTCTTCGTATCCTCATGATCCGGTACACATACTCGGCCCTTAAATAGCAATCTTCCGTCATTGGAAACAGAGAAATCCGGCCTTTATTCAATATTGGCCTTAATCTCCAATAATATAGGATCATCATTTTGTAGCTTGACCAGATCCTCTATCAATGTAGGTTGAGCTTGAATATTAGCTATGAAATAATCTTCTTACTTTGTGTCAATATCTAAATTCAACTAAGCAAACTGAGGAATAAGATTAGTCATACTAACCATAAGACTTGATAGCATTCCCATTGGTTTTCTGCTGAGTGCATCGGCTACAGTATTAGCCTTGCTAGGATGATATTGAATAGCAAAATTAAAATCTTTGAGGTATTCTAATCATCTTCTCTGCCTCATATTTAGCTCTTTTTGAGAAAATAAATATTTCAAGCTCTTGTGGTCCGAGTAGACCATAAACTTTTCTGCATAGAGATAATGACGCCAAATTTTCAAGACGAAAATAACAGCGGCCAATTCCAAATCATGCACATGATAATTTTCCTCGTGATGCTTCAATAATCTTGAAGAATAATAGATTATCTTTCCATTTTACATAAGGACACACCCTAAGCCAATGCCAGATGCATCCGTATATACTTCGAATCCACCACCTTCCACCGGTAGTGATAAAATGGGAGCTGTAGTAAGATGATTCTTAAGAGTTTGAAAACTCTTTTCACATTCCTTTGACCAGATAAAAGGATTTTCTTTTCTTGTAAGCCTTGTTAAAGGAACTGCAATATTTGAGAAGTCCTTAATGAACCTCCTATAATAATCAGCTAGACCCAGAAAGTTTCTTACTTCTGATACAGTCGTTGGCCGGCTCTAATTCCTGACAGCTTCTACTTTTGAAGGATCCACAACGATTCCTTTCTTGAAATAATGTGGCCTAGGAATGAAACTTCCTTGAGCTAGAATTCACATTTGTTAAGACTTGCATAAAGTTTATGTTCTCTAAGTGTTTGTAGAACTATCCTCAGATATTCTTCATGTTCCTCTTTTGTCTTGGAGTATATCAAGATGTCATCAATGAAGACGATGATGAATTGGTCCAGATATGGTTGGAAGACATTGCTCATAAGTTACATAAATGCTGCTGGGGCATTAGTTAACCCGAACGGCATTACCACGAATTCATAGTGGCCATAATGACTTCGAAAAATTGATTTATAAATATCTTCTTCTTTAATTCTAAGCTGATGATAACCTGATCTGAGGTCAATCTTGGAGAAATATTCTGCTCCCAAAAGCTGATCGAAGAGCTCATCAATAAGCGGCAACGGATACTTATTTTTGATTGTAAGTTGATTCAGTCGCCGGTAATTGATGCATAGCCTGAGAGAATCATCCTTCTTCTTGACAAAAAGAACTAGCACACCCCAGGGGATGTGCTAGGTCTGATGAAGCCCTTATCCAGTAGTTCCTGCAACTGCCTCTTTAGTTCCTTGAGTTCTATGGGGGACATCCTGTAAGGAGCTATAGAAACATGTGCTGCTCCTGGAATGAGTTCAATAGTGAAGTTCACTTCCCTTTCGGGTGGTAAACTGGGTAATTTGGATGGGAACACATCTGGGAACTCATTTACAATGAACTTTTCATACTGGCGGAGTATTCACAAGTGATAAATAAGAGAATATTAAAGATTGAAATCGCAAATTAGATCATTTGACTAATCAAACAATTTCAATCTTGGGGTAAACGAATTATGTAGGATTTTGTTTTGATACTGATCAAAACCGCGTTAGGACCAATGCACAACTTTTCCTTGAATCAACAAAAAAAATGAGCAATAAATTCTTTTATATAAAAAATATACCCACACTTTTCTTCCTTTTGAAATACAAAAGGCCTAGGAGTAGTTTTATTTACCAATCCAATTTATTCTGCCTTTTCTTTGGGATTGGTTCTGGAATGCCAGGCAATCCGAAACTTTCCTGAATGATATTCAAGATTAAATATTTAAATATAATGAAATTACATTTTAAATATGTCTGCTATGATAATTTCCTTGGACTCCGTAATAATGACAGAAGCAAGAAAAGCTTCACATCCTTGCGAGATAAGTTTGCAAGCGTGAAGTGAGGATATGATAGTGGGGTGTTTCTTGTATTTGATGCCAAGAAAAGAGAATCTTGGAAGATCGGGTTTTCGGAAGGATATAATCTGTTTCTACAATTGATATAAGCATCATGATCTACAAGCCAATCTACCCCTAAAATGGCATCATAACCTTTCATGTCAAGGCATACTAAGTTTGCGAGGAGATTATGACCTTCTACTATCACTTCGCTATCAGGATAATAGTCAGTAAGCTTTCTTCCAGAACCTAAGGGTGTGGTAATAGCAAGATCTTAAGGTAAGGGAACTGATGCGGTTGGTAATATTTTTACAAAAGTAGTGGAGATAAAAGAATAAGAGCACTAGTATCAAATAGCACAAATGCAGGACGAGAATAAATTTGAAGAGTACCTTCCATAAGCCCACCATCCCTGGGCGCTTCCTCTTCTTCTAGAACGGCTTTGAGGCGAGCTATCCTCCTGCGTCCTCCACCAGATGACTGGTCCTTCATAAGGGGGCAATCCGGCATGCGATGCTCCCTGCTTCCACAACGTAAACAAGCGCCGAGGTGCTTCCAACACTCTTCATCCGAATGGCCGAACTTTTCACAAAATGTGCAAGCCGTGGCGACCTGCTCCTCCTCCTTAATCTTTTTATTCTTCTGGGAACTTCCACCGTTCCCGCTCCTGGATCGCTTCTTATTATCACGGCTTTTGTGAGGCTCCGTGATACTGAACTTTTCTTTCTTATAACGCCGATCAGATCGTCGGCTAGACTCTTCTCCTTTCCCATTCAATTTCTCGACCTTTTCTAAGGTCCTTTCACATAAGTATGCCCGCTAAACTATTTCCGCATAAGTACGGATGTTTTGGGTCCCGAGTTGCTGAATAAAATCGGGACGTAACCCGTCCATAAATCGATTTACCTTTAATAGATCGGTACTGATTAGATGCGGTGCCTAAGGTGCTAGCCTTGAGAATTGTAGTTCATATTCAGCCACTGTCAGCATTCCCTGTCGAAGAGAGGCGAACTCCATTGCCTTTCTTTCTTTCACATGCTTAGAGAAATACTTGGCACGGAATAAAGCTAGAAAACCATCCCACGTATGAGGTGCATCGGTCGAGGTGCCAGAACCGACTTCCACCATGTTCGGGCATCCTTGTTGAGTTGAAAAGTTACAAGACGCACCTTCTCTTGATCGGTGCATTGATGACATCAAATATACGGTTCATCTCGTCAATCCAGTTCTCTACTTCGTCTGGATTAGAGGAGCCATAGAAACGCGAGGGTTTAAACTCCAGAAATTACGATGCAAGTCGCCAGCCCTTGCCCCTGCGCCAGCTTGCGCCATGGTTTGTAATGCCTGAGTAAGGCCGGCAACCGTTTGTTGCATGCCATTCCAATCTACGCGATGAGCCATGGTAATAATAAGGTACCTGAGAGAAATATAACAATTTGTTATTTCTCATGAAATTGGAAGAAAATCAATCTTAAAGCTAATTAACTATCTTATCCCGGGCTCTACCCAATTCTCACATGGGTATGGAAATTTCTTCCTTAGTTCATAGGTAGGGGTCCTTAAACCTTGGACTTATCCTATGACATGATTCTTCTCCCTAAGTCCTGAGACTTAGGCTCTGATACCAACTTAACTGTCACGCCCGAGCCTTTATCACAGCGGAAGACTCACTCGAGGAATGCGAATAGCTAGCATGGTAAGCCTCTTGTAAGCAAGAACGATCAGAGCGTAAGATAATCACACATAAAAATACAATTGCACAATAATTAATCAAACTCCAACTTTATTTCATTAATGATCAAAATATTCTTTTACAATAACTCTTCAACCATCTCTAATCCATCACACTCAAGAAAAAGAAAAATTACAAAGACTCGATCTAAACAAGATTGACTTCCTAAGTCTTCACTCTCATTTTGCTATGGTTCTCAATCGCTCTTGGACCCGCTACTTGTATAACCCGAATCCGAATTCGAATTACTTTCATTTCCTGAAAAAGATTGAAATAGGTAATGAGCACACTTGCCTAGTAGGTATCTTCGCATCAACATGAATAGCACTATTAAAGTAATAGGCATTTTAGCTCTAAAGAATTTTGGTAAAATCATGCGAAATGTGATCAATCATGTGAGTAACCAAAGTAACAAAATGATCATGTAAGATAGAATGAGAGCAAGATGAACTAGCAAGAACGTGACAAGAATATGATATTGGCCTTTCATAAACAAGAATGTACTAGCAAACCACATAATCATCACTCTAGTATCTTTTACTTATGAGCAAGTACTTCGTGAATTTCTGTGGAATATCAAGCAAGAAAGTCATGTACAAGAATGTCATGTCGTGCCGTGGATTTTCACTTATTTATAAAGAAAGTACTTCCAGCGTAATGCGACGCTAGTAGCATCATATCCCATGGTTTATAATAGTATGTTTCCGACAATCAGTCGAGGGGACTAGCATAGAGCCCTTGAACATAATCAGTGCTCGATCGCATCTTCAAGTATAAATCAAGCTATTTCCACGCATATAATAATAAAGTATGGCCAAGAATGTAATAAGTTCAATAAGTTCATGATAACAATAATCAATGAATGAACAATTCAATTTAGAATATGAGAGATCAAGAATGACTTATACTATGTTATGCTCATGGCAGCATAACGGTATATTCTTACTTTCCATAAATTAAATTAGGTATCTTGAATCAATTTGGTAAGTCCTAAACCATTTTTAATCATCTAAGAACCTTAGAAAATCAACCCGTGGGTCAAACCTTGGGTTAAAGCACTCAAACATTGTGACGGTCTTATACTGGGCCGTTACGTTCACGTGACGGTCGAGCCTTGATCCATTAGAACGACTGAATCCAGAAATAATAATTGGACCCAGTTAAATGTGACGGTTGTATATTGGGTCGTTACGTGGGCCTGACGGTCCAATATAGATCCGTTACATCGCTAGAACCAGAAAACATCGATAGTGTTGTCTAATCAATTGGGTTTTAATGGTACAACCAACTCGGCGTCCTAGTGGGAATCCCAGACTCGCAGAGAATTATGGAGGCCTTGAAATAAGATTTCCTAATCCATTGGAAGGAATATCCAATAGAGAGGTCCTCATGTCCAAGAATAATGTTCCTATAGTGTAAAGTGTGAACTAATGGATAACATACCGGAATATGCGCCATGTACTTAAATAAAATGACTCTATAGATAGAAAACACTGTGAATCCATGTGAAACCATGATAAAACTCCGTCAATACATCTTTTGAAATTATACTTTTAATACAAACTATTAGAGTTTAGCCAATGAAATTAACATAACTCAAAATAACTTAAAATACCTTTAAACATGCAGCTTCTATTATGAATTAATAAATAAACTCAAAGTTATGATATCAGGTCAAAAACTTAGATAACTATGCTTATTTATAAGTAAATTGACTCTTTTTCCAATTCTGTCTACAGTTCTCCTGACGGTCGAGAGTGGGGGCGTCACAGTGATTGTGACGGTTTATCGTGGAGCTGTTACAGTATTGTAACGCTCATTCTATTGTCTGTCAGAGACAACATAGCAAATTTTCATACAACAGAGAGTGTGACGGCTTATCGTAAGGTCGTTACATTTTGTGACGGTCTAAGCACGATGCGTCAGAGTCCCTGCTAACAGTATAAAGAAATTAAAAGACTATGATTTGAAACCATGTCATGTTTTGAAAAGACTTAACTACCCCAATCATGACAAAACGAAGTAAAGGTCATCTAGAGACATAAGTTACAGTGAATTGACAAGATAATATCTTTAATCTTTGATTAGGGCTAAGAATATGTATGTATGCATGAACCCACTAAAACATGAAATCCATGATCTATAGTGCATGAAATCAAGCACAATCAGAGGGCTTTTATCCTTAACAAGATATTTTTACCAATCATGAGATGACCTACCGCTTAACTGGGCTTTAAACTTCTAACTTGAGTCTGAAAGACGTGCCCTAGTTCTCCCTTTCCAGTGAGTTTCCAGCAATTTCTCGCTGCTCTAGCTCCTCAGCCTCTTGACCTAAGGACGTGAAATTTTGAGGGTAAGAAGATGAAACTAAGGTGAGCAAAAAGTTCTAAATAACCGAACTCTAATTACCTCGTTTAGACGTCCTAATCTCTTGATCTTCAGGGATCTTGCGTTCAGTTTCCTGGGTTGCTAAGGTCCGACCAGCAACTTTCGAAGCTTCAATCTCCTTGGTTGGTTGATCTCCTAGCACGAAATTTGGAGAGCTATTAGTCTAATATATTATAACCAAAAAGTTCTAAAGAACTTACCGAAATTCTATCTCCTTACCTTGATTCTTCGCGAGCCAAAAGTAAGGGTCGCTCAGTTCAGAACTGGGTTCTATTTATAGGGATTTAGCTAGGATTTGAGGATTAGATCGATTCTAGAGTCCTTAGTTGGCCAAAACCTGATCCCAAAGAGTCCCTAGTAACCTTACATATTCTCCTAATTAGGTCTCTTACAGATAGGATCCCAAAGATCCAATCTTTTTGCTCGTTCTTCCACTCACAGAACTGACAGGGGTGTAATGCATCAGGTCTAGTGCGTTACATAGCTGTAGCGGTCGCCCGATAGACCGTTACATCAAACGTGTATAGAGTTTTAATTTATTAAAACTCTTTTATTCATTTATCCTTCTAATTATCTATATAAAAGAGTATTTATCTTTAAAATTCATGAATAGGCAAAATAACCTTCTAGAATATGGGCCAAACTTAATGGGCTTGGTCGTTAACCCTTTTGGATCATATTTAGATAGGCTAGGTTATCTATTTTAACACAATTGGGCCTTATAATAATCCAATAATACATTTATTAATTTATTTAGGCCTTTATAAATTCTAGAAAATTATTAAATAACCCAGAAATTACTTATATAAATTTTGGGGCACCACAGGGCGTGTGGAGGAAGAACTCCCGCCCATATGCTTCCAAAAGGCTCTCAGCCACGTGTCACCATCTGAGCGTTGTAGTCTTCCACGTGGCATTCTTTTAGAGGACGATCTGCCTTGGATCACGTGTCCTTCCTCGGAGAGAAGCTCTGTCAGAAACATAAGACTTTAGTTAAACAATTAGCGTAGTTTCCACCGACGTAATGAGGGAGTGAACATAGCATGCACTGAGCAGAAGTATGTAAGTCAACCATTGTACTGACTTAAGGTGTCTAGAACAGAGGATGCACCGACTCTAAAAATGTCTAGGATAGTAAATGCACCGAGTTGGATTTGCGGTCCAAGCAAGAGTTGCATCGGGATGTAGACATCCTATCCAAGTGAAAGTTTGCACCGAGATGATGAAGAAGAATACACGGACAAAGAAAGATGCAAGATAGAGTATGCTCCGAGTCAAGAAATCCCGTCCAAATCAGAACTTGCACTGAGATGGCGATATCCTATCTAAGTGAAACCTTGCACCAAGATGGAGATATCCTATCTAAGTGAAACCTTGCACCGAGATGGAGATAAGAATGCACTGACACTAAATGACAAAACTAAACAGTGCGTGCTGGACAAGAATCGCACGGACTTAAAAATTACACCGACCCTGATATGCATGCAGCAGCATACTTTGCACCGACCCAGTCGATAATAGGAACAAAGATTGCACCGAACGTTATACCCAAGAAATAGAGCATGTACAGACCGATCGAGACAGAGTATGCACCGATGTTGATCATGTGTGAGAGACACTTGCACTGTGGCAATCACTTCCGCGTGAAATGTAAAAGTAGACTAGACTAGCACCGAGCTAGATCTCTAGCAGGACAACACATGCACTGACTATGATTCCTTCTATGAAATAACATGCACCAAGTGAACCAATCATAACAAATATAGTTGAAGGATTAGAAACCATAATCTAAACATGATTCATAGAAAGTCATTATCAAAACAAGGGTTCTAACAATATAAATATCAAAAATGTTACACAAAACGTTACTCTTACTCTTAAGGCGCATTTGACAACCCTTCCCACCGTTGATTTCGAGAAAAAAGCATCGACCAATTTTAAATTTTCTCAAATAGTTAAAAGAGTTCTCGACTTTCGTGTAACATAATTTTCGAAGAAGAAAGAGAGTCAGGCATAAAAGTGTCAAACTCTCTTAATCCATCAAAACTCTATGAATATGAATTCTCAAAATTTTTAATCATACATAATCTATGGCATTATAATCTCTGTCAGAGAAGATGATTTCTAAACATTATCAGAATGCATGGACATTTTCAAAGGGGGCCTTAATTTCTACACCTTGTGATCCTCGAGCCCAAGGCTAGTAGTTACAAATCTTTCTCAAAAAAAAATAACTCCTGACCATTTTTTTTTTGAAACCGTTCTCTTCTCCCCCGTGCGTCCCCTCCCCTGTCGTCCCCCTCCCCCGCCCGACCGTTCCCCCCCTCCCCGGCGGATCCCCCCTCCCCGGTAGATCCCCCCCCTCCGGCTCCGGCACCCCCCCCCGCGCAGCCCCGCCCCTCCCCCTCTCCCCTCCGGCTCCGGCCCCCCCCCCCCCCCCCCCGCGCGAATCCCCTCCCCCCGGCTCCGGCAACCCCCCCCCCCCCGCACGCAGCCCCTCCCCCTGCGGCGCCCCCTCCCGTCCCCGACCGGCTCCAGCGCCCCCCCCCCCCCCCCCCCCCCGCGCGCAGCCCTCCCCGACCAGCTCCGGCGGCCCCCTGCGGCGCCCCCTCCTGTCCCCGACCGGCTCCAGCGCCCCCCCCCCCCCGACCGATCAGTTTTAAACTTTAAATCAAAAATTATGTTGACACAAATTTTAGGATCGCACCCAAACTTTTAAATGGTATCCCTTGACACCATCCAACTGTGGGCGGGCCGCAGCTGCCTCAGACTTTTACCGTCCCGCCCAAACTTTTCGGGTTGTGTTCGCCCGCTTGGCCATCTTAATTAATCACCTTTATGACGGCCAATCCTTCGCAAGTGGTTAACTTTTAATCACATCCACCCACGACAACTTTAGTACCAACCATCCCTTGAGTTGGTGGCATCCTTTCGGAACGTACTTGATTTTTATTGATTGTTTTTTTGCAAATAACCTCTCAAAAGGTTGTATATTTGCAAAAACCTCATTAACAATAGATATTGGCTAATAACCGCCAATATATTTACACTGCATATAATTATTAATCCCTTGATTTGGTAAACCTACGGGGGTATATATTTCTGTATCTTAATCATAAATGGTGATACGGTATGCTGCTCCGCCGACAACAAACTATATAGATTGACGGTTTTAAAAAGTGCAAAACAAAATAAGGGGCGATCGAATGGTATCCGGCGTGTCTTGAGTGCCGCGGCACCCGCGATCAGATGGCACCTAAGCATGTTTTGGTTTTCTAAATATCCGAACTGTTACAGTCCGCTACCAACAGACAGTAGATTATATCATGTCCCCTTAATCATATATGACACCGCCTGCCTAATTCAAGTGTGAACCCGACTCAATATCACCACCGCCTGCCTAATTCAAGTGTGAACGTGACTCAAAATCAAATGCAAGATCACTAAATCCGACATGACTTTTTTTCTGCTATCGTTCCAAATTTTACTCACTTCTACACCTACCGCGGATTCTCTGAGTTTGCATAGTAATGATCGAGTCCGGCTAGAACACGTCTCTCATTCTGTCTTCAATCATGACTAGAGCCGTGCCCCCGGCACTATACATTTTTGGAAACTAGGGCCCATAAAAGAGACAGAACATTGACTTCCCCATGTTGTGAGGTACATAACTACTCCTTAAACTCTAATATCACTTCCGTCCTCGACCAGTCGCTGACTTAAGCATCGGAAGGTTGTCTTAAGGCACTCCATCCCGGTTGAGTTTTTGTGCAGGAGAATCACATGCTTCAGCTTTTGGCGACACCACCCGATTCCCTGTGCATCCTTACTCCTCCTCGTCTACCTCCATCAAGCACCCACTGAGGGATCCACGCTCGACACTCCACGCTCAATCCGCTGCTCACGTTGTGTCACGCCCCGAACAAGGCGGAAATATCAAGGCGTGAACAGTTATACGAGCAGGTCGATCAAGAGACTCAGATGATGAGTATGAACAACAAATGATAAAATCATATCTTTATTTCATAATCTGACATTTCTAACAAATATCCTTCAAGGACTTTCAATACTATTCAAACTCAATACATTCATTTTCTAAGTAGACAGAATGGGAAAGAATGTACTAAAAACTATCAGCACTCTCGTCACTCCAGCCCATTCCCATCATCTTGGGGATTTCCTAAAAATTAACAACAACACACAGGGTGAGCTAGAAAGCTCAGTAGGACTTATATCTCTTTACCAGGTCACTTTAAGTAATTAGCATTTTGAATCATCTATATGCTCTCGAAATAAAACAAGTAACAAGTGTAGTAGAGAACAAGATCATAAAGTCAGAACTTTAAGAATAGATATTGTAGAATTCAAGTGTAAGCATGAAGATCAATAATAAGTATATAATTGTAAATTTGACCATGTAACAAGAATATTAATACATTTGGTCAAAAATATCATGTATAAGAAGTCAAGCATGTGATGAGTCAAGCATATAATAAGTGAATTGTCTAGTTAATTTTACATGTTAGTTGGTACAATGCCACACCTGATCATTCAACTCCCTCGGGCACAAGTACTTTCAGGCTTTGCTCGCCTAGGACCAAACTAGGACCCCATGTTTGCCAGGCATTTAGTGTTCAGGTGGACAAAGAGTCCCATGTAATTTTCAGAACAATTCATTTAAAATATGGCAAATCTGAGTTTCAAGAAAAGCTTATGAAGCGTAGTATAGCACACAACTAGACATTTAGTTATGGAGGATTCTGGAGGTGGCCCCTACAGGCTCAAGAGGTGGCTCCCATCATGTAGCACTCTGCGCCATTCTAACCTCAAGAGGTGGCTCCCATAACGTAACACTTTGTCCCGCATAGCACTTAGCTTCTACACTCCCAAATGATAGTTTATGGCTAAAGTACAGATCTAGCAAAATTTTCATTTCCAAGGACATGTAATACGAAGAACAAAAGAAGTTTATAAGAGAAGTTCAAGATGATTTAAGGCATCATGTTCAACGACATTAAAACAATAAAGAGAATGAATTACCAGTTAAAGCATGATCAGCTCTCATGGAAAATCTTGTAAATAGGTTTAGATCAAGTTTTTTCATAGTCGGGTGCTTAGCAGGAAACTAAAGAGATCATGGCCAGGTAAGAGGTGGGACAATGGGAGGTTCTCCTCGCATTCGCAAGGTCCTAATTAAATAACCACTTATCAACTTAAAGCGTTTGCCCGTGGACCTCTAGCCTTAGACACCGGTCTTTCTTGGTAAACTTGTTAGCTACACGATTTGTCAGAAATACGGAAACACGTAAATCGAACGGAAATCATTCTTACATATTCTAACATATTCATTTGTGAAAGAATTTCAATGAAGGAAAAGACATTGAAAAAAGATATCAAACTTTCAGATAGAGCTTAAATGAAATAAACAGGGTCAATCATACATAGGAATTTTACGAAAATTAGAGCATAGTTGTTTGAACAAATAACGATAGCTTTACGAGTTCATTCACCTAGTCATTTCTTTCTCGATAGTATTTTTAAGGCAAGAACATGATTTTAAAATTTAAAATTCAAGTTTTGAAATAACACACATAAACGAGGTAAATCGAACACATCGGTCTTAACGCAGTTGTCGCGTTCAAGTCACGGTCCATGTGTGGATCCGCGATCTGAGACAGAAAATAGAAACTCGTTTTTACAATGAAAACTCTAATTTTTTGACTTTAAATCTCAAAATAAGTCACAAATACATGATCATGAAAAAATTACATAGAATCGAAATACTCATGCAAAGGAACATATATGAAGATCTAATTAAGTTTTGCCTGAGAGAAAACCTACCTAGTTGAAGATCAAAGAGGAAGAAGAACAAGAACGAAGAATATTTCGAACACTTCTCCAAACTTCAAGCTTTCCTCCTCTCTACAACCAGCAATTCCCCAATAGATTTGTGCTTTAAGTAGGGAAGATCCCAGCTCTATTTATAGGCTGAATCCTATAATTATTTTATTACCCATTTAATTCTAAGTCAATTTTCACCTAATTAATCTATTCCACCAACCCATGTTACTATTACATCAAACCGTGTTAAAAATAAATTCCAACATGTGAATGTTGAAATAAATCTCTCTCCATGACATAACCAATGACCTCATCTATTCAATGATGTAAGAAATGACATCATCCACTAATTAGGATTAAATTAGAGCTAATAAATCTCTCTTAAATTAGATGCTACAGTACTGCTACAGTACCGACGTCTTCGCCTTCTCAGAATCGTGCTGTGTATCTCGTCGTTCGCGTTAAGACGTGGGATAGGGTTCACATTTATGTATTCTATACTTTAAGGACATAAAAGAAAAATACTCATAATTTATTTTATTTTCATCTTTTATGATTCCTTTTCGCATATAAATGTATATATACAATTCTAAGTTGCTACATCATCCTCCACTTAAAAAGAATTTGGTCCTCCAAATTCACATGATTCATTACAAAATAAGAAGAGTACCAACAATACTAATATGAAAATAACTCTAGATACTTCTTCTTAATCGCATCCTCTAATTCTCAAGTGGCTTCTTCTTGTCCACGACAGCTCCATTGGATTTTATCCATTGGTATTGCTCTATTCCTTAGTTGATGTAATTTCTGGTCTATTATCTTGATGAGTTTCTCTTCATAAGTTAAATCCTTTTGCAGTGCCAGATCAACATGTTGGATCACATGCGAAGGATCGGAGACTTACCTTCTCAGCATCGACACATGAAAAACATCATGCACTCCTACCAATTTCGGGGGTAATGCTAGTATGTATGCTACTTCTCCAACTCTATCAAGGATCTCAAAAGGACTAATAAATCTCAGACTTAACTTTCCTTTGACTTCGAATCTTTGGATTCCTCGAGTAGGTGATACCTTTAAGAAGACATGGTCACCGATTTGAAATTCTAGATCTCTTCTTCTATTAACTCTTTTATCGGGATTGGGTAATTTTTAGTCGGTCCCTAATCAAAGAGGAAGAAGAACAAGAACGAAGAATATTTCGAACACTTCTCCAAACTTCAAGCTTTCCTCCTCTCTACAACCAGCAATTCCCCAATAGATTTGTGCTTTAAGTAGGGAAGATCCCAGCTCTATTTATAGGCTGAATCCTATAATTATTTTATTACCCATTTAATTCTAAGTCAATTTTCACCTAATTAATCTATTCCACCAACCCATGTTACTATTACATCAAACCGTGTTAAAAATAAATTCCAACATGTGAATGTTGAAATAAATCTCTCTCCATGACATAACCAATGACCTCATCTATTCAATGATGTAAGAAATGACATCATCCACTAATTAGGATTAAATTAGAGCTAATAAATCTCTCTTAAATTAGATGCTACAGTACTGCTACAGTACCGACGTCTTCGCCTTCTCAGAATCGTGCTGTGTATCTCGTCGTTCGCGTTAAGACGTGGGATAGGGTTCACATTTATGTATTCTATACTTTAAGGACATAAAAGAAAAATACTCATAATTTATTTTATTTTCATCTTTTATGATTCCTTTTCGCATATAAATGTATATATACAATTCTAAGTTGCTACATCATCCTCCACTTAAAAAGAATTTGGTCCTCCAAATTCACATGATTCATTACAAAATAAGAAGAGTACCAACAATACTAATATGAAAATAACTCTAGATACTTCTTCTTAATCGCATCCTCTAATTCTCAAGTGGCTTCTTCTTGTCCACGACAGCTCCATTGGATTTTATCCATTGGTATTGCTCTATTCCTTAGTTGATGTAATTTCTGGTCTATTATCTTGATGAGTTTCTCTTCATAAGTTAAATCCTTTTGCAGTGCCAGATCAACATGTTGGATCACATGCGAAGGATCGGAGACTTACCTTCTCAGCATCGACACATGAAAAACATCATGCACTCCTACCAATTTCGGGGGTAATGCTAGTATGTATGCTACTTCTCCAACTCTATCAAGGATCTCAAAAGGACTAATAAATCTCAGACTTAACTTTCCTTTGACTTCGAATCTTTGGATTCCTCGAGTAGGTGATACCTTTAAGAAGACATGGTCACCGATTTGAAATTCTAGATCTCTTCTTCTATTAACTCTTTTATCGGGATTGGGTAATTTTTAGTCGGTCCCTAATCAAAGAGGAAGAAGAACAAGAACGAAGAATATTTCGAACACTTCTCCAAACTTCAAGCTTTCCTCCTCTCTACAACCAGCAATTCCCCAATAGATTTGTGCTTTAAGTAGGGAAGATCCCAGCTCTATTTATAGGCTGAATCCTATAATTATTTTATTACCCATTTAATTCTAAGTCAATTTTCACCTAATTAATCTATTCCACCAACCCATGTTACTATTACATCAAACCGTGTTAAAAATAAATTCCAACATGTGAATGTTGAAATAAATCTCTCTCCATGACATAACCAATGACCTCATCTATTCAATGATGTAAGAAATGACATCATCCACTAATTAGGATTAAATTAGAGCTAATAAATCTCTCTTAAATTAGATGCTACAGTACTGCTACAGTACCGACGTCTTCGCCTTCTCAGAATCGTGCTGTGTATCTCGTCGTTCGCGTTAAGACGTGGGATAGGGTTCACATTTATGTATTCTATACTTTAAGGACATAAAAGAAAAATACTCATAATTTATTTTATTTTCATCTTTTATGATTCCTTTTCACATATAAATGTATATATACAATTCTAAGTTGCTACATCATCCTCCACTTAAAAAGAATTTGGTCCTCCAAATTCACATGATTCATTACAAAATAAGAAGAGTACCAACAATACTAATATGAAAATAACTCTAGATACTTCTTCTTAATCGCATCCTCTAATTCTCAAGTGGCTTCTTCTTGTCCACGACAGCTCCATTGGATTTTATCCATTGGTATTGCTCTATTCCTTAGTTGATGTAATTTCTGGTCTATTATCTTGATGAGTTTCTCTTCATAAGTTAAATCCTTTTGCAGTGCCAGATCAACATGTTGGATCACATGCGAAGGATCGGAGACTTACCTTCTCAGCATCGACACATGAAAAACATCATGCACTCCTACCAATTTCGGGGGTAATGCTAGTATGTATGCTACTTCTCCAACTCTATCAAGGATCTCAAAAGGACTAATAAATCTCAGACTTAACTTTCCTTTGACTTCGAATCTTTGGATTCCTCGAGTAGGTGATACCTTTAAGAAGACATGGTCACCGATTTGAAATTCTAGATCTCTTCTTCTATTAACTCTTTTATCGGGATTGGGTAATTTTTAGTCGGTCCCTAATCAAAGAGGAAGAAGAACAAGAACGAAGAATATTTCGAACACTTCTCCAAACTTCAAGCTTTCCTCCTCTCTACAACCAGCAATTCCCCAATAGATTTGTGCTTTAAGTAGGGAAGATCCCAGCTCTATTTATAGGCTGAATCCTATAATTATTTTATTACCCATTTAATTCTAAGTCAATTTTCACCTAATTAATCTATTCCACCAACCCATGTTACTATTACATCAAACCGTGTTAAAAATAAATTCCAACATGTGAATGTTGAAATAAATCTCTCTCCATGACATAACCAATGACCTCATCTATTCAATGATGTAAGAAATGACATCATCCACTAATTAGGATTAAATTAGAGCTAATAAATCTCTCTTAAATTAGATGCTACAGTACTGCTACAGTACCGACGTCTTCGCCTTCTCAGAATCGTGCTGTGTATCTCGTCGTTCGCGTTAAGACGTGGGATAGGGTTCACATTTATGTATTCTATACTTTAAGGACATAAAAGAAAAATACTCATAATTTATTTTATTTTCATCTTTTATGATTCCTTTTCGCATATAAATGTATATATACAATTCTAAGTTGCTACATCATCCTCCACTTAAAAAGAATTTGGTCCTCCAAATTCACATGATTCATTACAAAATAAGAAGAGTACCAACAATACTAATATGAAAATAACTCTAGATACTTCTTCTTAATCGCATCCTCTAATTCTCAAGTGGCTTCTTCTTGTCCACGACAGCTCCATTGGATTTTATCCATTGGTATTGCTCTATTCCTTAGTTGATGTAATTTCTGGTCTATTATCTTGATGAGTTTCTCTTCATAAGTTAAATCCTTTTGCAGTGCCAGATCAACATGTTGGATCACATGCGAAGGATCGGAGACTTACCTTCTCAGCATCGACACATGAAAAACATCATGCACTCCTACCAATTTCGGGGGTAATGCTAGTATGTATGCTACTTCTCCAACTCTATCAAGGATCTCAAAAGGACTAATAAATCTCAGACTTAACTTTCCTTTGACTTCGAATCTTTGGATTCCTCGAGTAGGTGATACCTTTAAGAAGACATGGTCACCGATTTGAAATTCTAGATCTCTTCTTCTATTAACTCTTTTATCGGGATTGGGTAATTTTTAGTCGGTCCCTAATCATCTGGATATTTTGAGTAGTATCTTAAATCATATCAGGAGCTACTAACTGCTTCCCCCCAATCTTATCTCAACATATGGGTGATCTACAACTTCTACCATATAAAGCTTCAAAAGGTGCCATTTGAATACTTAATTGGTAGCTATTATTGTAGGAAAACTCAATCAATGGTAAATGCTCATGCCAAGTACGACCAAAGTCTATCATATAAGCTCTAAGGATATCCTCTATGATTTGATTAGTTCTCTCTGTCTGACCATCTATTTAGGGGTGAAAAGTTGTATTAAAATTTAATCTCGTCCCCAGAGAAGATTGTAATCCCTTCCAAAAGTGAAAAGTAAATCTAGGATCTCTATCAGAAATTATAGATGAAGGAATACCATACAATCTTACCACTTCTTTGATGTATAAAGTTGCATATATATTCACCGTCCACTTACTTTTGATAGGTAGGAAGTGAGCAGACTTGGTTAATCGGTCTACTATTACCTAGATTACATCAAGTCCTCTTCTAGTATTGGGCAATCTCATAATGAAATCCATACCAATGCTTTTCCACTTCCACTTTGGTATCTCTAGAGGTTTCAATTTACCAGCAGGTCTAAGACGTTCTGCCTTTACCTATTGACATGTCATACAACGGCTCATAAACTCAGCCACTTCTCTTTTCATATTTGGCCACCAAAAATTTCTTTTCAAATCTTGGTACATTTTAGTGGCTCCTAGATGAATGGTATATCTAGATTGGTGTGCTTCTTCTATTATCTTCTTCTTGATTTTGTCACTATCAGGCACACAAATTCTTCCTTGGAATAATAATATCTCATCATTAGCCAGTTGAAAATCAGGCCTTTGGCTCAAATTTTTCATAATTTCAACTAATAAAGGATCGTTACCTTGTTGCTCTTTTATTTCAGAGAACATATTAGGTTGTACCCTTATATTGGCAATCAAGACTCGTTCCTCCTTTAGTTCCACATTTAAATTTAATCTTATAATTTACTCCAATAATCACCATTCATTTCTCATCAAACTTGATAATAGAGCCCTCGGCTTTCTACTAAGAGCATCAGCCACAGCATTGCCTTTTCCAGGATGGTATTGAATAGAAAAGTCAAAATCTTTCAAATATTCTAACCATCTTCTTTGTCTCTTGTTGAGCTCCTTCTGAGAAAATAGATATTTTAAACTCTTATGGTCTGAATGGATAATGAACTGCTCACTATATAAATAATACCTCCATATCTTAAGAGCAAAGACTACTACCACCAATTCTAGATCATGCACAGGATAATTAACTTCATGAGTCTTCAGTTGTCTAGATGCATAGGCTATCACCTTGCCCTGTTACATTAGTACGTACACAACCTAGACCAATTCCTGAAGCATCAGTATATACCTCGAATCCTCCCCCCGCAAGAGGCAGAGTAAGAACAGGTGTAATTGTCAAGCACTCCTTTAGAGTTTGAAAACTCTTCTCACATTCTTCAGCCCACACATAAGAATTTTCCTTCCTTATTAATCTAGTCAATGGCATAGCAATTTTAGTGAAGTCTTTGATGAATCTCATATAGCAACTAGCCAATCCTAGAAAACTTTAGATTTCGGTTACATTTGTAGGCCTTTCCTAATTATTAACAGCTTCTACCTTTGAAGGATCAACAGAAATACCTTCCTTAGAGATCACATGACCAAGAAATAAAACTTCTTCCAACCAGAACTCACATTTGCTCAATTTAACATATAATTGATTCTCATTTAATATCTGAAAGGCAATCCTCAAATGTGCTTCATATTCTTCCTTGGTTTTGGAGTAGATCAATATATCATCGATATAATACCACCATAAATTGATCTAAATAGGGTCTAAATAGACTATTCATGAGATGCATAAATACGGCATGTATATTAGTCAGCCCAAAAGGTATGACAACAAATTCATAGTGTCCATATCTACTCCCGAATGCTGTCTTATAAATATCTTCTTCCTTGATTCTCCGTTTATGATAACCAGGCCTGAGGTCAATCTTGGAGAAATAATGAACTCCAGAGATTTGATCAAATAATTCATCAATTCTAGGCAGAGGATACTTATTCTTGATAGTCAATTGGTTCAACTACCTATAATCAATGCATAACCTCATAGATCCATCTTTTTTCTTCACAAATAGAACATGTCCTCCCCAAGGTGATGTACTAGGTCTAATGAATCCCTACTCTAACAATTCCATCAATTGCTCTTTTAATTCCTTCAACTCAGTAGGTGACATTTTATAAGGAGTTTTGGATACAAGGACTGCTCTTGGTATCAAATCAATTGAGAATGAAACTTCTCTCTCAGCTGGTATGCCAGGTAACTCCTCGGGAAATACATCAGGATATTCCCTAACAACAGAGATTTCTTCCAAAATTGGCTTCTTGGGTTCAGTTATAAGGACAGAAGTCAAGAATACAATACATCTTTTCTTCATCATTTTTCAAGCTAGAAGGGCAGAGATAAGAAGAGG
Organism: Amorphophallus konjac; assembly: GCA_022559845.1. NCBI lineage: Eukaryota > Viridiplantae > Streptophyta > Magnoliopsida > Alismatales > Araceae > Amorphophallus > Amorphophallus konjac. The sequence goes on from CM040122.1 coordinate 275,259,060, forward strand.
GTGTCTATGATGGCTATTTCTAGTGAAAGAGAGTCCAGGGTTGATGAGTGGTATGAGAGGATCTAGAGGGGGGTGAATAGATTCTGGTGGGGACACCGGACTCACCGGACCCGTCACACGGAGCCAACGCTGCACCGCCCCAACACCACCGAGCTTGTGGCATGGAGATTCGGCGTCCCGAGTATGTATTTTATTTGGGTGTATTTTAGTTGTATTGTGGTGGTATTGTATTATTAACCACTAGTCATATTTTATTTTATGTTGGCCAATAGTCAAAGGTTGATTGTTGTATTTTATTTTATTAGGCCAAATAGTCGAGACCTAGTTGAAATGTCTAGGGGTATTCTTGTCCTAGTGTAATATGGCCTTTCCTATATAAAAGAGGCCAGTATATCATTTTATGCATAGATTGAATGAAAGAAGAAGTTTGTACGTGAGAGAGTTTTCCCTCTTCTTGCCTCCCTTCCCTCTAACTCCTTTGTGAGAAGAGAGTGATTGCCCGGTGAGAGACCGTCCGGTGTGAGACCGAGCTGCACGAGGCAGTGGTTATCCCATCACTTTCGTATTTTCGGAGTGCCAACGATCTCTTCCACGTCGCCGCTTGGTATCAGAGCCCAACAACGGTGTCTTCGTCAACCCCGGCGTCCGCGTTGTTCCCCTCCACAATGTGATCGGCACAGTACGTAAGAGAAAAAAAAGAGTGAAAGAGAAGGGGAGACAACGGAGGGAAAAGAAAAGTGAAAAAAAAATCCTGACCCTCCTTTCTTTCGGTTGCCAGAAGTGAAAAAAAAAACACAGTAGAAGACATCTCTCTCGGTTGAGAGAGAGAGAGAGTGAAAAAAAATCACGTTCGCGGGCTGGGCATCGTCGCCCGTGCCCAGGTTCAAACCCCCCCGACCGTAATGGCCGTCTTCTTCCCACCGCGACACCGCCCGCCGCCGCCAGCATCCGCCCGCGTCGCTTGCCCGCCGCCGCCCGTTGCCGCCTCTGCCTCCCGCGTGTGCCCGCGTGTGCCCACGTACTCTCGCGTCGCGTGAGAGCCCGCCCGGAACGTGCGCCCGCCCATCCCGGCACGTGCGCCCACCCCACCAGCTGGCCGCCCTTCTCGTGTGGACCGCCGCCTTGGCTGACCTCTCTCCCACGTGGACCGCCGCCTTGGCTGAGCTCTCTCCCGCGTAAGACGCGCTTACACGCGCGTTGAAGCCCTCCTTTGCTACCCAAGTGGAAAAGTTTGAAAAAAAAAGAAAGAGAAGATTGATTGGGGTGTTAAATATATATGTATATTATATATATATCAGGGATATATATATATATAATTTAATAGTTATATATCTATATCTATATATATTTCATTTGATTAAACTATTGATTATGGCACCCGAGTCCACAACGACGGCTCGACCAGCGCCAGGGTGACATGGTCGACAGGCAGTCCATGATTTACGGAGTGTGAGTGACTGTGAGTCTCCCTACGTAGAGAAATTCTGAATTAATTTATTCTCCTACGTGAAAAATTTAATTAAGAGGTTTTGTAATAATTGCACCCTCCCTACGTGGAGTGAATTTGTTGTAACCGTTCAAGCTTCGTCGATGACGTGCAGATACGCACGTCCCCACTCGCCTTCGTCTCCGGTTGGAGCTAGACTTTTCAGTCCAGCTAGGTGCGTGCTCCAAACACTTGCTCATTAGTATCTTTATCAATTGTCACGCGATGAAGTGAGAGAGAGCCTGACCCATGCAACCTATCTCCTGAGTGCATTACTGTGGATGGAAAGAGAGAGCTTGTATGATCCCATCCTTAAGCCCTAGAACTGTCACATTAGGGCACCGTAATTGTCAGGAGGTAGTTCCACAACTACTTCGCCTACGGAGGAGCAACTCTCCCAGGTCGGTCCCTTCACGAATCAAATTGACCCTTTGCATATTAGCCAACAAGAAGGTCTGAACCGTGCTAATCTTCAGTCCTAGGATTGCATCATTTAGGTCCGAGCTCGTGCATACCAAATTGGTCTAGGAATTCATCAGGCCGTCTAGAGCGTGTTTTAGCACTACAATCACCCATGGCTCAGGATAGCGTGAATACTATGTTAGCCCAGCTCGAGCAGAATCTTATGGCCCAATTTGAAGCATCTATAGGCCAATTGCGAGCGGAGCTAGATGATAGGATCCGAGCCTTAGAGGATCATGTGAAGGGAGAGGAAGGAAGGATGAATGGTCGCGGAGATCCCATCGCCAACCATAGAGAAGAGAGAGACCGAGTCCCCCTGAATTAGGCTCCTCGAGGTAGAGAGGAAGATGATCGTGCGTCTCGCGGAAGAGACCACGACGATGAGGAGATCATCCTACGGAACATCAAGATAGACGCTCCCAGTTTTGATGGGTCCCTAAGTCCCACCACATACCTTGATTGGGAGATCATGATGGATCAATACATTGATTGGCATCACCAAATGACCCATGCTATAAGGGTGAGGTTTGCCAAAATGAAACTCCTAGGTCAAGCCAAGACCTACTGGTGTAATGTTGAGAATCTCCTGGCAAGGAGACGAGAGGAGCGCATCAACACATGAGAAGAAATGAAGGAGAAACTTAGGGAGAAGTATCTGCCACCATCCTACCATCAGCGTCTTTTAGACCAATGGTAGAAACTCACCCAAGATGGGAAGTCTGTAGATGAATACATTGCCAAGTTCGATGAATTCTTCCTTCGGAGTCATGTCATGAAGGATGCCTCTGTCACCCTCTCACGGTTTAGGGCTGGCCTACATGAGCGCATTCAGCGGGAACTATTCTTACAAGAGGTTAACACCCTCGAGCGCGCCTACCAGGTTGCTCGAGATGTTGAGCGATTTCAAAGAGTGGTCCCACTTCAGGTTTCCACCTACCGCCAACCTGAACCCCGAAACCCCATGACCCACTATCCTGAGAGGCCTGGCCCTTCCACTTCCTATGTCCCCACTGCTACCTCACTTCGGGCCATTGCCCCTATTGTTCCTTTCATAAGGAACCCCTTACCTGCACCTGCTGCTGTTCCCAAGCTGGAGTACACTCCGCCAACTGATAGGAGGGATGACAAGGGAAAGGGAGCCATCCCTAGCACTTCCCAATTAGTCCCTATCTCAGGGATTCGCTACTTTAGGTGCCATAACCTAGGGCATGTTGCCACCAATTATCCCACCTGAGCCTTGGTCATCACTGACCCTCAGCCTATGGAGCTTCTACCTCAGGAAGGAGAAGACATTGAGAGATATATGGCTGATCCTGACCTCATCGCCCAGTTTGAGAAAATGGATATAGGATTTGATGGCACGCATGTCGAGTACATGCAGGTTGGAGATATTGCCGAGAGTTCTAGCCAGGGAAGATTGGTTGTAGTTCGCTGCATCTTAACACACTCCCAAGATGATGACTGACATCGAACCTCCATCTTCCAAACCTACATCATGGTGAAATCTCAACCCTATAAGGTGATCTTTGACAACGGGAGCTGTATCAATGCAGTCTCTTCAGACTTTGTCTCCCGTCTAGGTCTACCTACACACCCTCATCCTAGGCCATACAACGTGGCTTGGGTTGATGACACTTCTATCCCAGTCACCACATGCGTCATTCCCATTCAGTTCCAGTCCTACCAAGGATAGATTTTATGCGATGTAGTGCCTATGAAGGTCGAGAGCATCATCTTAGGACGACCATGGATCTATGATGTAAACCTTACTACATTTGGTTGATCTAATCAGCATTCCTTCTCCCACAACGAGAATAAGATTCAGTTATATCCGGTACCCCCAAAGGTGACCTAGGGAAATAGTTCCACCTCCACCCCCACTGGAACCCCCAAGGTTCAGGAGAGTCCCCGAACTCACAATGAAGGGAAACTTCTCATTCCCTCTTCTCATGCACCTATCACACCCGTTCCTAAGGCCCCTAAGGTTGGTCATGACCCAGTTAGGCGCCTTAACTTCATAAATGTCCGTGAGCTAAACAGAGAGGTTGCTGAGGGTGCCCCCTGTTTGGGCTGTTGTCATTACCATCACACCCGAGGAGTCCCAAGTCTCAATCCCAACTGAAGTCGAAGCAATCCTGCAGAACTTCCAAGACATCTTCCCTGAAGACTTGTCCTCTAGACTCCCTCCCATGCGTGATGTACAACACGCCATTGACCTTGTCCCCTGGTCCACCCTACCCAACCTTCCCCATTACAGACTGAACCCCAAGGGGCATGTTGAGCTCCAAAGAATTGTTGAGGACCTTAATTTTTTTTTTGGAAAACCCTACCTAGAAGTATTTTGGAGAATGAGCCCAAAAAGGAGCATTCCCAACATACCACTAGGAGGTTAATTTTATTAATGAGTGAACAAAAAATGAGAAAAATTACAAGATTCAGACGCTAGGCAAACCTAGCTTATCCAGTCGGGCAGCACCCTGAACATTTTTTGGGAGCTCGTGATAAGAAAAGAAAATATTACATTTATTTAGGCAAGCTAGTGAAGCTAATGAATCTGCAACATTATTGGCTTCTCTATATATGTGAAGTAAGGAATCCCAATGTGAGAGCATATCCCAAATTTCTCTGATATAGGAAAGAATGGCCCATGGACAATTAATCTGCTTACTAACAGCTTGCACCAGAACCTTGGAGTCACATTCAATCAACGCAGATGTGTATTGATGGTGGAAAGGTATTTTAGGCCATCGAGGAGAGCTCTAGCTTCAGCGACAATACTTGAGCTGGGACCATAGTAGTGAGAAAAAGCTAGAAGAATGTTTCCTTTAGAATCCCTAATAACTCCTCCCCCACCAACAATTCCTGAGTGCTTACATGCCCCATCAGTGTTAAGCTTGAGATATGGCCATGGAGGACATAACCATTTAACTGCCATAAGTTGAGGATTCCTTTTGTTGACAACCTGAATACCAAATTGAGTGAGAATTTTCCTCTTGCTGGAATGAGTTTCTTTGAGACCAGATAAATCACATATTTCCTTTGTTTGAGCTTTAATCTTATGTAGCATGCAATTCTTAGTTATGGTCCGGCCTTCATACTTGGCCATATTTCTGGCAGACCACAGTTCCCACATAGTATAGCCAATTGATGCCAATGAAAAGAGACCATACATGGATTTAGAGCTGCTATGTGAAACCGATTTCAGTATCCTTGACTTAGCAGAATTACCATCTAACAGTAAACCTGAGCTTTGGAGAGATGACCATATAAAGACAGCATTGTCACTGCTGATGAATAGATGATTTAATGTTTCCTCTTGAGACTGTTGGCAGCAGTAACATTTAGAACATAAGTTTATTCCAAGCACCTGTACATTAGAGTCCGTGGGGAGGCAGTTATTGATGATTTTCCACCGAAAAATTGATATCTTGGTAGGCAGCTAGGTGGACCAGAGTAGTTTCCAAGGCAGGTTTAACTGAGTCTGGTTAAGGTTGCAAGCATGTTTATAGAGGGAGGAAACCATATATTTACCTGAGTGTGACAAGCTCCAGGCTTCCTTGTCGGCATATGAGGAAAATGTAGTATTCCTGATTGCTTTAGTAACTTCAGATGGCAGGAAATTTTCAATGAACTGTTTTACTTCAGCAGTCAGGTGCAGTATACAGTCTTTAACAGAAGCCTTTGTGTTGTTGATAAGTTCAGCAGGAACAAAGGAAACCAGGGGTTTATTACCTAGCCAGGTATCATACCAGAAGTTAGCAGAATTTCCATCCCCAAGGATAATTCTTTTATGTTGTAATATGAAGCTTTTGGCAAGAGACCAGGATCTTCGGCTATGACCTTTCATGTTTCTGAACTTTACATCCATAAGATGATTGCCTCGAAAGTATTTAGCTCTAAAGTAATTTGCCCACAAGGAGTTAGTATGCATGGCCCTCCAAAGCATTTTGACTCTGAATGCTATTTCCATTTGCCAAAGGGACATGATTCCCAGGCCACCGTGACTGACTGACCTGCATATGGCTTTCCAAAATTTCCAATGGTGTTTATTACCATGAGAAGATTCACCCCAGAAGAAATTTGCAAAACATCTATCAATAGCCTGATGAGTTCCAGAAAGAAGGGGAGAAGAAGCCAATGTGTAAATTGGAATTGAAGAAATAACATGTTTGATAAGAATGAGTTTTGCTCCCTGAGATAGCAGCTTAGCATTCCAACCTTGAATTCTACTTTGAATAGCAGAAATGAGGCCAGCAAAATGGGCTTTCTTTTTCCTGCCAAGAACTAAAGGGAAGCCTAAATATTTATGAGGGAAAGAGTGATGAGAAAAACCAGTGATATCTGCAATACGTCTAATTGTGGAAGAATCAGTTTTATGATGGGTGAAGAAACAACTTTTCCCCACATTAATTTGCTGACCCGAAGATCTCTCATAAAGTCTAAGCACCTTGAGAAGATTTCTGACAGAGTTTGCTGTAGCTTTACTGAAGATAATTGTGTCATCAGCAAATAACAAATGAGAGATATTAGGACAACCCCTTGGCCCTGCATACCAACCAATCCGACCAGAATTAAATGAGTCTGTCAGAGATCTGCTAAGTGCTTCTTCAGCAATAATAAATAAAGAAGGAGCAATGAGGTCTCCTTGGTGTAGACCCCATGAGGATTGAAAGAATCCAGCCAGATCTCAATTGACTAACACAGAAAACCAGCAGTTATTTAGCATGTTCTCAATGATACCAGTGAATTGATTGCTGAATCCAAATTTACTCAAAATAGCACGTAGAAAGTCCCATTCTAATCTGTCATAAGCCTTGGCCATATCCAACTTGAACATCACATTACCCCTCTGGTTTTCCTGCCTAATTCATGGACCAATTCTTAAGCAAGGGCAATACTTTCCACAATCTGTCGACCTTTCACAAAGGCAGACTGTTCCATGGATATAATTCTGGGAAGAATGGGTGTCAGCCTGCTATTAAGAATGGTTGAAATGATTTTATAGAAAAAGTTACATAGACTAATTAGTCTATAGTCAGAAATGTCCAGGGCATTGTTCTTCTTGGGGATGTGAGCAACAAGGGTGGCTGTAGCAATTCTTGGAAGAGGTTGCTATTTGATAAAAAATTCCTTTACTACACTGACCACCACACTGGAGATAATAGGCCAAGCCTTTTGGTAGAAAACACCTGTGAACCCATCGGGCCCTGGGGCACTATCAATCGGCATATTAAAGATAGCTTCATATATTTCTGAATCCGAAGGGACAGCACAAAGAAGAGCATTGTCTTCTGAGTTTAATATTCTTGGAATACAAGATAAAATGCTGTTATCAACATAGTGATCCTACGATTGAAAAGCTTTATGAAAATGTGAAACAACAATGCTTTTCATTTCTTCATGATCAGAGGTAATGTTTCCAACTGAATTTCTAAAGTGTGCAATCTGGTTTTTCCTTCTGTTGGCCAGAGTTGTCATGTGGAAAAATTTGTTATTTCTGTCCCCTTCCAATATCCAACGAATCCTAGAATTTTGCCTCCAAAAACATTTCTGCTGAATATATCTGGCAGATAGAAGAGACTTTGCCTCATCCAATTTGATATGATTTGCTTCAGAGTGGTCTATATCATAACAAAATTCTACTTTAGTCACTGCATCTTCGGCTGAAGCAAGGTTCCTATGGACATCACCAAAGACTTGTCTGTTCCAAAGGTTGAGCATTTTCCTTAAATGCTTCAATTATAGATAGAGAGTGGTAATTGAAGAAGATGCAACAGGGCTAGTATGCCAGCAGATGTCAACAACTGAGTGGAAGTTGTCATGCAAAGTCCACATCTTCTGAAAGCATAATCTATTTCGAAACCTTGAAGTATGGAGAGGTTTAATTAAAAGTGGAGCATGATCTAGGGCTTCCCTTGAGAGATGCTCTACAGAGATTGGAAAATGGAGCATTAGTTCATAATTGAAAAGAACTCTATCCAATCTTGCCCATATTCCATTCCTTCCAAGTTGGTTGTTGTGCCAGGTGAACTGAGAACCAGTAAAGCCAACATCCATTAGACCACATGCCAAAACACAGTCCTTAAAATCTGATATAGATGTCATATTAGGCGGGTTGCCCCCTAGTTTTTCATCCATTTCCATGATACAGTTAAAATCCTCTAAAACAATATAGGGGGCAGAAATTTGATTGTATAAAGTAGTCAAGGAATCCCATAGAGACCTTCTTTCAGCAATGAAGCACTTGGCATATACAATAGTCATATAAAAATTAGGCATAAAGGAGTTGGCTTGCAGGATTGTAATTTGCTGGTCATCCCTATTAATGAAGGTAAAATCCAGGGTACCATTCCACAAAATTTCTCAGGGTGAGCAAGAGTCCATGTGATGTTCCTGTCTTGCTCACACCAAAGAAAGATGGCACCTGGCGGATGTGTGTTGACAGTCGTTCCATCAACAAAATCACTATCAAGTATAGGTTTTCAATTCCCCATCTTGATGACATGCTTGACATGATGAGTGGAGCCACCATCTTTTCCAAAATTGACTTGAAGAGTGGCTGCCACCAGGTTAGAATCCGACCAGGGGATAAATGGAAGACAACCTTCAAAACAAAAGAAGGTCTGTATGAGTGGCTCGTCATGTCATTTGGGCTATCCAATACCCCCATCACTTTCATGAGACTTATGATGGAAGTCCTCCGCCCTCTCATTGGTTGCTTTGTTATCGTCTACTTTGACGACATTTTGATCTATAGCCACAACCCTCAGGATCACGTCCAACATTTGAGGGAAGTCTGCGAGACTTTAAGGAGAGAAACTATGTATGCCAACCTACAGAAATGTGAATTCATGACAGACCGGGTCACTTTCCTTGGATTTGTGGTTTCGAGTCAAGGAGTGTATGTGAAGCAATCCAAGGTCCAAGTCTTAGTCGACTGGCCAAAGCCCCAAAATGTCCATGACGTTCGCAGTTTTCATGGGCTAGTCACTTTCTACAGATGCTTCATTAAGGGTTTTAGCACCATTATGGCCCCCATTACAGATTGTATCTGTAAGGAAAATTTTGAGTGGACTAAAGCCGCCTCCCAGGCTTTTCTTATCATAAAGGAGCTCATGACCAAAGCCCCTATTCTCCGCCTACCAGACTTCTCCAAAGTCTTTGAGATATCATGTGATGTATCTGGTGTAGGTATAGGAGGAGTGCTTAGCCAGGAAAGCCACCCTGTGGCTTATTTCAGTGAGAAACTTCATGATACAAAGCTTCGTTACTCTACCTACGATAAGGAGTTCTATGCCATGATCCAAGCTCTCAAACACTTGAGACATTATCTCTTACCTCAAGAGTTTGTCTTATACTCGGTCCACGAGGCCTTGAAATTCCTTAGCTCTCAGAAGGGCTTAAACCCTAGCATGGTCGATGGGTAGAATTCCTCCAGTCCTTCACCTTTGTCCTAAAACATAAGGCTAGAAAAGAGAATAAGGTGGCTGACGCCTTGAGTCGAAGGGTCTCCCTTCTTTCCACTGTTTGGGTAGAGGTCACCAGATTTGACCGCATGAAGGAACTCTATGGAGAGTGTCCAGATTTTGGCCCGCCTACTCTACCTTGTCTGCTGGATCCTCGACAGCATTTGCTAACTATCTACTCCAAGATGGTTTTCTCTTTCGAGGACAGCAACTCTGTGTCCCGAAGACTTCTGTACAGGACTTTCAGATATGAGAAATACATGCTGGAGGTCTTGCTGGTCATTGTGGATGAAACAAGACCATCCATTTTGTGGAGGAGCATTTTTACTAGCCTGGCCTGAAGAAAGATGTGGTCAAAGTTATAGCCCAGTGTCGGACATGCACGATGGCCAAGCAGGTCAAACAAAACACTAGTCTCTACACTCTCTCCCCATTCATGATAGACTGTGGGTTGACGTGAGTATGGATTTCATATTTGGCTTACCTTGTATTGCTCACAAACATGACTCCATCTTTGTTGTAGTTGATCAGTTCTCTAAGATGGCCCATTTCATTGCAAGTTCCAAAACATCTGATGCATCTAGAGTAGCCCACCTTTTCTTTAATAAAGTCGTGCGTCTGCATGGTCTCCCCCAAACTATAGTGTCTGACCGAGATGTCTGGTTCACTAGTTATTTTTGGAAGACACTTTAGCACCTAGTTGGCACTAAGCTCAAATTTTTTACTGCCTATCACCCACAAACTGATGGGCAAATAGATGTCATCAATAGGAGTTTAGGGAACCTTTTGAGGTGTCTTGTAGGGGATTATTCTACCAATTTGGATCTTCTCTTGCCTAAAGCAGAATTTGCATATAATAGCTCTATCAATAGATCTATAGGTATGAGTCCATTTGAGGTTGTGCATGGATACAAACCTAGGAAACCGGTGGATCTCATTCCCCTTCCCATCGAGTCCAGAATTTTCAAATCAATCATGTTGGGTTCGGTGCGTAGATTCAGAGGGGGGTGAATGAATCTCCCCTTAAAAATTTTGCCCAATTAAAAATCTGGTTCGCTAACTAGACAAAACTAGATAACCTGAAGAGCTAATTAAATCTCTCCTTCTTCAGAAGGACAATGACCAATAGCGGAATAACAATATCAAAGGACACTCAATACCACAGTCAAACACATGGTGTGCAATCAAGCCATATCGCCCCTATGCATTCAACTAGCGAAGACAGAAATAAACAAATCAAACCACAATGCAAGAGGAGTTTTTAGGTGGTTCGGTCCTCCAGACCTACATCCACCCCACACTCAACCCGAGTATAGATTACTGCTGACTCACAGCTTGAATCACTGGGCATCACAGCTTGCCTACAAACCGTTGAGCCTTACAGCTTGCTGTCTGAGGTATCCACCTCGCCCGCTGAGCAACACAGCTTGCTGTCTAGTGGAATCCACCACTGCAACCGCTGGGGATTACAGCTTGACCCGTCCAGAGGCAGCACCTCTACAAACGCTGACTAACAGCTTGAAGAAAGGTATAAAATAGAAAACAAAAATAGGAACCAAACAGCAACAGAAAGCTGTATGCGATGAAACTTAATGTGGCTCTCAATAGAGCTGACTGGCCTGGATTTGATCCACGGTCCAGTAAGGACTGATCTTCAGACTGCTCTCCTCTTCTCTCGATCTCACTGTCTCTCCTCTATTTCTTTCTCTTCTTCTGGATCTGCTCAAGCTCTCTATCTCTCACTTTCTCTTCTTTCTCTTCTGCTTCTTCTCTCGTTCTTTTCTTCTTCTCCTCTGCTCTCTGGATCGTGCAGGCTCCTCATTGCTTCTTCTCTTCTATTTCGATCAGACTTCTCCTGAGGAAGAAGCTTCATATATATAGCAGCAGCTAGGGCGTGTTACTTCCACACTTCCCACCCAAAGGCCTCAGTCCACGTGGAAGCATTTCAGCACAGTGGTTCCACGTGTCACGATCAGGGCACTCCTATTATCCTCGGATCACGTGCCTTCATTAAGCTTCACGAAGAGTACCTGTCAGACAGAGAGAAACTTATCAGTTTAATGTCGACACCTTGTACAGACTTTATAGTATGTAATGTGCAGACGTTGTATAGACTTGATGCAGTGTATGCAGCTCACTGATGCAGTGTGTAGACTTTGCAATGTATGGACTTTGCATTGTGTAATGCAGAATGCATCAAGCAAACTATCCACAATGATAATGAGTCCACATGCAGGTCACCAAGCAGTGTATGGACTTAGATGCATGCGACCATGATGTACAGGCTTTGAAGTGTGTAATGCAGAATGCATCAAGTAAAGTATGAACATTACAAATGGATGTATAGACTTTATAAAATGAAGCGCACAAGCCATTGTATAGACTTGGCGTTATGAAGCGCACAAGCCGTTGTATAGACTTGACGAATGAGACGCAACATGAGACGCTCAATGTACAGACTTTACGAATGAGGCGCCCGATGTACAGACTTCACCGATGTACATACTTTGCATAAGATGCTAAGTGAGACAGTGGATGTGCAGACTTCACCGATGTACAGACTTTGCATAAGACGCTAAGTGAGACGCTGAGCTGCCAAGAATGTATAGACTTGCATGAGACACTGCATGAGACGATGAGATGTACAGACTTGCCTGGCCGATGCATAGACTTTATGGTAAGACGCTAGACGCTGTACAGACTTAGCCTCGAGCTGAACTACCGGATGTATAGACTTTGCTCAGTTCAGCTGGTGGATGTACAGACTTGAGATGAATGCATGAACAAGCCGATGTACAAACTTGCCAGTGTATAGACTTTAAGTGCAATGCAAAAGGCTGTACAGACTTTGCTAATTGATGCATGAACCGACGGGGATGTATAGACTTAGCCGATGCAGACAAGTCCGATGTACAGACTTCATGAACAATGCATGCAATGCACTGGACGATGTACAGACTTCCTATATGCTCAAGTCCAATGTATAGACTTGCTAAGATGATGCACCTGAAGAATGTACAGACTTTAACCAAGACATCGTGAGCAACTGGACGATGTACAGACTAATAGTAATGCATGTACACTAAACACAATGAATGGCTCACTGTCATTGTCGCTGTCACTGTGTTGCTATCATCAAAATAAAATATCATATGCTTGTGCCTAAGGGACACAACATTCTCCCCCTTTTTGATGATGGCAACAAAGTGACAGGGTGAGTCACGAAATTAAATTTCTCCCCCTTTGACATGATCAAAAAGAAAGAAAAACAAGAGTGCAAGGTGCAGTATACATGTAGATTTCCCCCTGAATGAATAACTCCCCCTGAATTATTTCTCCCCCTTTGAGAATAGAGATCAGAAAAGTTCTGAAGGCTGAAACCAATTATGATGAAAGGAGATATCAACAAAAACACAGGGATAATCAAGCAATACCTCAATCTGTAAGCACATTGCATTAGATTCAGATGCCGATGAATGGATGAGGAAGAAGGATTTTTATCAGCACACCAAATTCATAAATCTTGATAAATGGATTTCAGACTCTTCAATTATAATAGATTATGAATGATCTTCAACTTACTATCAAGATTTAAGAATGATGAATCCAAAGTTTATCAGAAAAATTCAATACTCATATCTGAAACATCTTTTAATAGAAATGAACCAAACAAAAACTCATCTGATATTCATGTTTAATCTCCCTCCATCTTACTTAATTAAAATTCAATGACTCCTTTAGAAGTTACACAAGATAGTATTGAGATTAAACAGAGATAAATGTGTCTGAACTTGTCTTTAGTTTTTCAGAATTTTCTATTGATCATCACTTATTTCTTGAGCAAGTTTGGTTAAGTCAACACCTTTTTACGTGAGACACAACACGTCTTAGGTGAAGTGACCTAGTTACTCAGTGTGACAACCATATTACCTCTCAAAGAGAACATAGTTAGCAATTTGGAGTGTCTTTTTACATGAGGAGACACCTTGATCAGATGCCAGAATCCCCAGTTACTTAACACAACCATGCCATTGTTCTGCCAGATTTTCAAATATTTTTTATAAGAGAGGTAACTATGGCACTTCATGACATGGGCTTGCTCTATTTCTTTGATGGAGAACCCAGTTTCTCTGTGACCAAAATCATTGCTCTGACCAAGATTTCTTTCAAGTATTTTCAGATTATACAGACATTTCTCAGATCACTTGAAATGTTTAAGAACAATACCAACTACATGTATCTTGACCAAGGAGAGCCATGGTTTTTAAAATTTCAGATTTCAGAAGGTTTTGCATGAAATTTCATGAGATAGTTGGTTAAGATTTATTAAACAAATGATTCAGACACTTTCAAGTCTTTTAGATCAAAACTTAATGAATACATTAGTCTTAAATCAATTTGATTCATCAGACATTCTTAAGCCAGTATAATAGAAGATTCTTCTTTTCAGAATATTTCTGATTTAGGATTAGGGTGCACTGACTAAAATCTTTCCTCATTCAGATGAATCAACATTGACATTGTAGTAAATCAGTGGAGTCAACAAAGCATTTTATTGAGAAAATGGCAGAAATCAATCATGATGAGACGAGGGTTGAACATTAGAACAGTTCAGTTTAGAAATCAATAGCTGAGTCTGGAGTACAGACAGAACAGCTACACAAGTGGAGATAGCAGTGAATTCATATTTGCCAAGAGAATGGATCAGATTGCTGGACAGAAGGAGTTCAAGAGGTGAAGAAGTGATCAAACAGGAATGCTCCCCCTGTCTAGATGCAATGGAATATCCTTTTAGGTTTTTCAAATTTTATGACATGCACTATTCTTCAAATGCAAGCAACAGTCAAACTCCCCCTGACAAGGTGCATGACATGCAATTAAAGCACTGCTCATGATTTTAAAGTTTATGCTCAAGGAGAATTCATGCTTGTTCAACCAGAGAGAGAAACTATCAAATGCATCAAGTTCATTTCAAATTATCAAAAAATTTCAATTAAACACAAATCATATCATTAGGATGCTCAACCATCTCAAACAAGCAATTTTCAAATGATGGAATTTAAACAGTGTTCAGAACTGACCTGAAGAGTAGAATCATGGGGTTTTCCTTTTAGAGTGCCTTGGCTAAATTACCCCTCTTTGTTCATTCTAAGGCACACCTGCAAGTTAGCACACTATTTCGCATGGGCAGGTATCCAAACAGTCTTGGGTCCTGCATTAATAGTGACAGGTGTTCTAAACAGTCTTTTAGCAAAGTTATCATCAAGATCCATCAGGTAACAATTTTTCATGGAATGACCAAACTTTCCACAATATCTACATGATGTAACATTGTTATACTCATGGAATCCATGTGAGTTAGCAAAGAAATTTCTGTTACTTGCATGAAGATTTTGATTTACCATTACCTGCCCACCAGCATTCAGAAGTTCGGTGGCCAGATTTTCCACATTCAAAACATGCAAAAATCTTTTCTTTAAAAGCAGCTTTATTCCTACCAAAAACATTTCTGTTTGCAGGGAATTTGACAAATTCAAAATTAAGTTTCTTTCCCTGTTTATGCCAACAGTGGGCTCTAGTGTGGCCCAGCTTGCCACAACAATAACATTGAATTTTCTTCTTATGACTTGCATGATTTTTAGTCTGAACAGTTCTATCATGCAATTTTCTAGCATTGAAATCATCATGTTTCTTTAGTTTGCAATTGTGCATGAGATGACCAATTCTGTGACAGTAAAAGCACTGAATTCTTTTATTCTGAGCTAAAGAAGATTTCTTAACCTGAGAATTCCTAGCATGAATTCTGTTAAATTTCAGATCATCCTTCTTCATCACAAAACACTCAACCATCTCATGACCAAATTTCCCACAATAGTAACATGACCCCTTTTTAGTATGAGTGTGTGAGAGATCATGTGTCTTGTGTGTAGCTTTCTTTGTACCAGCAGGAGTGTTTTTGTTCTTTTTTTGAGAATTTTCATTCTTTTTCAGTTTTTGAATTTGTTCTGCATATTTGGAATTGACAGTGGATTTTTGATTTCTCTGAGCACTGAATTCGAAGATAGGTACACTAGTTGTGCTGGTTGACTCAAAACTATGCACTAATGAAGTGTGAAGTTTACTGTCAAACCCCATTTTATTAGCTGGGTTAAAGCCTAGACCCTCACGTTGGAAATTAATTTTACAACCAAGGAGCTTATCCAAATTATCCTTTCCACTCACAAATTTTTCAAGAGATTTGTTCAAGTCAGAGATTTCAGATTCAAGTTTTGAAACATTAAGTTCTAGGTTAACAATTTCAGTTTCATAGGAAATGACCTGGTTATGCAGCGCATCATTCAGACTTTTCAAAGTTTCATTTTCCTGTTTGAGTTTGAGTTGATTTTCAAATTGATTTCCATCAACAACACACTTTCCTTTTTCTAGAGCACGCAGTCTCTCTGACAGAGCAGTGTTTAACTGCTTCAACTCTTCATTCCCCTTTTGTATCAGTTTCAATTGTTCATTTTCATATTTCAAATTTTGGATTTGTTCAGCAGAATTTCCGTCATTAGTAATGGAGCTTAGCTGTTCTATTAGAGCTTCTTCTCTCTGTTCATTTTTCAAACTTTTATTGAGCAATTCATTATTCTCATCTCTTAATGAGGCAACTAGTTCCTTATACCATTCAAGATCAAACTGAAGACTCTCATTGACTTCTTTCAGATATGAGCAATCCTTGCAAGCAGATTCACATGTTATTTCAGCATTGACTTTTGAGCTCTGTTTCCTAAGATATTCATTCTCAGATTTTAAGACATTCAATTCAGAGCTAACACACTCTAAATCTTTTAGCAATTTTTCATTCTAAACTACATTATTGTCATGAGCCTGATCATCATCAATTAAGCTAAGTTTTTCTTTTAGTTCAGCAAATTCACAAGCAAGCTCTTGATTTTCCTTTTTGTGTAAACCAATTTGTTTGATAAGCATTTCTTTCTCAGATTTCAAATGATCTAGATCTGAAGTAGCAGAATCAAACTCTTTTAGTTGTCTTCTGAATATCTCATTTTAAGTCTTCAGAATTACCATATCCTCACCCCCAGAATTAACATTCAACTTCCTTTTTAGAGATTTATTTCATTTTTTTTAACTTTTGGTAATAATCAAGCAAATCATTATATGCTACAATCCAATCATCCATATCATAATTATCAAATTCAGAAGGTACCTCATCTTCATCTTCCTCTTCATTTTCTTCTTGCTGTCCATGATCGTCCACCATCAGACATGTGTTGCGATTCCTGGCTAGCTTCAGTTTCTCTAAAATCTCTTTGGCAGACCTACAAGAAGAAACACATGAGATTAGACCTCTGTCAAGTGATGCTTTCATTAACTCTAATGCTCTAGAGTTGACAGAGTCTTTCAATCTATCCTTATCGGTCCATCTAGATTTATCTTTTGATAATTTGTGTGGACCGTGGACCATTACCTTCCAAAGTTCAGGATCAGTCGATCTAACATACCAATGTAAGTTCTTCAGCCATAGATCAAGATCATTACCTTTGAAAATTGGCGGATGAGCCATTTCAACAGATAGCAAACAACAGCGCACAAAACAATCGACAAGAAATATATCAGAAGCGAAATAGCACCGAATACACTAGGATCGGATCTGCAGGTCGTTGGACCCTCTGTGCAGACACCCGCTCTGATACCAAGTGTTGGGTTCGGTGCATAGATTCAGAGGGGGGTGAATGAATCTCCCCTTAAAAATTTCACCCAATTAAAAATCTAGTTCGCTAACTAGACTAAACTAGATAACCTGAAGAGCTAATTAAATCTCTCCTTCTTCAGAAGGACAATGACCAATTGCGGAATAACAATATCAAAGGACACTCAATACCACAGTCAAACACATGGTGTGCAATCAAGCCATATCGCCCCTATGCATTCAACTAGCGAAGATAGAAATAAACAAATCAAACCATAATGCAAGAGGAGTTTTTAGGTGGTTCGGTCCTCCAGACCTACATCCACCCCACACTCAACCTGAGTATGGATTACTGCAGACTCACAGCTTGAATCGCTGGGCATCACAGCTTGCCTACAAACCACTGAGCCTCACAGCTTGCTGTCCGAGGTATCCACCTCGCCCGCTGAGCAACACAGCTTGCTGTCCAGTGGAATCCACCACTGCAACCGCTGGGGATTACAACTTGACCCGTCCAGAGGCAGCACCTCTGCAAACGCTGACTAACAGCTTGCAGAAAGGTATAAAATAGAAAACAAAAATAGGAACCAAACAGCAACAGAAAGCTGTATGCAATGAAATACAATGTGGCTCTCAATAGAGCTGACTGGCCTGGATTTGATCCACGGTCCAGTAAGGACTGATCTTCAGACTGCTCTCCTCTTCTCTCGATCTCACTGTCTCTCCTCTATTTCTTTCTCTTCTTCTGGATCTGCTCGAGCTCTCTATCTCTCACTTTCTCTTCTTTCTCTTCTGCTTCTTCTCTCTTTCTTTTCTTCTTCTCCTCTGCTCTCTGGATCGTGCAGGCTCCTCACTGCTTCTTCTCTTCTATTTCGATCAGACTTCTCTTGAGAAAGAAGCTTCATATATATAGCAGCAGCTAGGGCGTGTGACTTCCACATTTCCCGCCCAAAGGCCTCTGTCCACGTGGCAGCATTTCAGCACAGTGGTTCCACGTGTCACGATCAGGGCACTCCTATTATCCTCGGATCACGTGCCTTCATTAAGCTTCACGAAGAGTACCTGTCAGATAGAGAGAAACTTATCAGTTTAATGTCGACACCTTGTACCGACTTTATAGTATGTAATGTGTATTTTGTGTCCCCTGTGGTTCTGGAGTTTTGATGATGACAGATATTATGTCTCATTATGTTTACATCCTTGATGATATAATCCTGTTGCATTATGAGAAACTGTCAGAACAGGGTTGAGGATGTCTCACAGGTCATGAAGTTAACCCAAGTCAAAGAGTCAAAGTTAAATCATGACAGGTAAGGTGAATGCTCAGAACAGGTAATGCTTTAATTAGTTCTCCTGCATACATTCAGTTCATGTCTGCTATATGCATTCAATTCATTGGTTCATGTTTATTGTGCATTGCCTCACATCAAGTCTAGACATCCTGGTTGCATTCTAAGTCTACACAACCTGCTAGGTCGGTCTTCAAAGTATGTACATTGATCTTCAAGGCATCAAGTCTATACACTGGACTGTGCTTCATGCATTGGCCAAGTCTGTTTAGTTAGTATGGACAGTAGTGGGTCGACCCACCCCTACTGATGCGTCGACCCATCAGAACACTGACTGTCTGGGTTTCAAAGTCTATACATTGCTGCTTTGGCCAACTCTGTACATCGTTTGCCTGACTCCTATTTCAAAGTCTACTCATTCATTGTTAAGGCAAGTCTATACATTGGCTCATGGTCTTCAAGTCGATACAGAGTCTTCATCTTCTGAAGTTTGTACAGCCAGTCACTTAACAAAGTCTGTACAGTGTCTCATATTGGCAAGTCTGTACATTGGCCATCAAAGCCTTCAAAGTCTGTACATCCGTCAAGACTCTCAAAGTCTGTACAGCCTGCTTTGTCGATTCAGATTTCAAAGTCTATACAACGTGGGCTTCAGTTCTTCAAGTCTACACATCATCAGTTGAACGTAAAGTGTATACGTTGCAGCGTCAACTCATTGGGCTGCAGCGTCAACTCAGCAAGTATGCACATCGCCATTAGACTTTCAAGTCTACACACTGGAAGCTCTTCATTTGATTGAGTCTATACATTGTCCTAGGCTAAGTGTGTACAGCGTCTCATTCATGCTTTGATTAATGAAGTCTGTACATCAGTCTTCACTTTCTAAGTCTGTACAGCCGTTGGGTTTGGACTCAGAGTCTGTACACTCGATTTGCCTTTGAATTGGTTAAGTGTGTACATTGAGCGTCTCACTTAGCGTCTAAGGCAAAGTCTACACGTTGCTACAGTAACGAAAGTCTATACATCCGACTGTGCAGTGTCTTAGCCATCGTCTCACATTCTTCAAGTCTACACATTGGGTTTTCACATGAAGTATGTACAGTCGTTCACTGTTGAAGTCCATACACTGGTCGGTGGAAAGTCTGCTCACTGGTCTTCAAATCCAAGTCTGCACATTGGTCTTCGATTTCAATGTCTATACATTGGGCTTTTACATGAAGTCTATACATTGTTGTTTGCATTGCAAGTCCATACATCCTCAACTGAACCCCATGTCCATACAACGACACTGTAGCTTGCATAGCTCTTGTCTGGTCATTGGTCTTCATCTCCTGTAGTCTCGACATTGGAAAGTATATACACTGAGCTCACAAGAAGACCTCTAAGTCTATACACTCTCTCAGTGTACATACTTGCCCATTTGCTGTTTCAGAGTATATACACTCGGTGTTATAAGGTTTAAATAACCACTTGTTCTATGTTATGATTATAAGATTTTTTGTGTGTATAGGATTAACGCAGAATGACCATAGCGTCCATGCAGCAAGCAGACAAGCTAAAGTATTAGTTGCTGGAACACATCACTGTGTCAACGCCACGGCCTGGTAGCGTCCTTGCAGCAAGCAAACAAGCTAATGTATTAGCTGCTGGAACACATCACTGCGTCAACGCCACGGCCTGGTAGCGTCCACGCAGCAAGCAAACAAGCTAAAGTATTAGCTGCTGGAACACCACTGCGTCAACGCTATGGGCTAGCAGCGTCGACGCAGCACGCTTATATACTGAAGACATTGATCACTGGACACCAATGCGTCAACGTCTTGATCAAGTGGCGTGGACGCTGTAGTTCAAACAATCAAGAAAGAAGTTTACTGGATTACTCTGATGCGTCAACGCCACGGGCTGATAGAGTCAACGCAGCAGTCTTGAGTTTTACTGAACGAATGTCCTTGAATTGTAGGGCACGTGATCCGAGGTGCCTGGCTCGTGAACCAGGAAGCTGCCACGTGGTCCGAATTTCTAGGGCTGGAAACGTGGAAGCCACACGCGCCAGTGTGTTGCTGCTGCTACTATATATACTAGTCTTCTTCCACTAAAGAAGAAAGATCGAAGTAGAAGCCTGAAGAGCAGAAAGCCCTTCGATCCAGAAAAAGAGAAAAAGAGGAAAAGAGAGGAAGAAGAGATAGAAGAGAGAAGCCGTGAAGAGAGAGCAGTGAGTGAGAGATTTGGAGAGCAGAAAAGAAAGAAAGAGAGAAAGAGAGTGAGCGAGAGAGCTCGTGGAGAAGAAGGAAGAAGCTGCTTGAAGATCTGTCTTCACTGGACCGTGGATCAGATCCAGGCCAGTCAGCTCCGTTGAGAGCCACATTGTGCATTTCGTTTTACAGCTTTCTGATTGCTGTGTCATTTCCCTTTATTGTTTTCCTTTGTTTTCTGATCATCTTTGTTCTTCCGATTGCCCTGTTGGGGATCGGGTTCCTCCTGTTGGTTCAGGAGAAGGGAGATCTGATCTCCAGGTTGCAAGTGACAGGTTGTCACTTGTGGGTTCCCTCTGGTTAGAGGAAGGGAGGCTAGTCCTCCGGTTCTGGGCTTGTGGTTGCAAGTCCAGTGGTCCCTCCTGGTCTGGAGGAAGAGAGGTCTTCGACCTCTAGTTTCCGAGTGGCTGGGAGTCACTTGGGTGTCCCTCCGGTTGGGAGGAAGAGGGGAGGCTGTTCCCCTGGTCAAGCTGTGTGGCAGCAACTGTTTGCAGACTGAGTCTGCTTGGTTCTAGCATTTGCTAGTGAAGCCTCACTCCGGTTGGGAGTGAGGGGTGGATGTAGGTCTGTGGACCGAACCACCTAAAAATTATCTTGTGCAGTGGTCTGATTGTTTGCTTAGCTTCCGCTAGATGCTTGAATAGGTGCGCACCAAGTGCTTGTATTTGAGTTGAATTGAATTGGTTCTACTCTGTGGTTTATCTCTTGCATCCTAGTTTTTATTTGGCCATTATTCATAGAGGGATACATTCACCCCCCTCTGTATCCGGGCCTAGCACCCTAACAATTGGTATCAGAGCAGGTTGTCTGCTTAGAAGGTCCAGCGATCTGTAGATTCGATCCTGCTGTCTTGGTGCTTCATTATTCCTGTTGCATTTATCTGATCAGCTTTCATGGGTGATCCACCGGTTTTCAATGGTTCTAATTTTAATGCCTGGTTTATCAGTTTACGAAATTATGTTGATGCAGTTAATCCTGATCTGTGGAAATTAATTTCACAAGGTCCTCACACATTACCAAAGAAAGTGTCCAAATGGACCAACAGCCACAGATCAAAGGATGGAGAAAATCAGAAAGCCTTCAATCTGATGAAAGCAGCCACTGACAGAGCCTTACACTCTTGTTTTTATGATTGCAGGTCTGCCAAGGACATCCTGGAGGAGCTGAAGCTAACTCACAGGTTAAATGAAGACAACTGCATGATGGCTAAAGGAAGTATTCCTAGCAGCAGCCAAAATGAAGAAGAAGATGATGAGGAGGAGGTAAACATCTTCGAGAATTTTTCTTTAGATGATTGGGAGAATGCATATGCTGAGCTGTTTGAGTCTCATGAACAATTAAGAAAACGATACAAGAACTTGAAAAAGAAAAGTGATCAGGGTAGTTCAAGTTCACCATGTGAAAATTGTTCAAAGATGAAGCAATCTCATGATGCCTATTTGTCAGATATCCATATGCATAAAAACCAGAATGAAAAATTGATGAATGAACTTAAATGTGTTTGCTCTGAACTAAGTAGACTGAAATCTGAAAATGAATGTCTTGAGAAACAATGTGAAAAACTCCAGGTTCAAACAATATGTTCGGTTAAATCTGCATGCAATGAGTGCCCATTCCTCAAGGAAATAAATGAAAATCTTCACTCAAATTTAGAATGGCATAAGGAGTTTATTGTTTCTCTAAAGGAAGAAAACAAAGATCTGTTAAACAAGATTCTGAAAGACTCTGTTGAAGAAATTGAAAATCTGAAATCAAATAATGACAAACTAATTCAAGAGGTTGAAGGTTTGAAGCAGTTGAACACTGCTATGTCAGAGAAACTTCTTCTCTTAGAAAAAGGAAAAACTGTTTACATTGAAGAGTCTGAAAAATTGAGAAATCTGGAACAAGAAATTGAGGAATGTAAAATTGCAAACAAGGTGCTAAGCGAATGTGTAACTTGCAATGAACAAGAGATTGCCAGTTATGAAATACACATCGTTTCTTTGGAAAATGAAATTGAAGATTTGAATAACTCCTTGTCAAAATTTGTGGACGGAAAAGATAATCTGGACAAAATTCTAGGAACTAAGGTAAATTTTCAGAAGGAAGGGTTGGGCTATAATCCCTCAAATAAGAAGAGTTTTCAAAACAAAGTTCAAACTTCCTTTGTTTCCAGCTCAACTTCTCACAGCCCTCAGAACCTTCCAGGTTATCAGTCTACAGCTCAAGAGAAAACAACAGAAAAACAGAAAGAAAAGCATCAACATGTTCCTCTTCCCACTCTGCATGTTTCACCCACTCACTTGCATGCATCTAGAAAGAAAATGATCTGTCACTACTGTCACAAATATGGACATTTGATGCATGAGTGTAATTTGATGGAAAAAGATGACCTAGCAGCTGCTCAAAACAATCAGGGTAGAAATCATGTCCTTAGGGAAAAGAAAATTCATTGTTATAACTGTGGAAAAATAGGACATGTTGCTGCACAATGCTGGTTAGGCCCTCATAGAAATACCTTTTCTAATTGTTCTCATTGTGGAAAACATGGCCATACAGTCAAGGACTGTTGGCATGCTCAGGGAAGAACTTTCTCTCAGAATATAAAACTCCCTGCAAATAGAAATATTTTTGGAAGAAATAAAACTGTTTTTAAAGAAAAGAGTCTGGCATGCTTTGAATGTGGAAAATTTGGCCACCGAGCTTCGGAATGCTGGTGGGCAGGTAAAGGTAAACCAAAATCTCATGCAAGTAACAGAAATCTTCATGCCAATGCACATAAAATTTATGTTCAGAATAATGCACACAGATTCCATGCTAACAATGTTGTGAATAAAAAGAATTCAAGATCTGCTGTTTCCTGTCATTATAGTGGGCAGGTTGGGCACTCCATGAGTGAGTGTAATTTAATGAAGTCTGATGACTTACATGCCCAAAGAATGTGGAAAGCACCTATCAGAGGTGTTACTAACAAAGTAGGACCCAAGAAGTCTTGGGTACCTAGAAACACAAAATGAGATCTGTGCTTTGCAGGTATGCCTTGGGATGAGGAATAAAAGGGGGTCAAATAAACCAAGGCATCCAAAGTATGGTAAACCCCAACTCTGCTGATTAAATGTTTCTTCACCTGAATTTTTTTTTTTAATTGAACATCATGCTTAATATGTCAATGCATACATGTCCAGAACTGCATCTGCCTTTTGTAATTTTCTTTTATCATGCACTGGTGCATACATGAGTTTAAAGAATGTCTGCATTTGATGCATACATATGTTAATTGCAGTTAGTTGATATTTGTTAAAATGCATAATCTCTCAAAACAAATTGCATTCTAAAAAATCTGAAAAGGTGAGTTGAGTAAGTCTGTTGCTTGGATGATGTCTCTTGCTTAAAAATGTTCATCTGCACATTTGACATGCACGTGCATCACAATTGCATATAAGTGGCACAGTGTTAGCTAAAAGATGCATGTAGAACTGCATATGCATTGGATTGTCATGCATGACTCTTGGTATATAAATAGTAAGATACTGAAGGGCAGATGAACTCTGTCTGGAAGTGCTTACTATGTGTGAGGTAGTCTTTAGACCAAGTCCTCCGCCTGGTACCATAGGTCAGAGTTGCATACATTTAGGAATGTTAGATCATGCATACATTTAGGGGGAGCATTATTCATATTCTACCATCTGAACTTCCCATCTTCAGATTGAACTACTATCTTGCCTAAATCCCTGTGATGAATGTGTAATGCAACACATTTCAGCTTCCTGCTTCAACTGTTATCAGCCATCTTCACTCATCCTATTCATTGGCTGTTCCCAAAAATGTTTCGGCCTTTCCTGAAAACTCAGAAAGAATTCTCTGTACATATCCTGATCATAAATCTGAAAAATAACTTAAACAGGAATCTTCTATTATATAGGATTATGAATGTCTGATTCTTTCAGCCGGTTGATGTTTCATGTATGTCTTGTGTTTGCTTATGAACATATCTTGAAAATATCTGAGTTGGTCTTAATAAACTTTAACCAACATTTTCATGTTGAGTCTTTTAAACTCTTCTGAATTCTGAAAATTCTGAAATCATGATATTCCTTGATTGATATGTATGAAATTAGTATTGATTTTTAAACATCTGAGAATATGGATTATGTCTAAGGGTACATCTTGTCAGAGCAATGACCTTGGTCACTGAGAAATCATGTCCAAAGGACTGTGTCATGAGGTGCCATAGTTAACTCTGCTTAAAAATGATTGATAATCTGGCAGAGCAATAGCATGCACACTGAGAAATACATCTCACTCATCAAAGAAATGATCTGTAGTGTGTCATGAAGTGTAAATGTAATCTCTGTTCCTATGAAGCATGACAGTTAGTCCATCCAAGTGCTTAGGGATACTGGCGTCTAAACAACGTGTATCCTCTAGTTACAAGGGTGTACTAAACTCAAGTGCTCATGAAGAATGTTATGAAAATTGCTGCTAATCTAGTATACCATTTGAAAGATATGTTCAAAAGAAATATTCTATTGGAACCCTTGACAGAAATAAATGTTTTTCTTATGTGTTTAACTTCATTACTATTGATTGCATCTCTTAAAGGAATCTTTGAAATTAAGTGAGTAAGGAAGAAGAAGGTTAAACAAGACTGTCAATATGAAAGCAAGGTTCACCTTTATTAAAACTGATTTCAGATATGAGTACAGAAAGCTTATGAACAAGCCTTGCATACATCATATTCTGATCTGACTTGTCAATGAAGATCATTCATAAATCTCTATAATAGAAGAGTCTGAAATACCTATTTAATCAGATTTATGAAATTGATATCCCATTGAAAACCTTTCTCATTTATTCTGAGTGCCTTCTTTCTCACAATGGACTCCATTATTTCAGACTTAACTGTTGATTTCTTTATCTCCTGTGCTTCATTCCAATCACTGTCCATCTAAGGGGGAGAACTTTTGCATGTCCCTGTGGTTCAATGTTCATTCAGGAGAGTATCTTGTCAGGGGGAGTTTTAGATGATAGTAACTCTGTTTGCATAATAGCTCCTATTTCAAATTCTTAAACAGTCAATGACCACTCCATTCTTTTTGATGTTGACAAAGGGGGAGAATTTTTGGTGTGAGTCATTAGTCTTTATTGGTGCATGCATTAGTCATTATGGGTGCATGTTTATGAACTGTCACATGGTATTTCATAATCATCATGATGGACCTATTGCAATGACTCATAATATTGCCATCATCAAAAAGGGGGAGATTGTTGTGTCCCCTGTGGTTCTGGAGTTTTGATGATGACAGATATTATGTCTCATTATGTTTACATCCTTGATGATATAATCCTGTTGCATTATGAGAAACTGTCAGAACAGGGTTGAGGATGTCTCACAGGTCAAGAAGTTAACCCAAGTCAAAGAGTCAAAGTTAAATCATGACAGGTAAGGTGAATGCTCAGAACAGGTAATGCTTTAATTAGTTCTCCTGCATACATTCAGTTCATGTCTGCTATATGCATTCAATTCATTGGTTCATGTTTATTGTGCATTGCCTCACATCAAGTCTAGACATCCTGGTTGCATTCTAAGTCTACACAACCTGCTAGGTCGGTCTTCAAAGTATGTACATTGATCTTCAAGGCATCAAGTCTATACACTGGACTGTGCTTCATGCATTGGCCAAGTCTTTTTAGTTAGTATGGACAGTAGTGGGTCGACCCACCCCTACTGATGCGTCGACCCATCAGAACACTGACTGTCTGGGTTTCAAAGTCTATACATTGCTGCTTTGGCCAACTCTGTACATCCGTTTGCCTGACTCCTATTTCAAAGTCTACTCATTCATTGTTAAGGCAAGTCTATACATTGGCTCATGGTCTTCAAGTCGATACAGAGTCTTCATCTTCTGAAGTTTGTACAGCCAGTCACTTAACAAAGTCTGTACAGTGTCTCATATTGGCAAGTCTGTACATTGGCCATCAAAGCCTTCAAAGTCTGTACATCCGTCAAGACTCTCAAAGTCTGTACAGCCTGCTTTGTCGATTCAGATTTCAAAGTCTATACAACGTGGGCTTCAGTTCTTCAAGTCTACACATCATCAGTTGAACGTAAAGTGTATACGTTGCAGCGTCAACTCATTGGGCTGCAGCGTCAACTCAGCAAGTATGCACATCGCCATTAGACTTTCAAGTCTACACACTGGAAGCTCTTCATTTGATTGAGTCTATACATTGTCCTAGGCTAAGTGTGTACAGCGTCTCATTCATGCTTTGATTAATGAAGTCTGTACATCAGTCTTCACTTTCTAAGTCTGTACAGCCGTTGGGTTTGGACTCAGAGTCTGTACACTCGATTTGCCTTTGAATTGGTTAAGTGTGTACATTGAGCGTCTCACTTAGCGTCTAAGGCAAAGTCTACACGTTGCTACAGTAACGAAAGTCTATACATCCGACTGTGCAGTGTCTTAGCCATCGTCTCACATTCTTCAAGTCTACACATTGGGTTTTCACATGAAGTATGTACAGCCGTTCACTGTTGAAGTCCATACACTGGTCGGTGGAAAGTCTGCTCACTGGTCTTCAAATCCAAGTCTGCACATTGGTCTTCGATTTCAATGTCTATACATTGGGCTCTTACATGAAGTCTATACACTGTTGTTTGCATTGCAAGTCCATACATCCTCAGCTGAACCCCATGTCCATACAACGACACTGTAGCTTGCATAGCTCATGTCTGCTCATTGGTCTTCATCTCCTGTAGTCTAGACATTGGAAAGTATATACACTGAGCTCACAAGAAGACCTCCAAGTCTATACACTCTCTCAGTGTACATACTTGCCCATTTGCTGTTTCAGAGTATATACACTCGGTGTTATAAGGTTTAAATAACCACTTGTTCTATGTTATGATTATAAGATTTTTTGTGTGTATAGGGTTAACGCAGAATGACCATAGCGTCCACGCAGCAAGCAGACAAGCTAAAGTATTAGCTGCTGGAACACATCACTGCGTCAACGCCACGGCCTGGTAGCGTCCACGCAGCAAGCAAACAAGCTAAAGTATTAGCTGCTGGAACACATCACTGCGTCAACGCCACGGCCTGGTAGCGTCCACGCAGCAAGCAAACAAGCTAAAGTATTAGCTGCTGGAACACCACTGCGTCAACGCTATGGGCTAGCAGCGTCGACGCAGCACGCTTATATACTGAAGACATTGATCACTGGACACCAATGCGTCAACGTCTTGATCAAGTGGCGTGGACGCTGTAGTTCAAACAATCAAGAAAGAAGTTTACTGGATTACACTGATGCGTCAACGCCACGGGCTGATAGAGTCAACGCAGCAGTCTTGAGTTTTACTGAACGAATGTCCTTGAATTGTAGGGCACGTGATCGAGGTGCCTGGCTCGTGAACCAGGAAGCTGCCACGTGGTCCGAATTTCTAGGGCTGGAAACGTGGAAGCCACACGCGCCAGTGTGTTGCTGCTGCTACTATATATACTAGTCTTCTTCCACTAAAGAAGAAAGATCGAAGTAGAAGCCTGAAGAGCAGAAAGCCCTTCGATCCAGAAAAAGAGAAAAAGAGGAAAAGAGAGGAAGAAGAGATAGAAGAGAGAAGCCGTGAAGAGAGAGCAGTGAGTGAGAGATTTGGAGAGCAGAAAAGAAAGAAAGAGAGAAAGAGAGTGAGCGAGAGAGCTCGTGGAGAAGAAGGAAGAAGCTGCTTGAAGATCTGTCTTCACTGGACCGTGGATCAGATCCAGGCCAGTCAGCTCCGTTGAGAGCCACATTGTGCATTTCATTTTACAGCTTTCTGATTGCTGTGTCATTTCCCTTTATTGTTTTCCTTTGTTTTCTGATCATCTTTGTTCTTCCGATTGCCCTGTTGGGGATCGGGTTCCTCCTGTTGGTTCAGGAGAAGGGAGATCTGATCTCCAGGTTGCAAGTGACAGGTTGTCACTTGTGGGTTCCCTCTGGTTAGAGGAAGGGAGGCTAGTCCTCCGGTTCTGGGCTTGTGGTTGCAAGTCCAGTGGTCCCTCCTGGTCTGGAGGAAGAGAGGTCTTCGACCTCTAGTTTCCGAGTGGCTGGGAGTCACTTGGGTGTCCCTCCGGTTGGGAGGAAGAGGGGAGGCTGTTCCCCTGGTCAAGCTGTGTGGCAGCAACTGTTTGCAGACTGAGTCTGCTTGGTCTAGCATTTGCTAGTGAAGCCTCACTCCGGTTGGGAGTGAGGGGTGGATGTAGGTCTGTGGACCGAACCACCTAAAAATTATCTTGTGCAGTGGTCTGATTGTTTGCTTAGCTTCCGCTAGATGCTTGAATAGGTGCGCACCAAGTGCTTGTATTTGAGTTGAATTGAATTGGTTCTACTCTGTGGTTTATCTCTTGCATCCTAGTTTTTATTTGGCCATTATTCATAGAGGGATACATTCACCCCCCTCTGTATCCGGGCCTAGCACCCTAAGAGTGCAGACATTGTGTAGACTTGATGCAGTGTATGCAGCTCACCGATGCAGTGTGTAGACTTTGCAATGTATGGACTTTGCATTGTGTAATGCAGAATGCATCAAGCAAACTATGCACAATGATAATGAGTCCACATGCAGGTCACCAAGCAGTGTATGGACTTAGATGCATGCGACCATGATGTACAGGCTTTGAAGTGTGTAATGCAGAATGCATCAAGCAAAGTATGAACATTACAAATGGATGAATAGACTTTATAAAATGAAGCGCACAAGCCGTTGTATAGACTTGGCGTTATGAAGCGCACAAGCCGTTGTATAGACTTGACGAATGAGACGCAACATGAGACGCTCAATGTACAGACTTTACGAATGAGGCGCCCGATGTACAGACTTCACCGATGTACATACTTTGCATAAGACGCTAAGTGAGACGGTGGATGTACAGACTTCACCGATGTACAGACTTTGCATAAGATGCTAAGTGAGACACTGAGCTGCCAAGAATGTATAGACTTGCATGAGACACTGCATGAGACGATGCGATGTACAGACTTGCCTGACCGATGCATAGACTTCAAGGTAAGATGCTAGACGTTGTACAGACTTAGCCTCGAGCTGAACTATCAGATGTATAGACTTTGCTCAGTTCAGCTGGTGGATGTACAGACTTGAGATGAATGCATGAACACGCCGATGTACAAACTTGCCAGTGTATAGACTTTAAGTGCAATGCAAACGGTTGTACAGACTTTGCTAATTGATGCATGAACCGACGGGGATGTATAGACTTAGCCGATGCAGACAAGTCCGATGTACAGACTTCATGAACAATGCATGCAATGCACTGGACGATGTACAGACTTCCTATATGCTCAAGTCTAATGTATAGACTTGCTGAGATGATGCACCTGAAGAATGTACAGACTTTAACCAAGACATCGTGAGCAACTGGACGATGTATAGACTAGCAGTAATGCATGTACACTAAACACAATGAATGGCTCACTGTCATTGTCACTGTCACTGTGTTGCTATCATCAAAACAAAATATCATATGATTGTGCCTAAGGGGCACAACAAGTCGAAGAGTTTGCACAGCATGTCAAAACTCTGCATGATTCAATTAGCAAGCACATAAACCTCAGTAATGAGACCTACAAATGTTTAGCTGATTCGCATAGGCGTCACCACGAATTTCAAGAAGGTGACTTGGTTATGGTACGGGTTCGACCCGAATGACTCCCCTCGGGAGCCGTTAAAAAGTTGCCAGCCCATAGTGATGGTCCCTTCCAAATACTCCGGAAGATTGGCTCAAATGCATATGTTGTGGACTTACCTCCCGAATATGGGATTAGCTCTACCTTTAATGTGGCAGACCTAGTGGCCTACAAGGAACCCACAACGATTCCTAGTGACCCTTTCGAGCCTTCTCCTCCCATTGAGAGTGAGCCCACCCCTGTGCGTCCACCAGCCTTGAGAGCACCGTGGGAGCAAATTGAGATGATACTGGATGAGTAGGTGAGAGCTACACGGAGCAGGGTTTACCAGCACTACCTTATCCGCTGGCGGGACCGTCCACCTTCTGATGATTCCTGGATCAGCCAAGAAGATCTCCAGCACCTCGATCCAGACCTGCTAGAGCACTACCAGAGCGGTGCCCCACCTTACTCGACGGAGTCGAGTTCCAGCCGCCTCGGGAGGGTTGGTGGGGACACCGGACCCACCAGACCCGTCATACGGAGTCGACGTCGCACCGCCCCAACACTACCGAGCTTATGGCTCAGAGATTCCGCGTCTTGAGTATGTATTTTATTTAGTTGTATTGTGGTGGTATTGTATTATTAACCACTAGTCATATTTTATTTTATTTTGGCCAATAGTTGAAGGTTGGTTGTTGTATTTTATTTTATTAGGCCAAATAGTCATAGGATATGGTTGTCCTTAGTTGAAATGTCTAGGGGTATTCTTATCCTAGTGTAATATGGCATTTCCTATATAAAGGAGGCTAGTGTATCATTTTATGCATAGATTGAATGAAAGAAGAAGTTTGTACGTGAGAGAGTTTCCCCTCTTCTTGCCTCCCTTCCCTCTAACTCCTTTGTGAGAAGAGAGTGATTGTCCGGTGAGAGACCATCCGATGTGAGACCGAGCTGCACGAGGCAGTGGTTATCCCGTCTCGTTCGTATTTTCGGAGTGCCGCCGATCTTTTACACGTCGCCGCCGCGTCAGATCCTATGCATAATTCTTGACCACTTCAAAAATAAAACAGGAACTGTAAGGCAGAGGAAGCGATCTCAAGCACGGTTCCACGCTAACACATGAAATGTTTGAAGCACAAAGGCATGAAACCCATTGATCGAGTCACAACATCTATGAAAGAGGTAGAAGAGATGGAGTTGCCACAACAAACCACAACAGACAAGTTTTTAAGGTGGTTCACTTGTTATCTAGCATGCCTATGTCCACCCCTCACCAGCTTGGTAAGGATTCTACACTTGGCCAAAAGGAATACACACACATGCGGAGCTACTCCGCTACACACGTTGTCAAACAGCTTGCATGAGGAAGACGTTCCTCAACACACACACGGCTGCACAGCAGCCAAGACACACTCTGGTGCCTAAAACAGGGTGCCAAAAAAATGCTGAGGAGACTCGACAGTTACACACTAAAAAGTCAAGAGAGGAAACGAGAAACAACAAAGAAAAACTCAAAAACTAGAAAGCTGAAACGCAGCTTCTGATAGAAATCAGGAAGCTAAATAAAAAGGATGTAAACTTCGGTCTGAAGCTTTAGTGTCACTGAACTCACTCGAACTAGTTTCTGGCTACTAGACTCTCTTCTTTTCTTCCTCTCAAGTTTTCTGCTCGAGGCTTCAAGCAAAATATTTTCCCTTCTCCCTATCTTTTTCCCGTTTAACTCTTCTCCAGGCAGCAACTTCAGCAATCAGCAGCAAAAACTTCAGGCAGAGAGCTTCATATTTATAGAGGGAAGGGGCAGGAGATTTTTCCCTCCCAGATCTTGCCATTTGATTGGCCAGAATAAAAATAAGGTTCTTGATCATAGAGCCTTTCCAGATCTGCCTTCTCATTGGCTTAAGATAGAAAGGATGGTCCTCTATCCTAGGAACTTTTCTGGGATTGAATCTTGATTGGCTGACTGCAGGAGGAAGGACACCATGAAAGTGGCATTTCCTAAATTTGCTATCTGATAGATCCTTATCTCAAAAGGTTATTCTGGCTATCTCATGATGAAAAGGACAGTTCTTTATCCTAAGACCTTCTTTTCAAACCTTGAATCACGCATTTTGGGAGTTTCAGTCGTTGACCTTTAAGGATGTTACGTGTTTGAATAAACGGCCTTCGATCAGACAAGAAAGTCTTCATGTGCGTCGGTGCACCCAGTGGCCTGCGTCGATGTAGCTTCCAGTTTTCATGACTTGCATGGAACTAAGGTGAGTGTGCGTCGATGTAGTGAAGAAGTGGGGTCGATGCATCTAGCCTTCCGCATGGACAGACGTAGGCTGAGCCACTGTGCGTCGATGCAGCTGGGAGAGTACGTCGACGCAACCTTGTAAAGTTGCGTCCGAACCAGCTTCTGTGAGGCTGCCCCTATGTCGACCTACTGTAAGAATGATGTCGACACAACTGAGGGGTGTATCCCGTATGATTGTTGCTGGGGCTGAGCCTGCGTCGACGCATTGAGATGCTTGAGTCGACGCACTCGTTGGTGCGCTTGAAGGGGCTTCTGAAAAACCGTCCGGAGTCGACGATCTTAAGGATATGATGAGGCTGGAGTCGACACTGCTTTGTAAGGAGTTCTAGTTTTGATGTGAACGTGTGGGTCAACGCATCCTACAGATGGAGTGGATGCAGCCTTGAAGAGCACCTTGGCTGTTCTTCCTTTTGTGAGAAAGCTATTCGACGCATTCAGGAAATTTCTTCACGTTTAGCAAACAAAGAAAATGTTTCAGATTTTCCAAAAATAACTAGCCAATGACCTATGATAAGACATCATCAAAAACATAATGCATACAACAAGGGTATCCCGGTTCACCAAAGGTTACACTTCCTCGCCTACAATCTACGTTAGCATTATATTTGGCCAACCAGTCAGCATCTAAGATTACATCATAACCCTCCATGTTCATACATATCAAATCAATAGCTAAATTACAACCATTAATCAATACTTCACTATAGGGAAAATAATGTTTAAGCTCACTGTTTGCTCCTAATGGTGTGGAAATGACACGTTCAGTTTTCAAAGGAACATGCTTTTCATGTAAGGTGGCAGCAAAATTTTGGGATATGAATGAATGGGTAGCTCCAGTATCAAATAGAACCAAAGTAGTTCTAGAATTGATGGTGAGAGTACCTTCCACCACTCCTCCTTCTTCAATAGGTGCAGGTTCTATCAAAGCTTGGAGTCTTCCTTGATGCCTTGGTCCTTTTTTACTTTTCTTCTCTGACGGAGATTCCTTCATAAGGGGACAATCGAAAATCTGATGCTCCCTACTTTCATAATGCAAGTATGCTCCCTTCTTTCTCTAGCACTCTTCAGTTTTGTGGCCAGCCTTGTCACAATACATGTAGATATCTTTTGATGATGATGAAGGTGCAGAAAGAATGGCTTGTCTATTTCCATCTCGAGGCCTTTTGTCTTGTTGAGGAGTTCTTCCTTCGTTTGGCCTCTTCTTTCCAAATGTTGGTTTAAAGTTTCCGGCACCAACGACTTGCTCTTTCACGACTCTTCCTTTAATTCTATCCGCCATCTTTATGGCATCTTCTAATAGTTGGGCTTTCCGGACCATCTCGGCATATGTTTGGATGTCCATAGGCGCCAGTTGGAGAATATATTATGGCCTTAGCCCATTCATGAATTGCTTGGCCTTCATCCTCTCTGTATTAATAAGATGTGGAGCATAACGGGCCAATCGGGAAAACTGGGCCTCGTATTCAGCTACAAAGAGGCTTCTTTGTTTAAAGGTGGCAAATTCTGCTGCCTTCCTTTCTTGGACTCTTTCCGAAAAATACTTGCCATTGAAATATTTCAGAAATTCCTCCCAAGTGATCTGGGGATAAGGCAAGGTTGCCTCCACCGATTCCCATCAAGCTCTCGCGTCCCTTTCCAGTAGAAAAGTCACAAGCAAAACTCTATCTTGATCCGAGCATTGCATGACTTGGAATATTCTTTCTATTTCTTTGACCCAATGTTCGGCATCATCGGGGGTTAGTGGAATGGTTGAATCTCGGGGGATTCATGTTCCTAAAGTTACAGTGTAGATCTCTCACACCATGGTGATTAGCTCCTCCTTGAGCCACTTGTTACAGGGGTTGAGTTAGCACTTGGACAGTCCTTAGCATTTCTCTCCATTGCGCACACTCAGCGGCCATTTTCAACAGCTAAGAATTTTTGCAAAACAAACTATGGGAATTAAATGTCTTATCTATACATGTCTTAATATCTAGCCCAAGTCTCTACCGAATCTCTCTCTCTTTTTTAAAACAAATAAATTAGAGTGGGCTTGTAGGAGAGTGCTCACCTCCTCAGGGAGAAGATGAGTGGGGGTCTCTACCCAATCTCGCGGGTCAAGTATAGGTAACATTTATCCTATAATGTGAAAGAACTTAGGGTTTTCAATAACTAAGTCTTGATACTCTAGGCTCTTTTTAACCATAAGCCTTGATACCAACTAAACTATCACGGCCCGAACAAGGCGGAAATATCAAAGCGTGAACAGTTATACGAGCATGTCGATCAA
Organism: Amorphophallus konjac; assembly: GCA_022559845.1. NCBI lineage: Eukaryota > Viridiplantae > Streptophyta > Magnoliopsida > Alismatales > Araceae > Amorphophallus > Amorphophallus konjac. The sequence goes on from CM040122.1 coordinate 275,293,915, forward strand.
GAGACTCAGATGATGAGTATGAACAACAAATGGATAAAAGCATGTCTTTATTTCATAATCTGACATTTCTAACAAATATCCTTCAAGGACTTTCAATACTATTCAAACTCAATATATTCATTTTCTAAGTATACAGACTGGGCAAAAATCTACAAAAAACTATCAGTACTCTCGTCACTTCAGCCCATTCCCGTCATCTTCGGGATTTCCTAAAAATTAACAATAACACATAGGGTGAGTTAGAAAGCTCAGTAGGACTTATATCTCTTTACCATGTCACTTTAAGTAATTAGCATTTTGAATCATCTATATGCTCTCGAAATAAAACAAGTAACAAGTGTAGTAGAGAACAAGATCAGGAAGCCAAGAACTTTAAGAATAGATGTTGTAGAACTCAAGTGTAAGCATGATGATCAATAACAAGTATAGAATTATAAAATTGGCTATGTAACAAGAATATTAACACATCCAGTCAAAAATATGATGTATAGGAAGTCAGCATGTAACGAGACAAGTATGTAATAAGTGAATTATCTAGTTCAATCTTTCATGTCAGTTGGTGCAATGTCACAGCTGATCATTCAACTCCCTCAGGCACAAGTACTTTCAGGCTTTGCTCGCCTAGGATCAGATCAAGGCCCCCATGTTTGCCAGGCATTGACTGTTCAGGTGGACCAAGAGTTCCATATAATTTCCAGAATAATTCATTTAAAATATGGCCAATCTGAGTTTCAAGAAAAGCTTATGAAGCATAGTATAGCACACAACTAGACATTTAGTTATGGAGGACTCTAGAGGTGGCCCCTACAGGCTCAAGAGGTGGCTCCCATCATGTAGCACTTTGCGCCATTCCAACTTCAAGAGGTGGCTCCCATAATGTAGCACTTTGCCCTGCATGGCACTTAGCTCCTACAATCCCAAATTGTAGTGTAACACCCGGTAATTTTGAAGGCTAAAAATGGAATAAATATATAAATATATATTTAGATTTTGAAAAGAAAAATAACATATACATGATGATATCTACATATCTCCATAAATAGTTAATAAAGGTTCCTAGAATTTATAAAAGACTAGTTAATATTACCTTTTGGAATGGAAGTAAAAATTTATCTAGGATCGAACCTGCCTCTGATACCAAGACAAGGACAAATAAAAGTTAAAGAAATTATGAGGAATAAAATCCCTATATACATACAAATTATTAATAGATATATGAGGGTAGTAAATAACAAATGAGTTTAGATATATGAAACCCACACACGTTGTAAGGGCCCTTAAGTCTCAACCCACTCATCTATATATCTGTGCATATATATATAATGTAAAATAAATAAATATAATACAACGTAAATAATTAAGGCCAGGCTATACACAACCCTCTGATAGCCTAAGAAGTCTCACAAGAAGAACTCATGGACCCTACCATTATATTATAATAAATTTAATAATAACATGTTATTTTAAGTAGCCATTTAATGCACAACATAATTTTAATTGAATTGAGAATCTTTAAATCTTGAAGAAAAGGTCAATTTATATTTTTTACTAATTTAGCAAAATTAATATTCCACATTTATTACATTATAAAGGGAGGATATATATAAATTTACGTATAGACATGGGAATGTATGAATGTCTCATGCAATGGGGAATGCACAGACGTTGGACGTATAGACTTACGATGTGTAGACTTAGGAGGAACGGAATGTGTAGACTTTGGAGAATGAATGGATGGATGTATAGACTTTGGATGAAGGAATGTGTGGACTTGAGTGGGTAGAATGTATAGACTTCAGGAATGTATAGACTTTAGGAATGCAAAGACTTTGACAATGTATAGACTTGTGTAATGGAATGTATGGACTTGAGTGAATGTATAGACTTAGGGAATGAATGTATAGACTTGGAGATGAGTGTATAGACTTGGGAATGTATGAATGTATAGACTTAGGGAATGAATGTATAGACTTGGAGATGAGTGTGTAGACTTGGGAATGTATGAGTGTATAGACTTATGCATTGTATGGACTTAAGAATGTATAGACTTGGGAAGGAGTGTGTAGACTTGGAGGAATGTATAGACTTATGCATTGTATGGACTTATGGATGAATAGACTTGGAGAAAGAATGTATAGACTTGTGCATTATATAGTTAAAGAGTAACAGGGATATATATATACAATATTAGTCTTTTGAAGGGTAAGTGAAAATGCCAAAAATGAAATGACGCCAACGTATGCTTGCGTCAATTGCATAGAAAATGACGTTGAACAAGTCGTCATTTCAAATAAAATGAATAGTGTCGATTTTTCAACTAAAGAATTTTGGAAAACTAATTATATGGAAAAATAGATAAAAATGGAAAACTCATACCCCTAAAATTTCCTATCTAGATCACATCTAGAAAAAAAGATAAAACTCCCAAAAGATTGTTACACCTTAAATTAACAAAATAGGAAAGGTGAATGACGCCTTTGTTCAAGTCGCCAATTAAGGAATTGACGACTGTGTATACAAGCGTCATTTATGAAAATAACGCCCCAACCTGAGGCGTCATTTCCAAATAGGTTCCGTTGGTCTTCGGTTCGAACTAGGATGATAACTGGGCAGGTTTTAGATTAAGGAAAGGATGAATACGAGGAAGAGTTAAAGTATAATTGATTCTAAAGAGGGAAGTTCTAATCCTAATCAAATTCTTAGAACCTATTAGGATTCTTCTCCTATAAATACCCCTTCCATCGAGCCAACCTAAAGGCTCTTCTCTTCATCAAAACTTGTTGCTGCTGTCGACCGTGGAGTTTTCTCCCTCTTATTAGTGTTACGAAGAAGGGGTGTTTACGTGAAGAACTTAAAGGGTTCTTCATCGGCTTCCTCTCCTTCCTGTTGGTTTGTGGAGGAGAAAGTCGTTGCCTTCTCTACTTCGTCCTGTTGCTGCCACTGCACGGAGGGATCAAGAGCGACTGCTCTTATTATCATCTTGCTCTTCCTCCGCGGTTCGGGTGCAACGAGAAGACACTCTCTTGAAAATAGAGTATCGTTTTAAGGAGATTTACATCCTTTATCTTCACGTTCTGTCAACCAAACCAATCCACAAGGTAGGTTATCTCAAGATTACGTAGCCCAAACCATCATAAATCATGATATTACTATATATTAGTTCATGCATATAGTTTCACTGAGATTTGAAGAGTTCTGTGAAATTTTGTAAGAGGCGACCCTCGTCAGGGCGCCAATTTTACTTCTGACGACCGGGAGAAGGGTCGTCAATTTCGAATGAATTAATAAATACACATGTTAAAAATTTAATATCTATCTAAACAGTAATCTGATTTAATGCATGATCACATATTTCGAATCCTGCTATTTTTCTTGACCTGTCCATATACTTGTTTCCTGAAAAATATTTATCTTTGAAAAATGCTACAGTTGATAGTGAAATTCTGGAAAAAAGGAAAAGACGACCCTCTGTTATGTCGTCTATATTGTATATGACGCCCCTGACTAGGGCGCTATTTACCAAATAGAAGACTTAATGAAAGTCGCCAATTCCTTAAATACTAAAATTTAGTTATTTTCAGCAAACAGAAATATGAATTGGATGACTATTTTTGCAGTCGTCAATTGTTGAAATGACGACTCAGTCAAGGGCGTCAATTTCCTATCTTGTTATTTTCCTGTGTTTTTCCTGTGAACTGTGGATTTATATACATGTATACGGCACTATATTCCAAATCCGTGAGTATAGTCCCACGTCTTTCGGCGTTTTATCAATTGCCCCTATTTCACGGTGATAGATGAATCCTCCATGGGACATTCCGTTCCTTTGGACCGGTGACTTTATCATAGAGACCTCCGTAAGACTCCGCTAGCCTTGGATTCCCTCGAGGCGGCCGAGCAGGTTGTACCATCAAAACCTATGACACTACTTGATTTCCATGTCACTCTAAAGAAACATGGTATACCGGCCCTCATGACATGCTAAGTGGATGTCATGAGAATATTCTTAAAATTATGGAATGGGAAACCATGCCATTAATGTTCTTAAACAATGATGTGCCATACTTATGGACACTAATTCTATCTACCTTATCATGTACAAAGAACAAGCAACGCTATATATAAGTGCTTATTCTTGATGTCATGATCTCCACCTAGTTTATCGACATGTCATGGTTTCTATGCTTCGCGTAGATTTTTATCGCACGTCTGTCCTTACTCAAGGGCCTTGCCCTTGAATTCCATGAAAAATCTTACCTTATCCTTCTATTAAAGCTTATTTTTGAAACTCCTTATTGGCTATAAACTATCGTGGATGTCTAGATCTATCTTTAAATGCTGTACATATAGGGCCCGATCTGGTCCTGGGAGGAGCGCCCGAAAGTACTAGTGCCCATGGAGTTGTAATGATCGCGGTGTCTTGCATTGCACCGCAGTACTCGTCTCTCTTGATCTTTGGCATTCCACACACTCTCTCTCTCTCTCGTGATGTTACTTGATATTACTTGTGTGCGTGACTTGACTTGCGTGACTCGACTAGCGTGGCCCGGAATGGGCAAGTACTTGCGTGAAATAGTCAATATTCTATAAATCTCTCTTGATATCTCTTGCTTGAAAGTTTTTGCACGACGTTGTTGATCTCTTCCGAGTTTTGTTTCACTTGCTCGGTTAATTTTACATGCATAGCCTTACTGCATTTACATGTGAAAGATGTAATTACTTAAACCAATTGCTTGTTCTTGAGATATAATTCCTACTGAGCTTTCGCTCACTCAGTTTATTCCAACATTTTTCAGGTAATCAGGTGGCTAGCGAGACCGTGACTCACATGGGAGGGACAAGTGTGCAAGCGAGCTTCGAAAACTAGTGAACATGTATCTTTTATCTTTCTTGGGTCTAGCATGATGTCTCTTATTTAGTTATCTTGTCTAAGTCTATTAGTGCGTCATCTCCTTTTCTTTCATAGTGACGTAGTTGAGTCTTCAAGTTCTTGTAAGAGATTTATATTCGAAATAAAATTTTTATTGTTATTCCAAATTATTTTATCTCATGCCATTACTCTTGATCGTTCACGACTGTTTAACTGCCACGTTCCGCTGCTATCGGTTCGGGGCGTGACAGAGGTGGTATCAGAGCTTCGGCTTTCATATCCTCTAGTTATTTGGTTCGAATGATCGGTCAAGTATCCTTGTCAGTCATATCAGAGCTTCGGATTTCAAACCCCTAGGGTATCAAGTCCAAGAGATAGGTTGAGTATCCTTGTCGGTCATCCTATAGGAGTTTCGTGAGAGATGGGTAGAACTTGGGGTTAAAGTTATAAAAGAAAGATAAAATATTTGCATTAATTCTCGAGTCAATAAATTATCTCCCACTCATCTTTGCAGGAACTTAGATAAAATGGAAGCGTCTAAGCTAAGCTTTGTTCCTGAGATGGTACTAGTAGATGTCCAAGCTTATGCGGACCTTGTCAGAGAGTTCAGGAGCTAGAGAAAGCGGTGGAAGAAAAAGAAAGAGTTGAAGGGAAAGCCCATGAGTCGGGAAAGTTCATCACTACCAAGAAAAGGATAAACGAGGGTGATATTTCACAAAGGTGTAAGAAATGCCAGAAATGTAAGAAGTGTAATAAGAAGGGAACTTCGACAGATCACTCGCAAGGTAAGTGTAAATCTTGTGGAAGATATGGTCACCAATCGAAAAAGTGTTGGAGTTCGGGAGCGTGTCTGCGTTGCGGGAGCTTAGATCATAAGATAGCGGAATGCCCTATTTTTACCAAGAAGCCTCCAAGAGGAGTTCAAGCTTTAGCCAAACTTACGAAAGGGAAAGTTGCGGAAGGTACCCCTCACCCTTAAGCCTAAATTTATTCTTCCTAAAAATAGTTCCACTCAATATATCTAGACTTCTTCTACGCATTATAGCTAGTTCTCCATCGTGAGTAAATGATAATTTGAATTTGGGGACCAAATTCTTTTAAGTGGGGGAGGGTGTAACACCCGGTAATTTTGAAGGCTAAAAAGGGAATAAATATATAAATATATATTTAGATTTTGAAAAGAAAAATAACATATACATGATGATATCTACATATCTCCATAAATAGTTAATAAAGGTTCCTAGAATTTATAAAAGACTAGTTAATATTACCTTTTGGAATGGAAGTAAAAATTTATCTAGGATCGAACCTGCCTCTGATACCAACGACAAGGACAAATAAAAGTTAAAGAAATTATGGGGAATAAAATCCCTATATACATACAAATTATTAATAGATATACGAGGGTTAGTAAGTTAGATATGAAACCCACACACGTTGTAAGGGCCCTTAAGTCTCAACCCACTCATCCATATATCTGTGCATATATATATAATGTAAAATAAATAAATATAATACAACGTAAATAATTAAGGCCAGGCTATACACAACCCTCTGACAGCCTAAGAAGTCTCACAAGAAGAACTCATGGACCCTACCATTATATTATAATAAATTTAATAATAACATGTTATTTTAAGTAGCCATTTAATGCACAACATAATTTTAATTGAATTGAGAATCTTTAAATCTTGAAGAAAAGGTCAATTTATATTTTTTACTAATTTAGCAAAATTAATATTCCACATTTATTACATTATAAAGGGAGGATATATATAAATTTACGTATAGACATGGGAATGTATGAATGTCTCATGCAATGGGGAATGCACAGACGTTGGACGTATAGACTTACGATGTGTAGACTTAGGAGGAACGGAATGTGTAGACTTTGGAGAATGAATGGATGGATGTATAGACTTTGGATGAAGGAATGTGTGGACTTGAGTGGGTAGAATGTATAGACTTCAGGAATGTATAGACTTTAGGAATGCAAAGACTTTGACAGTGTATAGACTTGTGTAATGGAATGTATGGACTTGAGTGAATGTATAGACTTAGGGAATGAATGTATAGACTTGGAGATGAGTGTATAGACTTGGGAATGTATGAATGTATAGACTTGGAGATGAGTGTGTAGACTTGGGAATGTATGAATGTATAGACTTATGCATTGTATGGACTTAAGAATGTATAAACTTGGGAAGGGGTGTGTAGACTTGGAGGAATGTATAGACTTATGCATTGTATGGACTTATGGATGAATAGACTTGGAGAAGGAATGTATAGACTTGTGCATTATATAGTTAAAGAGTAACAGGGATATATATATACAATATTAGTCTTTTGAAGGGTAAGTGAAAATGCCAAAAATGAAATGACGCCAACGTATGCTTGCGTCAATTGCATAGAAAATGACGTTGAACAAGTCGTCATTTCAAATAAAATGAATAGTGCCGATTTTTTGACTAAAGAATTTTGGAAAACTAATTATATGAAAAATAGAGAAAAATGGAAAACTCATACCCCTAAAGTTTTCTATCTAGATCACATCAAGAAAAAAAGATAAAAATCTCGAAAGATCGTTACACCTTAAATTAACAAAATAGGAAAGGTGAATGACGCCTTTGTTCAAGTCGTCAATTAAGAATTGACGACTGTGTATACAAGCGTCGTTTATGAAAATAACGCCCCAACCTGAGGCGTCATTTCCAAACAGTTCCGTTGGTCTTCGGTTCGAACTAGGATGATAACTGGGCAGGTTTTAGATTAAGGAAAGGATGAATACGAGGAAGAGTTAAAGTATAATTGATTCTAAAGAAGGAAGTTCTAATCCTAATCAAATTCTTAGAACCTATTAGGATTCTTCTCCTATAAATACCCCTTCCATCGAGCCAACCTAAAGGCTCTTCTCTTCATCAAAACTTGTTGCTGCTGTCGACCGTGGAGTTTTCTCCATCCTGTTAGTGTTACGAAGAAGGGGTGTTTACGTGAAGAACTTAAAGGGTTCTTCATTGGCTTCCTCTCCTTCCTGGTTGGTTTGTGGAGGAGAAAGCCGTTGCCTTCTCTACTTCGTCCTGTTGCTGCCACTGCACGGAGGGATCAAGAGCGACTGCTCTTATTATCATCTTGCTCTTCCTCCGCGGTTCGGGTGCAACGAGAAGACACTCTGTTGAAAACAGAGTATCGTTTTAAGGAGATTTACATCCTTTATCTTCACGTTCTATCAACCAAACCAATCCACAAGGTAGGTTATCTCAAGATTACGTAGCCCAAACCATCATAAATCATGATATTACTATATATTAGTTCATGCATATAGTTTCACTGAGATTTGAAGAAGTTCTGTGAAATTTAGTAAGAGGCGACCCTCGTCAGGGCGCCAATTTTACTTCTGACGACCGGGAGAAGGGTCGTCAATTTCGAATGAATTAATAAATACACATGTTAAAATTTTAATATCTATCTAAACAGTAATCTGATTTAATGCATGATCACATATTTCGAATCCTGCTATTTTTCTTGACCTGTCCATATACTTGTTTCCTGGAAAATATTTATCTTTGAAAAATGCTACAGTTGATAGTGAAATTCTGGAAAAAAGGAAAAGACGACCCTCGTTATGTCGTCTATATTGTATATGACGCCCCTGACTAGGGCGCTATTTACCAAATAGAAGACTTAATGGAAGTCGCCAATTCCTTAAATACTGAAATTTAGTTATTTTCAGCAAACAGAAATATGAATTGGACGACTATTTTTGCAGTCGTCAATTGTTGAAATGACGACCCAGTCAAGGGCGTCAATTTCCTATCTTGTTATTTTCCTGTGTTTTTCCTGTGAACCGTGGATTTATATACATGTATACGGCACTATATTCCAAATCCGTGAGTATAGTCCCACGTCTTTCGGCGTTTTATCAATTGCCCCTATTTCTCGGTGATAGATGAACCCTCCATGGGACATTCCGTTCCTTTGGACCGGTGACTTTATCATAGAGACCTCCGTAAGACTCCGCTAGCCTTGGATTCCCTCGAGGCGGCCGAGCAGGTTGTACCATCAAAACCTATGACACTACTTGATTTCCATGTCACTCTAAAGAAACATGGTATACCGGCCCTCATGACATGCTAAGTGGATGTCATGAGAATATTCTTAAAATTATGGAATGGGAAACCATGCCATTAATGTTCTTAAACAATGATGTGCCATACTTATGGACACTAATTCTATCTACCTTATCATGTACAAAGAACAAGCAACGCTATATAAGTGCTTATTCTTGATGTCATGATCTCCACCCAGTTTATCGACATGTCATGGTTTCTATGCTTCGCGTAGATTTTTATCGCACGTCTGTCCTTACTCAAGGGCCTTGCCCTTGAATTCCATGAAAAATCTTACCTTATCCTTCTATTAAAGCTTATTTTTGAAACTCCTTATTGGCTATAAACTATCGTGGATGTCTAGATCTATCTTTAAATGCTGTGCATATAGGGCCCGATCTGGTCCTGGGAGGAGCGCCCGAAAGTACTAGTGCCCATGGGAGTTGTAATGATCGCGGTGTCTTGCATTGCACCGCAGTACTCGTCTCTCTTGATCTTTGGCATTCCACTCTCTCTCTCTCTCTCGTGATGTTACTTGATATTACTTGCGTGCGTGACTTGACTTGCGTGACTCGACTAGCGTGGCCCGGAATGGGCAAGTACTTGCGTGAAATAGCCAATATTCTATAAATCTCTCTTGATATCTCTTGCTTGAAAGTTTTTGCACGACGTTGTTGATCTCTTGCTAGTTTTGTTTCACTTGCTCGGTTAATTTTACATGCATAGCCTTACTGTATTTACATGTGAAAGATGTAATTACTTAAACCAATTGCTTGTTCTTGAGATATAATTCCTACTGAGCTTTCGCTCACTCAGTTTATTCCAACATTTTTCAGGTAATCAGGTGGCTAGCGAGACCGTGACTCACATGGGAGGGACAAGTGTGCAAGCGAGCTTCGAAAACTAGTGAACCTGTGTCTTTTATCTTTCTTGGGTCTAGCATGATGTCTCTTATTTAGTTATCTTGTCTAAGTCTATTAGTGCGTCATCTCCTTTTCTTTCATAGTGACGTAGTTGAGTCTTCAAGTTCTTGTAAGAGATTTATATTCGAAATAAAATTTTTATTGTTGTTCCAAATTATTTGGTCTCATGCCATTGCTCTTGATCGTTCACGACTGTTTAACTTCCACGTTCCGAGCAAACGACACGTTCCGCTGCTATCGGTTCGGGGCGTGACATGTAGTTTATGGCAAAAGTATATATCTAGCAAGATTTCCATTTCCAAGGACATGTAATATGAAGAACAAATGAAGTTTATAAGAGAAGTTTAAGGATGATTTAAGGCATCATGTTCAACGACATTAAGACAATAAAGAGAATGAATTGCCCGTCAAGGCACGATCAGCTCTCGTGAAAAATCTTATAAAATAGGTTTAGATCAAATTTTTTCACAGTCGGGTGCTTAGCAGAAAACCAAAGAGATCACGACCAAGTAAGAGGTGGGACAATGGGAGGATCTCCTCGCATTCGCAAGATCATAATTAAATAACCACTTATCCACTTAAAGCGTTTGCCCGTGGACCTCTAGCCTTAGACATCGGTCTTTCTTGGTAAACTTCCTAACTACACGATTTATCGGAAACGCGAAAAGACGTAAATCAAATGGAAATCATTCTTACATATTCTAACATGTTCATTTGTGAAAGAATTTCAATGAAGGAAAGGACGTTGAAAAAAGATGCCAAGTTTTCAGATAGAGCTTAGATCAAATAGACAGGGTCAATCATACATAGGAATTTTATGAAAATTAGAGCATAGTTGTTTGAACAATTGACGATTGCTTTACGATTTCATTCACCCAGTCATTTCTTTATGGATAGTATTTTTAAGGCAAGAACATGATTGTAAAATTCAAAATTCAAGTTTAAAAATAACGCACATAAACGAGGTAAATCGAACACATCGGTCTTAACGCGGTTGTTGCATTCAAGTCACGGTCCAAGTGTGATCCGCGCTCTTGGACAGAAAATTGAAACTTGTTCTTATAATGAAAACTCTAATTTTTTACTTTAAATCTCAAAATAAGTCATAAATGCATGATCATGAAAAATTTGCATAGAATCGAAATACTCATGCAAAGGAACATATATGAAGATCAAATTAAGTTTTACTTGAGAGAAAACCTACCTAGTTGAAGATCAAAGAGGAAGAAAAATAAGAATGAAGAACACTTCGAACATTTCTCCAAACTTCAAGCTTTCCTCCTCTCTACAACCACCATTTCTCCAATCAATTTGTGCTTTGAGTGGGGAAAATCCCAGTCCTATTTATTGGCCAAATCCTATAATTATTCTATTTCCCATTTAATTCTAAGTCAATTTCCACCTAATTTTCCTATTCCACCAACCCATGTTACTATTATACCAAACTATGTTGAAAATAAATTCCAACATGTGAATGTTGAAATAAATCTCTCTCCATGACATAACCAATGACCTCATCTATTCAATGATGTAAGAAATGACATCATCCACTAATTAGGATTAAATTAGAGCTAATAAATCTCTCCTAAATCAGATGCTACAGTACAACTACAGTATCAACATCTTCGCCTTCTCAGAATCGTGTTGTGTATCTCATCGTTCGTGTTAACACGTGGGATAGGGTTCACGTTTATGTATTCTATGTTTTATGGACATAAAATAAGAATATTCACAATTTATTTTATTTTCATCTTTCATTATTTCTTTTCGAATATAAATATATATATATAATTCCAAGTTGCTACACGTTGTCTTCTCGGTTGCAACAATAAATACTAAGTGTTACACAACATTTTGGCACTATCTGTGGGAAACCAACAAGTAGTCATGGATCTAAGAAAACCTATGGAGTGAACCAACGTCGACCACTGAGGTACAAACCTGTACCACTAAATGGGCTCCCATCGAGGGAGTCTCAAAGGAGTGGGTTGACATCATGACTGTCCAAGTCAACTACCTGAACGAAATTGTCCGAAGCCTTGCACTGCTCAAGGATGTGATTGGTACCCTACGGATCCGCTCGCACCCACTCCTCCGTTTGCAGCTCAACCTGCCATCATGGTGACTACACGGGGCAATAGTGAACCTCTAGCATGGCCAGACCACAACGCTCCCTCCGTGGCTGTGACTGTAGCGACCCGAGATCCGAATACCGGGAAGGGCCCGATACCATTAGAATCTTGGCCCGTCGCCCACGAGCCAGAGGGCTCGGAAGGGTTAAGAGGAGTGTGGAGGTACAAAGAAATAGGAAATAAAGTAGGACAATTCAATAATTAACAGAAATAAATAAACAACTACAACAGAGTCCAGTCCAATAGAAAGTACAGTGTAAGGCAGAAGAACGTACCCAACACTGAGTGAACACTCGGCCCGTCGAACTAGCAACAAAAACCTCCTCGCAGCACCCTCGAACCTCAAGGAAGAACCGTCACACCTAAAAAGTAGGGTTGAGCCTCCGATCTCTAGCACAGTAGGGGTCCCGCAGAACCCCAACCGTAAACAACGACGGTAACGGAAAGCAGCAACAACAGTAGGAACAGCAAACCGGTGGCCGGTAGAAAATCAGCACTATAGCTACTCCTACTGTACCGGAAAACATGCCCCGATCTCATAGTCGGGGGACCACTCGACTACAAACCACCCTGGTCACACTGCCAAGGGAAACATCATGACAACCCTGTCGTGGACCGAACACTGCCTAGGAAAAATCCTCGGTGACACTCACCAGAACCCTAGACCTCTACCTTGGGAAACCACCCAAAAACTACGAGTAAAACCATGTCTCGCAGACGTGAAATGGAACTCGAGTCACTAGAAACTCACATCACGTGACGGGAGCACTGCCCACTAGAAGCAAGGCCGGATGCGTCCACTGATGTCTTACACTGCACCCCAGTGTCTCGCTACGATGCCCCAGGCGGAGACTGAGACACACAACCAATACCACAAACAAGGACTAGCTGGGGTCGCGCTCGTCAGCACGGGTCCGACGCCCCCAACCAAGTATGCACACATAGACCATGCGCCCTAGGTCAGATCCTCTAGCTAGTTCTTCCCCCAAAGCCCGAACTCAGGCTGCGCGTGGGGGCCCTACGGTAACCAGCCTAACAACCATCTCTTCGGGTAACCCACTCCACCACTCCCGGGTGGGTCAACACACGTGTGCTGTAAGAAGGCTATGACCAGTGGGAGGTCACTAAACATGAACACGGAAAGTCACGCACGCACCCATTGCGAGTAACATGGAGTAACGGGTGGCTCGGAGCCACCAGACTCAGGATGGTCCACTAGACCTAATAAACCCAACTGTCCTTGAGTCACGAGACTCGGGTCAAGACCGTCACGTGTGACGGCACAGTGCCATCAATCTAGCCTAATCTCTAGGTCCGAAACCACGGTAGCTCACAAGCCGCCGAGACAATTCCCTATCCCAGGGTAGAGCGAGAATTCTCCAGCCCCAAGCTAGGTGACCGGACTCACAGCCCAAGGGCCAAATGCACGGCCCACTCGAAAACGCCTTCCGGAGAAACTACGTCGTGCGGGGAAGGCCCACCACACTCATTCCGACCCACGGTGACTCAATCTAGTGAAACACAGAAGCTCAGAACATGCGGGGTCACAGGGACCCCCAAGACCCACGTGCACGCTATTCGAGGTAACTCAGTACCTCTAGACACCCCAGAAACACGGACACAGAACCCACGAGGTGTCTGGGACATCCATGAGACTGAAGGTCGACCACTGGGTCACAACCAGGTCGACCGGGGCCCACACAACGTGAACAGAACACGGCGAGCATGAAAAACCATGTGGCGGTCCTCTGTGGACCGTCACAGCGCCTGGCGGTCTCGCTAGGGCCGTAAGGCCTGGCCTAGCAGTCCAGCCAGGACCGGAAGCCCCGAAGACACTTGAACTGCAGGCGGTCACTCCCAGACCACCAAGCAGGGTGGCGGTCCTTTGCCTGACCGCTAGCCGTCGCCTAGCAGTCAGTCGCAAGGCCACTACCCCACCCGACCTCGAATGACCGAGAAATGGAAAACGGTCGTGCCCTGACCGCAAGGCACTGCCTGGTGGTCTTCACCAAACCGATAAGCTCTTCTGGCGGTCCATTGCGCGACCACAACGCTCGAACTGACATAGGGGACCCCTAGTAGTGTCTAGATGACCGCCTCATCCCCTAGCGGTCTCTAGAAGGACCGCTAGGTCATCCCGAGCACGAAAACAGCGAACTCCGCAAAAAATCCCATTCCACGCCCTATTCACACCCATGTGAAGGGGAAAACAAGGGGAAACTAGTCCCCAACCTCTTTAGCATCGAGAGGACCCATTTAAATCCCAAAAACGCGATCAAAACGCAAGATCCGGCTCACACCCCAAAACATGCTCTTTTCCAGAAAACGTGAAAATAACCTCGCTTGGCTCACCACGGCCTACAAAACTCGCGGAAAGGAAGTACAGGGGTTAAGGATCCGTCCCCCTACCTCCACCGAAGATTCGGCGCGTCGAGGATGCCGATCTGCCAAGAAAATGTCGTTCGAACAGCCACCGGCGCCCCGAACTCGGGCCAAACTTCACCGTGCCACCATCCCTCGATCCTTGACCCATTCTCGTCGTCCTTGCCCCCACGCCATCGCCGCCTCTCCCCTGCCTGCCGCGGTCAGCCGCCCGCGGAGAAGAGAGGGAGAGGAAGAGAAAAATAGAGGGGGAGAGAGTGAGAGACATGAGGGAGAGAAAGAGAGAGGGTAAGGGGGGGGTAAAAGAAAAAGAAAATATATTAGTATTTTAGAAATCTGATTTTTGGCCCGAAATTCCATAAAATCATAAAAATACAAAAAAATTACCTCCGCGATCCTCGGAAAGAGCACAATGCGTCGGTACTCTCCCAGAGTTGGAGAATGCAACGGTTCAACCTGCACAGAGTTCTGAAGGCTCGTCAGGAAATAACACACGTAAACCACGAAACGCTCTCCGGGAGCCACAAAAGTGATCCGATAAATATCTGAAAAACTCGGGGCATTACAGCCCTCCCCCTTTAAAGAAATTTCAACCTCGAAATTCGGGACAAGCGCCAAGGACAGGGGGAGAACGCCTTAACCAACTGACAACACTGTCAGAGCCCCATCACAAAAAAACCTCGATTCTCACGAAAGCACCAATCATGAGGGATATGGCCAGACCACAATCACAAGCAACACCTCGCTCCGCACACCGCACACACATCAGTCATCAGAGCAGGCATAACACAACAACACAAGTCTGGTATCACCTCAACTGCATGGAAACCAAATGTTGAGTCCCAAACGGTGGCAATCAAGAGGGGAGGGGTGAATTGATTGGCCAATAAAAATTCTTTCCGAGTAAAACAATGATAAGTAAACATACAAGCACTAGGCCTCACTCGATCATGATCTCACTTGTGAATGCGTGTTTATGAGAGTAGGTGTTTGATTGAGGACTTGGTGTATGCTCAATTCACCGTGAAGCCCACTCGACAACAAACCACAAATAACACACGGAGTTTTTTAGGTGGTTCGGGTACACTGCCGTGTCCCCTACGTCTACCCCTCATACGTGAGGATTAAGACTTCACTATGAAGTGAGCCACACACACACGCTGTGTAGAACAGCAAACACCCACACACACGACACCCGATTTGGGCTGTCAAACGTACACACACACACACGTTCGTGTTTCCAAACACGAACACCACACACAAGAATCTGATTTAAGATTTACAACAAATGCACAAGCTTCAGCAAAAATATTCAGAAAATGGTGAGTAAAGAAATGTTTATCGTGGTTGAAGCTCCCCCTTTTCCTTCTCCGGATGTAGTTCAGCACTTCTGCATATGGAAGAACGATCTTGGAGGAAGTACGAAGCTATTTTGCACTGTTAAGGTTGCAGCTTTGATAACCCACGTAGCTTGCTGTTGGGGATGATGTGGAGGCTTGATTCAAGCTTCTTCCCTTAACTTTCAGGTTCAGAACAAGGTGGAAGAAGGCCCTTGAGTTGCTGCTGCGAACCTGCACACACAAAGGTTAGAACAAGAAGCACTCCTTTAGATCTTTTTCACCCTTAGGGTTTCATACCCCAATATGATGTATATAAGGAGCTAGATCCGTTCAAATACACCCTAGAGACCAGATCCACAATACCTGGAGCGATTTAGGGAAGTTGGATTGGTTGGAAAGACTTTTGGTGCAAGTGCACGGAAGTCCAAAATTACGGCTGAAGCTTCGGACCTGAAAGGGTCGACCCCAATTACGGCTAAAGCTTCGGACCTGAAAGGGTCGACCCTTGGGGTCGACCCTCGTGAGGGTTTTAGAGGGTTTAAGGGTTTTTGGGCGAATGGGTCGACCCTTGGGGTCGACCCTCGCGTGGATGGGTCGACCCTTGGGGTTGACCCTTTCAGTTGAGAGAAATGGATCCGGCGGTTTATTAATTCCAACTACCAGGGGTCGACCCTTGCATCTGGGGGTCGACCCAAGTGGTCGACCCTTTCAGCTAAAGTTCACAAGCCCATTAGTTTTGCACCCAGGGACCTAGGGGTCGACCCAATGGGTCAACCCTTGTTCCAGAACATACAAATGGTAGATTAAAAAGCTCATTAAGTTCAGGAATCCAGAGATCAAGATAATGAACTTCAAACCACAAAATCAAAGGCCAATGAGTTGAAGTGGGTCTCACCGACCGTCCTCGAGTTCCTTAAGCACTTAGGCACGTTTCTTGCCCTGTAAAGACATACATTCTGAATTAGATTTGGTATTGTAATTTAAGTTCAAATGCCTTACCAGACGAAGTTACTCTTGTACTTCCAAAAGCTCTAAGTCTACATCAAGGATGTGCATTTCCAAAGCTTTTCATGTTAGAACAACTCAATTTGAATTCACACAAATATATAGTGTTTGGTCATCATCAAAATCTATTTAGTATACCCACAAGGAGGGGGTTCAACAATCTCCCCTTTTTGATGATGACAAAATACAATATGCCTTGCATAACCATATGACTTCAAAAAGATGTAGCATTTATGGAATTCAACCATCAACCTCCATATCAAAAACATTCATACTTCACATGAATCATTCAAGAAACATCATTGCATGAACCATACTGATCCAAACATATAAGATTGACCATAATAGGCAAGATTTCTACCGACAACATAATTTAAAGGTGAACAAGGTCTGAGTTCAAAAGCAAATGACAATATGCAATGCATGAGACGCAACTGAGATGCAACACAACTTAAATGTAACATTACTAATGGACAGAAAGTATGATAAAGGCATACATGCATGCAAGCATACAACACATGATATCATATAAGTAGCCGAAGAGCCGAGGGCACACATATATGCCTAAAAATTCTCCCCCTTTGGCATCATCAAAAAGGAGGGGGTAAATAAGGATAAGTAGAGTGCCATTCTGTAGGAGCATAACCGCTTCAATCATCAGCCGGAGTGGATGGACGTGATGGACGCCGAATATAATCCAGAATTTCCTGTAACATGTGGGTTTGATCGGCCAAGGTGTTGGTGAAAGACTGAGTGTACTCATCGTGAGAAAGCTTCAGATCATGCAGGTCCTTTGTTATAGCATCAAAAGTCTCCCCATACGTGTCTAACCGATCATCAATAGAATCTAAGCGATCCATGAGCAGTTGAACTGCCTCGGAGGGCATCTCTGCAGCAGGAGCAGGGGGTTGTTCTTCACCGGCCGGCTCTCCATCATCCTCGTCTTCCTCATCAGAACTGTCGACTGAAATGGCACTTTTCAGTTGGCGAACAAGCTCACCATTTCTGAGTTCATAGCCCATGTTGTTACAAATGGAGTGCATTGTAAAAATATCAGCCTCTCGAATAGTTTGGGAGGATTCCTTAGACAGATCCAGCTCATGTAGACAAAAATGGCAGTCAAAGCAGCGGCATAAGGTAAAGTTCTATTCTTGTGCATCATGCTTGAACACATATGTTCCAAAATAAGTGCGGGAAAACAGATTGGAATACCACCCAAGAAACAATAGAATAGGAACATATGGATTTCAGTGACTTTGTCATGACCTCCCCCTCACGGCAGTATGATGGTTGTAATCATCCGATGCAATATGTGTTGTAAGGGAGGAAAATGATTAGCATTTAATCCAGCAAGTGACTTATCACCCTTATCTTCAGATGTCATGTATTGATAGACTGTTTCATCTGGAACCAAAATATTGCCAAAAGCATACCCCTCATTTGATAAACTATAAGCAGTGCTTAGAAGCTCCGGTGAGAGGATAACTTGAATCCCATTCACTTTTGTAATTGGTGTGTCATCGGACATAGACAAATTACTATAAAATCGATGCACCAGATTGGGATAAATGCGGCAATGTGCAGACATGAACAAATCCAGATTGGGTTGACTGCAAAGAATATCAACAAGGCTTGGCATTTAGTGGCTTAGATTACCGAAATCGACCGCCCGGGGACGGAAAACTTTCCGATCCAAGACCTTGCTGGCCGATGGGTGGCCTCTAAGAGCTGCAGCTTGAGCGGCCTATTTAGAACGAGCTTCCCTAGTAGAGCTCGATGCATCTCCTCTGCGAGAGGGGTGTCTCCTTGGGGCCATCTTGAAACAAATCGAAAGAATCACTTGATGGGGTATAGAACGAGATGGTTCAACTTGGAAGACTAAAACATGGATTAGAGATCCTCCACACTCACAAGAGTTTACCTCAGGTGGACTGAAGAGCAAAGAACGACCCTTGGAGCCGCAAGAAAATGATGCGCGCGGGTGGCCACCGGAGGAACCGCGGCTAGGGCTTGAGAGATGTGAAGCCAAGAATGGATTTTTAGGGCTTTGCAAGGGGCGGTGGCTAAGCTTAGAAGGGGGCTTTGGGGGTTTTAGGAGATGGGAATGGGGAAACATAGAGTTTCCACCCCTTTTAAGGCGGTTCGGATGCGGCGGATGCCGCCCGACCTGTAACGGGTCGACCCAATGGGTCGACCCCTTTCACCCCGGCCCCAGACAAGATCCGCTATCACGAGGGTCGACCCTTGGGGTCGTCCCTTCTTCGTGGGTCGACCCTTCCTCTGATTTTCTTCACAAAGTAGTTTAAGTGAAAGGGAAGGTCAAAAATGATGTGGCTCTAATCCCCAATGATAATATCATGTTGGAATCAAGGAATTGGAGTTGTTTTATGGGTTAATGCATTGGGGAACTTGTTTCAAGAAAATCTAGGATCATAGTAGACGTTCATTATCTAGCATCTCCGAATTTCAGATTTTGAACAGTTTGTGCTCCTTTGTTGGCATGAAAATGTATCCAAGGTGAATTCGGCCATAGAATTAGCAATAAACAAGTGTGTATACAATATACATAGAAGAAATGCAGAAACACATCAACATGATTGTTCACACAATTTGATTTTTCTTTTGTTTTTCACACAACATAATGCACATGTATGACAAAGGAAAATTCAGTTATGTATTACACTAATGCAAATGCAAGTTATGCAACGACCTATACACACATTAATGCATATGATCATGATGCATACTCATCTATCCTACAGACCCCTAGTTCTCTTCTAAATGTTGTGGATTTCTCTTCACAAAGAGGTTTGGTAAAAATGTCGGCAATTTGACGATCTGTTTCAATAAAGCTGATTTCTACATCGCCCTTACTTACATGATCCCTAATGAAATGATGTCTAATTTCAATATGCTTGGTGCGAGAGTGATGAACATGGTTCTTTGACAAGTTTATGGCTGATGTGTTATCACAAAGGATTGAGGTGTTTTTGAAGTAAATGCCATAGTCAATCATTTGTTGTTGGATCCAGAGCACCTGGGCAACACAGCTACCGATAGCCACATACTCAGCTTCAGCGGTTGATAGTGCCACTGAGTTCTGTTTCTTGGAGGCCCATGAGACCACGCATCCCCTAAGAAACTGGCAGTACCCGCTGGTGCTTTTTCGATCCACCTTACATCCTGCATAATCGGCATCAGAATAAGCAATTAAATCAATGCTCAAATTACGCGGAAACCATAATCCCAAATTAACTGAACCAGCAATATATCTGAAAATACGTTTAACAGCCGACATGTGTGATTCCTTTGGATTTGATTGAAATCGAGCACACAAGCACACAGCAAATTGGATGTCGGGTCTACTGGCAGTTAAATATAGCAATGAGCCTATCATGCTTCTAAAGAGTTTCTGGTCCACGGATTTACCTGATTCATCTTGTTCAATTTTTTTTGAGGTGGACATAGGAGTTGGTTGTGATTTAGTAGAGGTCAGATTGAACTTTCTCAGCAGCTCCATTGCATACTTCTTCTGATGTATGAACATACCGTCAGCCGTCTGTGTGACCTGCAATCCCAAGAAGAATGTTAATTCTCCCATAAGACTCATTTCAAACTCACTATGCATCAATTTGGCAAAGTCTTTGCTGAAAGAATCTTTGGTAGAGCCAAAAATAATATCATCTACGTAAACTTGAACAATTAAGATTTCCTTACCATTCAACTTCATGAAAAGGGTTTGATCAACATTACCTCGTTTGAATCCATTTTGAATGAGGAATTCACTTAACCGTTCATACCATGCCCGGGGTGCTTGTTTCAGACCGTAGAGTGCCTTGTCTAGCTTGTACACATGGTCTGGATGCTTTGTGTCCTCAAACCCCGGTGGTTGCTCTACGTACACGTCCTCCTATATGTAGCCATTCAAAAATGCACTTTTAACATCCATTTGAAACAATCTTATGTTGTTACAGCATGCAAATGCTAATAAGACTCTCACTGCCTCGAGTCTTGCTACTGGAGCAAAAGACTCATCGAAATCAATTCCAAGCTCTTGGCTATAGCCTTTAGCTACTAGCCTGGCCTTGTTCCTAGTTACCACTCCTTGATCGTTTGTTTTGTTTCGAAAAACTCACTTTGTTCCGATCATTGAGTGATTTCTAGGACATGGCACGAGGAACCACACTTTGTTCCTTTGGAACTGGTGTAGTTCTTCTTGCATAGCCATGATCCAAGACTCATCTTTCAAGGCATCTTCTATAGAGTGAGGTTCAAACTGGGAAAGTAAGGCAATATAGTCATGATTTTCAACTTCCCTAAATGAGGCTCATGTTCTTGTTCCATCTTCAATATTGCCGATCACATTCTCCGGTGGATGGTCCTTTTCGAAAGTCCATTGCCTTGGAAGCTTCTGTTCAACCAGCGCTTCCTGATTTCCATCATCTTCTTGTGGTTCTTTTACTTCTTGTTTTTCAATTTTTTTTTCCATCATTCCGATATCACCGTCATTCAATTCATCGTCCTACAAAATAGATTTTTCATTAGTGTTTTTGGAAGATGATTCATTAATGATGACATGGGGGCTTTCCTCAACTACAAGAGTTCTCAAGTTATACACTCGATAAGCTCTTGAGCTAAGAGAGTATCCAAGAAATATACCTTTGTCACTTTTGGGGTCAAATTTAGCCAGGTCCACCTTACCATTGTTGTGAATGTAACAAACTGAGTCGAACGGTCTAAGATAGGAAATGTTTGGTTTCTTACCTCGGTACAGCTCATAAGGGGTTTTCTTCAACAGTGGTCTTACCATGGCGTGATTGACAATGTAGCAAGCAGTGTTCACTGCTTCAGCCCAAAAGTACCTCGGCAAGTTGTTCTCGTTTAGCATGGTTCTTGCCATCTCAATTAGCGTCCTGTTCTTCCTTTCAACAACACCATTCTATTCGGGGGTTCTTGGTGCAGAGAAGTCATGCATATAGCCTTGAGCCCTGCAAAAGTTGCTGAACTCATGGTTATCAAATTCCTTACCGTGATCGCTCCGCACGGCTTTGATGCAACACCTCTTTTCATTTTGAACTACCCTACAAAATGCTTCAAACTCCTTCAGGGCATCATTTTTATGTGAAAGGAAGTAAACCCAAAAAAATCTTGAATAATCATCCACAATGACAAAACCATACAATTTACCACCCAAGCTATGTGTTTTGCTTGGTCCAAAAAGGTCAATGCGGATTAACTCAAGGGGCCTTGATGTAGTTACATCATTCTTGCACTTGAATGATGTCCTTGTATGCTTACCCATACTGCACGCCCCACAGACTCCTTCATCAGTAACCTTCAGCTTAGGTAATCCAACTACCAAATCATTTCAAGACAGTTTTAGCAAAACATTAAAACTAGCATGCCCAAGTCGACGATGTCGATGCCAAAGCCAAACATCATCATTATTCCTTGCAACCAAGCACAGATTTTTATGAGAGGGTTCATCCCAATCAATCATATATACATTGTTATGCCTAAAACCAATGAACTTTATCTCATGAGTATTTTTATTCACAATGGTGCAGTGGTTAGAATCAAAAGTCACATTGCATCCTTTATCACAAAGTTGACTTATACTCAAAAGATTATAATGCAATCCTTTCACAAGCAAGACATTCTCAATGGTATGATTTTGATTCTTACCTATCTTACCTTCTCGATGATTTTACCTTTGTCCTTACCACCAAATGCCACTGTTCCACCATCCTTTTCATGCAGGTCCGCAAACAATTCTTTATTTCCCGTCATGTGCCGAGAGCATCAACTGTCAGATACCACCTATTCCTTTGAGCTCTCAAGCAGACCTACAATCACAACAAACGTACTTATGCAGATTTTGGTACCCAAGCAAGCTTGGGTCCACGATGGTTAGAAACATGAGATGTGTATGATCTATTTCTCATTCTAGCAAAAGCTTTCATCATCAAATTTTAGAATTCTACAATCATACATGTCATGGCCTAACCTTCCACAATAAAAACATGTAGTGGCTCTATCCCTGTTTCTTCTCTTTCCTTTATTCAAGAATGAATTATGCACAGTGTTTTTGACGTGGATGGAGATGAACTTCTGGGAGAATATGAGTTGAATGTGTTTCAGATTGTAAAATTTTCCCTTTTTCAAAAATGGTAATAGCATCCTTCAACTCATGGTTTTCATGCATTAGAAATGGACTTGATTTTTGGCCTTTTCTTTTGCTTGATTGCATGCCATGCTTTTAAGCTTTTCTTGTTCCAAATTGTTTTTCAAATCATCATTCATTTTACTTAGTGTGAATTGCTCCTCTCTCATGCATGAAATCTCTTCTTCAAGTAATTCATTTTTGGACACAAGAATTTCTTTCTCATTTATCAATTTCTCAGTTTCAGATTTCAACACATGGCAGTTTTCACATGAGTTTTCAGCATGCACAAGGTGTTCAATTTTCTTTTTCAAATGTCTATTTTCAGATCTAAATTTTTTACATTTTTCATATAACGACTCATATGTAATTTACCATTGTTCACAAGTAAGAGTTTCAGTTTCAGAATCTACCTCATTTCTATCGTCGTCATTGGCCATGAAGCATAGGTTCTGAACCAACTCATCCAGTTCATCTTCCTTCTCAGACTCGACCTCGTCTTCATCACTCCATGTGGCCACCATGGTCTTTGGCTTCTTGAATTTTCTTTTCTTGAATTTTTTCATGAGATCGGGGCACTCACCCCGCATATGACCAGGTTTTTTACATTCATAGCGAATAACTTCTTCTTTCTTGCTACTCTCACCTCTGTTGGGACCTTGCTTCCTTGGTCCTTTTCTGAATTGACCACCGAACTTTCTTGTTCCTTTGATGAATCTTCTTGCTCTTCTTGTGATCATGGCAACCAGCTCCTCATCTTCGGTGTTGCCGGTGGAATCATTGTCACTGCCCTCTGATTCTTGTGGGTTCACCTTTAGGGCCAAATGTGTGACTACCTTCTTCTTTTTGTGGTCCTCCTCGCTCCTCTTGATGTTGATTTCGTATGTCATCAAGGAGCCAATTAGCTCATCCAATTTCAAAGTGCTGAGATCCTTTGAGTCCTCGATTACAGTGGCCTTTGTGTGCCATTGTGATGACAAGGATCTCAGTACCTTTCTGACGAGCTCCTTGTCGGAATACTCTTTACCAAGACCCTTTAATCCATTCGTGATTTCGTCAATCTTGCAAACATATCAAAAATGGACTCCTCTAATTTCATCATAAATAACTCATAATCCCGAACTAACAGATTCGCCTTGGTTTCCTTTACTTCGATGTTCCTTCATAGATCAACCGCAGCTTGTTCCACATCTTCTGCGCAGAAGAACACATGGAAATACGTGAGTATTCATTAAGATGAATGGCACATTGTATTATATTCATGGCTTTAAAATTTGCTGAACACTTCTTTATATCCTCATCATCCCACTCATCCTCATTTTGAGACAGAGTACATGGACCCTTGCTTATGACGCGCCACACGTCATAGTCTTGGGCTCGTAGAAAAACATACACTATGTTTTTCCAATAAGGGTAGTTTGATCCATCAAAGAACGGGGGTCTTTGGATCGAATGCCCTTCGGGCATCATCCCTTGTTTGCCATAAGGAGGGATCTACTCTACGACCGTATGGTCGAGTGAAACAGAGACCAAAGCTCTGATACCAATTGTTGAGTCCTAAACGGTGGCAATCAAGAGGGGAGGGGTGAATTGATTGGCCAATAAAAATTCTTTCCGAGTAAAACAATGATAAGTAAACATACAAGCACTAGGCCTCACTCGATCATGATCTCACTTGTGAATGCGTGTATATGAGAGTAGGTGTTTGATTGAGGACTTGGTGTACGCTCAACTCACCGCGAAGCCCACTCGACAAGAAATCTGGAAAAACAAACCACAAATTACACATGGAGTTTTTTAGGTGGTTCGGGTACACTGCCGTGTCCCCTACGTCCACCCCTCACACGTGAGGATTAAGACTTCACTATGAAGTGAGCCACACACACACGCTGTGTAGAACAGCAAACACCCACACATACGACACCCGATTTGGGCTGTCAAACGTACACACACACACACACACGTTCGTGTTTCCAAACACGATCACCACACACAAGAATCTGATTTAAGATTTACAACATATGCATAAGCTTAAGCTAAAAGATTCAGAAAATGGTGAGTAAAGAAATGTTTATCGTGGTTGAAGCTCCCCCTTTCGCTTCTCCGGATGTAGTGCAGCACTTCTGCAAGTGGAAGAACGATCTTGGAGGAAGTATGAAGCTATTTTGCACTGTTAAGGTTGCAGCTTTGATAACCCACGCTGCTTGCTGTTGGGGATGATGTGGAGGCTTGATTCAAGCTTCTTCCCTTAACTTTCAGGTTCAGAGCAAGGTGGAAGAAGGCCCTTGAGCTGCTGCTGCGAACCTGCACACACAAAGGTTAGAACAAGAAGCACTCCTTTAGATCTTTTTCACCCTTAGGGTTTCATACCCCAATATGATGTATATAAGGAGCTAGATCCGTTCAAATACACCCTAGAGACCATATCCACAATACCTGGAGTGATTTAGGGAAGTTGGACTGGTTGGAAAGACCTTTGGTGCAAGTGCACGGAAGTCCAAAATTACGGCTGAAGCGTCGGACCTGAAAGGGCGACCCTTGGGTTCGACCCTCGTGAGGGTTTTAGAGGGTTTAAGGGTTTCTGGGCGAATGGGTCGACCCTTAGGGTCGACCCTCGGGGGTTGTCCGCGCGGGTTTTAAATGACACTACCAGGGGTCGACCCTTGGGGTCGACCCTCGCGTGGATGGGTCGACCCTTGGGGTCGACCCTTTCAGTTGAGAGAAAGGGATCCGGCGGTTTATTAATTCCAACTACCAGGGGTCGACCCTTGCATCTGGGGGTTGACCCATGGGTCGACCCTTTCAGCTAAAGTTCACAAGCCCATTAGTTTTGCACCCGGGGACCTAGGGGTCGACCCAATGGCTTAACCCTTGTTCCAGAACATACAAATGGTAGATTAAAAAGCCCACTAAGTTCAAGAATCCAGAGATCAAGATAATGAACTTCAAACCACAAAATCAAAGGCTAATGAGTTGAAGTGGTCTCACCGACCGTCCTCGAGTTCCGTAAGCACTTAGGCACGTTCCTTGCCCTGTAAAGACATACATTCTGAATTAGATTTGGCATTGCAATTTAAGTTCAAATGCCTTACCAGACGAAGTTACTCTTGTACCTCCAAAAGCTCCAAGTCTACATCAAGGATGTGCATTTCCAAAGCTTTTCATGTTAGAACAACTCAATTTGAATTCACACAAATATATAGTGTTTGGTCATCATCAAAATCTATTTAGTATACCCACAAGGAGGGGGTTCAACACCAACCATGCCACAAGACAAACTTCCACAATTCCTAGATCCAATCTAGGAAGAGCACATCACGGAAATGGCCACCAAAGGCCTCGCTTGCCGACGGCTCTCGCCATTCTCGAAACGCAATCACCAGCATCGTCTATCTGTGAAAGACCAATCACCGGTCACCAGACACTCGTCAATGGGAAACCCTCGCTGGCCCAATAGGCACGATCCAAATCGCAATAGGCCATCCGCTGACTCTCCACAGACAAACACCATATCCGACGCTAACGTCTCTTCAGAGACCTCCACACATCAACAGTGCCCACCGTCCTTTCTCATCAAATTCTATCTCATCTCAGTTACTCCAAATGGATGCCTGCCAATCTCGATTCTGCTCTTACCACAGAGCCACGGGACACCACCTGAACAATTCACGGCACACGACTCCAAAATAGGAAAGTGCCACCTACCACCGCAGCATCCCGATCGATGACGCCACGACCAAAGCACACGGGTCCCCAGACAATACACATCTTACCATGGTCGACCACGTGGCTAGCCTTACCAGTCGCTCGTAGCTACCAACAGGGACCCATAATTTCTCAGAGATCACTTATCCAAAACACGATCTCATCCGAGGACACAACTCCCAACACACAAACAGGGTACTCATGCGGCACACTTGCCAACATATTCTCCCAACTCTCCATCCTCCCAGTGCCACGAACCACAATATCTCAAGCAACGACACGAAAACAATGCATCTTACACCGAGGAACCAATCCTCCGACGCTCTATACATCCTCAGGAATCTCCCGTAGCAACCAACGCTACGATCCGCGCACTCTGATCCACATGCTCAGGTAACCACAACGACTCAGGATCCACCATCCCGACTCGATCCTCCACACATCGGGAACCATAACACCAACCCTAAATTCTCATAAACACCACCCAGCCGGCACTCGTCCTTCGGAACAGTGCCAACGCACCCTTACGCACCAGGGAACGGGCAGCGCTTCTCACGGGCAACCACCTTGCCAAAACACATGACTCATCTCGGACGGACTTCATGGCACACGAAGGCAAACCAATCTGGACACACGATGCAAGATGATGAACCTTAGCCAAATGCGATCTCCTCCAACCAAGGAAAAAACTTAATATACCTCCGACCAACGGAAGGTCTCCACGCTCGACCTGATCTCGAACCTTGCACACGTTGGGAACAACACCTTCCAGCATCAAGAAATCCATCACTTCCGTCAGGTTAGCTCCTCCGACAACACTCGCCAAGTGTTCCATCGGACCACGATCACAGCATCTCTCGATACACCACCGCTGCAATTCCTCGAATGGAAACACGCCACGCCAAGAGCCACAACACGAGCCATAATTGGCAACCACCAACGCTCATCCTCGAGTCCCAAATTCACCGCGAAACCTTCACACCTCAAGCAAAATCTAGGGTGAACATGGCCCATTCACATGTAGATGCGCAGGAGCAAGAACTTACTGGGACATCTCTGCCCAATCCTGCCTCGAAATCCGTAAAAATATCTGGGACCGAGATTGGAGAGGGGGAAAATCAACTGCCCATGAGCATCGCCCAACTAGGTCAAATGTGACCCAACCAGGCCCAGCTCTCTAAAGTGATAGCCTCTGTTGGGGCCCACTTACTTTAAGCCCAACAGTCACTCGAAACAGCGCTTCCTAGGCGGCCATAGGGTCCGAAGCCCGAGCAACGGATCAGTCAGGAAGACCCCTATGGGAATCCGGAACAACCTGCCCGAGCTGTGTGCTTATCGCTCGGGATAATATCTCAGGCGAGAGTTTAGGCTCGGGCCGATCGTTGGAAGCTCATCTAAGTGTCCGTTACGTACCTGGTGAAGATGGGGAACTCCAAAGGATAAGGGAGAGCAAGAGTCCTTGGGCTATAAAGAGCCCGCTATAAGGACGTAACCTCCCCGTAATCCCATTAACTCCTCGGATTAAAATGCACAATGGGCTACAATATAAATCCCATGGAGACCCTCCGGAGAGGTAAGGCATAATCCTGAGCAAGAGCCACCACACTTCTTGATGAAGAGACATCTCGCGCTCCTTTCTTCTTCTGCCACCTTCTTACCATTTGTGCTCTACAAAATTTACTGATCTAGGCATCGGAGGGTTATCCCCAGGGACTCCTCCCTGGGCACCCCTGACCTACTTCCTTCCTTGCAGTTATTCAAGCGTGGTGATCGCAACCAGAGATCCTCTACCTCAGGGCACACGCGAGATCGCCCCTCTTCATCTGGCGCCGTCTGTGGGAAGCGGACAAAGAGCCATCATGGTGAGAAGAAGTTCGGTAGAAGGACCACCGGTGATAAGGGAAAGGCCGTTGCAGGCGAGGGAGAGGAGCCTGTGCCTAAACCCCCCATACAGGCTCACCCCTCCAACAACCTCGCCGGTGAGCTGCCTCCTCCAGCCCACGGGGGACTACCCCAAAATGGGAACCCTGACACTCTCCAAACCCTCAACGCAAAATTGGACATCCTCGTAGAATTAATGAGGACCCAGGCGGCCAGGGAAGAGAAGTCACGACCCCCCCAGGAAAGCCCCCTCGCAGAGAAGCTTCGCAACAAACCGCCGGAGGCCGCTTCACTCTTCGGGGATGACAGCTTATACGTAACAGGTCAGGAGGACCCTCTCACGTCCCCCCGCCTGAGCAAGAAGCCTCCTCCACCCCGAGGAGAGAAAGGACCGAGACGCATCAACCGTTCCCGAAAAATGACGCCCCTGAATAGAGACGTGGAAGCCCGCCAGGGTGCCCCCACAGTCCCTCGGTCCAGTGACAACCGGAGTTGTCCCTCCAACTGTGAGATTTTGAGCAGTGTTTCGTAGAGCAAGAGCGCACCCTCCACGCCTTGCAGAAAACCTCTACTAAGGAGGACGAGGAACGATCCTCGTTCTCCAATCACATCTTGAAGGTTGAGATTTCCCCCAAAATCCCATTGCCAGCCTTCAACTCGTACGACGGCCAGGGAGATCCTGCCGACCACTACGACAACTTTGACGCCCTGATGACCCTACACGGGGTCTCCGACGCTATCAAATGCCGAGCGTTCGTGACCACCTTGGTCCACGGCGCTCAGGCCTGGTTTCGAGCACTCGCCCCCGGTAGCATTCACGATTTCAGGTAATTCAGGCGAGTATTCAAGGAAAGCTTCGCCGATAGCGGCCCACCAAGGTCAGTAGCAGGGCTGCTGGCACTAAAGCAGGCACAAGGGGAGAAACTACGGGCCTACATCAATGTATTTAAATCGGAAGCCCTGCGTATCCCCCGCCTGGATGTCACCTCAGCCATCACAGCGCTGACCGGAGGCACCCGCGACGAGAACCTCCGGTGAGAACTGGTCCTCCATCCCCCCACCTCCCTCGCCGATCTGGTGACCCTAGCACTACGCCACGCAGAGTGCGAGGAAGTGTTCAGCGCCTGCCGCGGCCCAACGGGCTCGGGTCGGGAGGGGGATAAGAAGCGACCTTCCGAGCAGGGCTCGGGCCCGGGAAAGTGGAGGAACCAAGATGGGGACCGAAGGGAACCCCCCCGGAAGTATGAGCGCTATACCCCTCTGACCGCCCCCATCTATGAGATATATGAAGACATCAAGGACTCGGGTATTCTCCGCCAACCCGAGCCTATGAAGGCCAAACGTCACAACCGCCGCAAACATTGCCAGTTCCACAATGACCATGGACACCATACCAGAGATTGTCACCAACTAAAGGACGAGATCGAGCATCTTGTCCGCCAGGGAGACTTATCTTGGTACGTGTTTGAGCACCAGAAGGAGGATCGTGGCATTCAGGAGGAAATTGACAATCAGCCCCGCGGGGTCCACATTAATGTCATCTCCGACGGCGCGGCATCAGGAGGAGATAGTAGTCGAGGAAAGAAGCGTCATGTGGAGCGGGCGAGCCGGGCTTCCGAGCCCCCCAAGACCCCGCCGACAGGTGGGCAGCAGGCCGTGGTATTTTTCGACCAAGATCTGGAAGGGCTATCCACCCCGCACGATGACGCCCTTGTAATATCGGCTACCATAAACCATTGTAATGTAGATAGAATATTGGTTGACAATGGTAGCGCTCCCGATGTACTTTCGTACGAATGTTTTCTCAAGATGGGTGAAAACCCATCCAAGCTCCGCCCTATTCGAACCCCCCTTCGCGGATTGAATGGCCAGGCAACCTATCCCGAGGGAGCCTTGAGCCTGCAGTTACCCTCGGCACCCCTCCCAAGACCGTTACCGTCATGGTTGACTTCATTGTGATTAAGGGGATGGCGGCCTATAATGCCATTTTCGGCCCAGGAATCCTCAGCTGGACAAAGGTAGTGCCCTCCACCTATCACCAAAAAATGAAGTTCCCCACTAAATGCGTATCGGGGAGGTCCGAGGTAACCAGGCAATAGCTCGAAGGTGCTATATTATCTCGGTTGAAGCTGTAAGGCCAGAGGGAATGAAGAAAAAAACCAAGGGAGTCGAAGAGGAGCCAACAACATCTGAGCCTGGTGGCGAGCTGTTGACGGTCTTCCTCAACGACGACCCGGCCCTCGGAGTAAAAATAGGAGCTGACTTACCCTCCAATATACAGAGGCAATATAAGGAATTCCTTTCGGAGTATATTCAAGTCTTTGCATGGTCTGATAAGCATCTTCCCGGAATATCTGGGAGACGGTGGTACACAAGCTCAACCTCGACCCATCGATGAAACCCGTCCAACAGCGTAGAAGAAAGCACGCCCCGGAGAAACAGGCGATCATCAAAGAGCAGATCAAGAAAGGAAAGAAAACCGACCTATTCCGCCCGGTCCTTTACCCGACATGGCTCGCTAATGTCGTCCTGGTACCCAAAGCCTCAGGCAAATGGCGAGTGTGCGTGGACTTCACCGACCTCAACAAAGCCACCCTGAAAGACTGCTACCCGCTGCCGAGCATCGACCAACTAGTTGACTCAACCTCCGGCAACGAATTGCTTAGTTTTCTGGATGCCTATTCCGATTATCATCAGATCAGATGGATCCTGAAGTCATTGAAAAGACAGCGTTCATCACCGACTTTGGCCTATACTGCTACACTCGTATGCCCTTCGGACTGAAAAATGCTAGAGCGACATATCAAAGGCTAATCAACCACATCTTCGAAGGACAACTTGGTCGGAACGTCGAGGCCTACATTGACGATATGCTCGTCAAGACACCTAAGGCCGAGGATCACTTCACTACCTAGCTGAAACCTTCGACACTCTCTTGAGGTACCATATGAAGCTCAACCCAGCTAAGTGCACCTTTGGGGTCCGGTCCGGGAAGTTCCTGCGTTTCTTAGTGACCCAACGCGGGATCGAGGCCAACCCCGACAAAGTACAAGCCATCTTAAACATGCAGCTGCCCACTTGCGTCAAGGACATCCAGTGCCTGACCAGACGGATCGCTGCACTTAACCGATTCTGTCCCGAGCGGCCGAATGATGCCTACCCTTCTTCAAGTTATTAAGAGGGCCCAAATTGGCATCTTCCACGTTCCTGGGATGAGGAATGTCAGAAGGCTTTTACGGAACTGAAGGAGTTTTTGACCTCACCCCCGGTATTGTCCAAGCCAATCCCGAGAGAAGCACTATACCTCTATCTTTCGTCGACCCCATCAACGGTGAGCTCGGTCCTGGTTTGGGATGATGCAGGAGTACAAAGACTGGTTTACTACCCAGCAAGGTGCTTAATGAGGCCGAGCGATGATATCCCGCAGACGAGAAACTCGTACTAGCGTTGATCGCCTCGGCCAAGTGCCTCCGGCCCTACTTCCAAGGACACTCCATCATCGTGCTAACCAGCGAGCCTCTCAAAAAGATCCTGGCCCACCTGAAGCTTCAGGTCACCTCGTCAAGTGGGCTATAATGCTCGGGGCTTATGACATCTCTTATCATCCCCGCTCGGCCATCAAGGGACAAGCGCTCGCAGACTTCATCGCAGAAAGCACTGTCCCGATCGAAGAAGCCCACCAGCCGATTCCTGGGCCAACTTGGGATCTCTTTGTCGATGGATCCTCCAACTCGGCCGGCAGTAGCACCGCGTCATCCTCCGATCCCCGGAAGGCGCAGAACTACAGTACGCCTTGAAGTTCAACTTCCCGGCGTCCAATAATGTCTCCGAGTACGAAGCTCTTATCTCGGGAGCAAGGATGGCACGTCGACTGGGAGCCGAACGAGTCAAGATACACACCGACTCCCAGCTGGTCGCCAGCCATATTAACGGTGATTACGAGGCTCGAGAAGCACAAATGATCAAATACCTTAACTGGTAAGAGGAATAGCCCCCTTATTTGAGAGTTTTCAGGTTATCCAGATAAGTCGGGAGGAAAACTCCCAGGCAGACGCCCTCTCTCGGCTGGCTTCCTCTACCCTCGCAGAAGGTAATCGATCGGTCTTCCTCGAAAAGCTAGAGCGACCCAGCATAGAGGCGGAGCTCATGACAGTTGATCGGGTATCACCCAGTGACTGGCGAACCCCGTATATATCCTGGCTTTGAGATTCCCAAGAGCCCCCCAACCGTCACAAAGCACGAAGAATGAAACATCAGGCTCGATGCTTTGTCATTTTGGACGAAATCCTATACCGAAGGTCTTTCTCCGGCCCTCTCCCCAAGTGCCTCGTACCGAAGAGGCCAACCGTGCGATCCAAGAAGTCCATGAAGGCATCTGCGGCGCACACCAGGGAGGAAGATCGCTCGCCAGGATCTTGCTGCGGCAGGGTTACTGTGGCCCACTCTCCAGCGCGATTGCCTAACCTATGTTCATAAATGCGACCGATGCCAACGTTTCGATCACTTGGTCCATCGGCCCGCCTCAGAGCTTGTTACCCTCACCGAGCCGTACCCCTTCGCTCGGTGGGGAATTGACATCCTGGGGCCATTCCCAACGGCCCGGGCCCAGAGAAAGTTAGTCATCGTCGCCATTGATTATTTCACCAAGTGGCTAGAAGCTGAAGCCACCGCCCGGATTACTGAGTTGGTCATATGGAGCTTTGTTTGGAAATCGATTATCTGTCGCTTCGGCATTCCCTGGGTGATTGTGAGCGATAATGGTCGACAATTTGACTCACACTATTTTAAGAGCAGATGTGTCGACCTACACATTCACAACCACTTCACTTCGGTGGCCCACCCCTAGGCCGACTGGCTAGTCGAGAATGCCAACAAAGATATACTAAAAGGCATTAAGACTTGGCTCGGGAAAGCCAAGGGCAATTGGCTCGAGGAACTGCCAAGCGTACTATGGTCGCACCGAACTACTTCCAGAACCGCCACCGGTGAAACTCCCTACCAGTTGGTGTATGGCACGGACGCTGTGATTCCTTTGGAAATCAGCAGCCCATCTCTCCGAGTTATCAACTTCTCACCCGAGGCGAATGACCAGAAATTGCTAGAAAACCTCGATATGGCGAGCGAGATAAGAGAGATTACGCGCACCCGAGCCATGGAGTATCAACGTCGCATCACTCGATACTACAACGCCAAATTCTGAGACAGATCTTTCCAGCCAGGAGATTTCATCCTTAGAAAAATCGAGGCCTCTCGACCACTGGAGGCAGCCGGGAAACTAGCCCCTAATTGGGAAGGCCCTTACCGAGTGGTCGAGACGCTCGGAAAGGGGGCATACCGATTATCTACGATGGAAGGAGCGCTCATCCCTCGGACATGGAACGCGGCAACATTACAAAAGTTCTACTTTTGAGCTTTTCACAGACATGTAAGCAATAAATGGCAACAATTTTTCTTTCATTAATGTCTCTTCATACATCAGATAGGCCATAGCCAATACAGCACATATGAAAAGCAAAAATTACATCCACTGATACTACAACACGAGCTGATGACTCGGTGCGGACATGGTTGGCACCCCCAGACCGAGTCACTGACTCTATCCAGTGTAGAAACTGGCTCGGATAACGAAGCAGCTGACCTCGTTCGCTCAAGAAACTCAGAAACAACAAAAAAAGAAAAAGAGAGGTATCAGAGGAAGAAAAGGAAGGAAAACAAGAGAAGGCCTCCTCTGCCAACTCTTCGGAAGGGACGGAAGCCGAACAGAAAGCAAGCACCCTCAAGTGGTGCGAGCAAGGATGAAGGCATCCTCTAAAGAGTGAAAGAAGAGGGAAGAAATTGGTTGAAGAGCAGAAGAGGGAGAAAGAGGACGGCGGGGATGGAAGAGGAGGGAGAAGCAGGCCGATGTGAGGAAGGAGTAGGGCGGGCAGCCATGCCGGACGCCCTGTTTCCTCGAAGCTCCCTCCGCTTCAACCTTCCTCCAAAGATGGAGGCGGTGGTCCAGCGGTCGGGAACAGACGCGCTGTTACGCGCTGTCCCTTCTTGCACGCCGCCCGCCCATCGATGTCCCTTCTTCCACGCCGAAGTAGCACGAGCACCTGTGGCGACCACCAAGATTATCATCTTCCACATCACCTTCCATATTTTACTGATAACTTCCCAGCACAGAGACAAGCACTTTATTATAGGCAATGAAAGGGAGAAAGAGGAAGAACTGCAATGAAAGCCCTAAGTGTTGAAGAAAGGAGGCGCCCTCCGGGACCTTTATTATAGGCCGGCAGGGGAATGGTTGCCTTAAATGATCCTCTCCTCGAAAAAATGTGAAAGGTGGTAACCCTTCCCTAAGGGGCAGTTGCTCTCCCTCCAATGACTTCTCACCTGGGATGCGTAAAATAGAAAGTCGTGCAAGGCATCGAAAGTCGGAGAGGCGCCAGTGCTGCGACAGTCGCCGCACGCGAGATATCCGCAAATAAAAACCCCACCTTTTTAGCAACTACAGATACGGTGGCCAAATCGCGTCAAAAGCGGTAAGAAACAGTCAATTCTGTATTAAATACTGCTGCCATTACATACCGTAAGGGCCAACCTTGCATGCAAAAAAGAAAAAAGAAAAGAAAAAAATTCCTTCTAGTCTATGGAAATAGGGGGACTCTGAGAACCCCGCGGTCTTTCTTGAGGACCGGTAGTTGAGGGATCCTCAGCACCAAGGGACCCGCCCCTGGTACCCTCGGCGACGGCCGGTCCAGACACTGACCCCACTTGTGTGGGAACTATCTTCACTGCGTGCCCTCTAGAGGTGACCGGAGTTGTCGATCCCTCTGCCAAGCTATACGCATCCCCACTACCTCCTTCACTCGACGTCGAAGAGGAAGATCTGTGGTCTCCGCGTTCGAGTTGTAACACTGCCCAGAAGGAAAAACAAGCTCGTCGGTCACCTGCTACTGGGCCTCAACGACCGCTTGATGGTAACCCTGGGCAAACCCCTTCCGCAACCCCACGGTAGCCTGCTCATAATACGAGAAGGTGGCCTCCTCGAGAGCTACCGATAGTGCTCCGAGCTTCTGTATCACTCGATCGCCCTCGCCTCGGCTCGCTCGGCCTCCTTCTCAAGCTCGACTACTCTCTGCTCGACCTCGAGCAATTTCCTCTCGGTCTCGGACAGCTTCACCTCAGCTTCAGTCTGCGTGACCTCAGCTTCCTCCCGCACTCGCTCGCCCCCCCGGACCTTGTTGCTAAGCTCCTCCCACTCGGCCCCCACTGTTCGGAGCGCTCTGACCTGAGACTACGCTCCTCTTCTAGGAGCTCTGCCCTTCAGGTCGGCCATATAACGAGCCTGGGCCAGCTGGTCGACCAGCGTCCGAGCCTCCTCTTGGCTCGACCGGAGCTGAGCCCGGACCGAGGTGGCCTCCCGCCGAGAGACTTCAAGCTCGGAAGTCAATTGACTGATCTTTCGGTCAGACTCAGCACGAACCCGAGAAAGGGACCTCTCCTCACTATCCCACCGAGCAAAGAAATCAGTTATCTCGGCCCCCAGTAGGGCCATGATCAGACCGCCCTCCATGACCCTCACAAAGAGAAAAGAGGGGGGACCGTGTCTGATCTCTTGCCGATTCAGCGAAGGCACCAAGGATCGGCACCGTTGATACAGAGAAGCCCGGATGATAGGTGCACCCGCCAAGGGAGGCAGAATCCTCTCCGGAGGAGCCGGGACTGAAACATCTCCCCTGAGCGTCCCCACTTCCAGGACGACCACGCTCAGCACGGACTGGGATGTCGCCTCGTCCCGCGCTCTACCAACTCCGGTCAAAACTCAGAGACCGCCTCCTCGATCTGCGGCCTATCGGGTTCGGCAACACCTCCCCCATCTGCAGCAGCCTCCTCTAGCTAGACGGCGGGGGATCCTGGCAACGGACTTCTCGGCTGGACGCTCCTCAACAGGGTGGGCGCGCCCCTCGGACGGGCGAGCATGCTCCTCGGTCGGACGGGTGACCCCCGCCTTCTTCAGCGCTTCTTCTCAGCGGTCCGAGCCTTCATCGAAGACAGGAGCATCTACTCCCCTGAATCCTTGCGCTTGGCGCCACGGCGCTCGGAGGCATCTCCCCGAGCAATTTGCTTGCCCCGGTCTCGCCGCAGAAGGGTCCCCGGGAGCTTGGGGTTCACTCGAAGCAGGCGTCTCCTCCAGGACAACGATCTCTTGCTCCGACGGTTGTTCTCCCTCGTCATTCGTTCGCCTCGAGTCTGAGCAGCGAAAAATAGCATATCAGAAGAGAGTCTACCTGCTCTACCCGGAAGTGGCGACGCACAACCCCAAGGTTCTTACCGTGAGACGACAATGCCCGGGAAGGATATTCCTCGATATTGGCCGCAGGTCATCAACTCAGCGGTCAACCGGCGATTCTCCTGAAGAACCCTAATCTCCTCCTCCAGTTCTGGAGAAATCGCCGCCTGCTTCGGAGGAATGCATGGATGGAAATTAACCGCCGTCGGAAATCCCAAGGGGCATCCTCCACAGACGAGCCCACCCAAAAAAATTGAGTCTTCTACCCCTTGTGAGAAGAATCTTTGGTGGAAAGAGACACGCAGCTCCTTCCCCTCCTCGCCTGAAGGTAGAAGAAGCCTTTACCTGCGTGGGTCTGCTCCTTCAACTCAAAGAAAGAATTAAAAAGCTCCAAAGAAGTGCGGAGCCCGCACGAGCGGCAGAGAAAGATGAAAGAAAAGATAAAAGTATACGAGTTTGAGACCAACTGGATAGGAGCCAGTCGGTAAAATTGAAGTAGTCGCACAACAAAATGGTGATGAGGGAGGCAGAACCCACTCTTCCAAGCCAAAAGAAAAGTACAGAAGAGGCCTGGACGATAGGACAAGCTGGATTCATGAGGCTGCGGCGGAGAGAAGAAATACTTCCACGGTAGCCCATATCGCTTCTCCATCCTACTTACTTCGGCCTCACCTAGCTCACTACGCATAGGATGCTCGGGCTACGGCACCAAACTCCCCGTGCCAGGCCCAGCCTCGCGCGTCTCGGACGAGGGATGTTGCTCCGCCATTGAAGAAAGAGAGGAACTAGAAGAAGAGGGAGAGAACGCCGAATCGGACGATTCCGGAGGAGGTGAAGCTGGCGAATCACTGCCGCCGTAATCTCCGCTAGCTCTGCAAAGGCCTCCGCTAGACGCTGCTCTTCCTAATCTCTCTCGTGGCGCATGAGCCCGTCCGAGGGACTGATGCAGAGGAAAAAGAAAACCCTAAACGAAGGCTGGTTCGGAATGCAAGCACGCACAATATTTATCTCCCCGTGGACTTGGCTGGAAACAACGCGACGTTCCAGAACCCAAGGAGGGGGTTCCCCGCATCGACTCAGAAGAAGCCATCATTACAGGCAAACTCCCAGGACAGCCGCATTAAGTGGCCCCTGATCGAGGTAATTTCCCACTCCAACCGAGCCACCAACGTCCTCCCCATAACTGCTACTTATCCGAGCCCAATCTTGGCTCGGAAGTAGGAGGGGGACAAGTGAGAGGGGGAAAATCAACCGCCCATGAGCATCACCCAACTAGGTGAAATGTGACCCAACCAGGCCCAACTTCTAAAGTGACAGCCTCTGTCGGGGCCCACTTACTTTAAGCCCAACAGTACTCGGAACAGCGCTTCCTAGGCAGCCATAGGGTCCGGAAGCCTGAGCAACGGATCAGTCGGAAGACCCCTATGGGAATCCAGAACAACCTGCCCGAGCTGTGTGCTTATCGCTCGGGATAATATCTCAGGCGAGAGTTTAGGCTCGGGCGATCGTTGGAAGCTCATCTAAGTGTCCGTTACGTACCCGGCGGAGACGGGGAACTCCAAAGGATAAGGGAGAGCAAGAGTCCTTGGGCTATAAAGAGCCAGCTATAAGGACGTAACCTCCCCGTAATCCCCTCAACTCCTGGGACTCAAACGCACAACGGGCTACAATATAAATCCCATGGAGACCCTCCGGAGAGGTAAGACATAATCCTAAGCAAGAGCCACCACACTTCTTGATGAAGAGACATCTCGCGCCCCTTTCTTCTTCTTGCCACCTTCTCTCCATTTGTGCTCTACAAAATTTGCTGACTTAGGCATCGGAGGGTTATCCCCAGGGACTCCTCCCCTGGGCACCCCTGACCTGCTTCCTTCCTTGCAGTTATTCAAGCGTAGTGATCGCAACCAGAGATCCTCTACCTCAGGGCGGGCGCGAGATCGCCCCTCTTCAGACACGTCATTTTTGACGCCACAGAGCATGACAAGAACATCAGCTCGACAATCAGCAGCTCAACAGAAGATCCTCCGCACGCCCGAGCGCAATTCTCGACCAGAGCACCTGCTCCGACGCCTCAAATCATAATCTCAACATCTCAGGGCTGGATAAATCTCAAGCTGGAGTGGCCAAACTCTATAATAGCTCCCTCAGAGCATGCTCACGACCACTTAACCACAAACAATCCTCACCAGCCACCTGACCTCACTGTAAATTCCTCGACTGTAGCACCACAGCAATGCTCTTTCCGGTAACCTCTACCCAACGCAGCAAAATCGGGGCCACCACCCATGAGGAAGAAATCTCTCTTATCACATCCCTCGGGACCCATACCGGCACTCCATGAAACAACAACCACCTTCACAGCGCCAACAAAGCACACTCAAGCTCTTACGTGAGAAACCAAATGGAAAACAAGCACAAAACCCTATGTCAGTTGCTGACTGTACTGGACCTTATGGACACTGATCACTGCAGTATCTCTAATTCCCATGTACGTCCACAACCTCTGCTTTGATACCAATTGTAGCGATCCGGGATCTGGATACCAGGAAGGGCCCGATACCATTCGAATCCTGGCCCGCCGCCCTTTTGAGCCCTCCATCTCGTGGGCGGCGGGCCAGGATTCGAATGGTATCGGGCCCTTCCCGATATCCAGATCTCGGGTTGCTACAGTGACGGATATGTCGGAGCCTCGCCTGACCCCTCCAAATCAACTCACTTGTCATCCCCATACCCAACCAATGGGGACCCCACCGTCATCCTCTCTGAATCTCAAGCCCATCCTGAGGCTCTCCTCGTAATGAAATGACAAATCAAAGATATGAAGTGGGAGATGAAGGAGATGGCCACCAATGTGGTCGTGCAAACTAGGTCTCTTCCCCCGAGGTTAGTGGCTCCCCCTTTTCTCTAGAAATCTTAGTTGTTGTCCATCCTAGGAAACTAGAGCTCCCATCCATGAAGTCCTATGATGAGACTTCTGACCCTTCTGAACATTGGGAGTGTTGTGATGCAAGGCCCGAATTCAGAGAGGGGGGTGAATGAATCCCCGATCAAAAGCTATTGCGGAATAAAACCTTTTCCTCGATTCAGTGTAGTCTCATGGGACTACTAAGCTTCCAAAACGCTTGCCACGAGAAACACTAAGAAGCAATTGCTTCTGCCAAACCTTCTGTCATACCTTTGTCAGTTAAGAACGAATCCAAGCAGAAAACACAAATACTGAAGTGGAGTGCACAAGCAACCTGAGAAGTGGGGGAAGAAGATATGGAGTATGTACTCAAATCAAACCACAGAGCACCATGATTTTTTAGGTGGTTCGGTCCACAGACCTACATCCACCCCACGCTCTAACCAGAGTGTGGCTTACTACTGCCAAACAGCTTGAAACCGCTCGACGTCACAGCTTGCCTACAATGCTGCCTAACAGCTTGAACTAGAGGAACACACTCCTTTCTTTTTCCAACCCGAAAGGAACCACTAGTGACACCCAGTCACTAGCAACCAGAGACCCAAGTCTCTCTTCCTCCAGACCAGAGGGAAACCACAAGTGACACCCAGTCACTTACAAACCGGAGGACCAATCCTCCCTTCCTCCAAACTGGAGGGAACCTAGCGACACCAAGTCACTAGCAACCAGAGACCCAAGTCTCTCTTCCTCCAAACCAGAGGGAACCCCGACTTCAAACCAGAGAATCGGAAAACACACTGAACAGATGAAAAGAACAAAGTTAAAGACAACTGTGGCTCCGAAGAGCAATTCCAAAAGCAAGTTTTCAAGGAAAGACTCTCTCTTCTCCTTCCTTAGAATTCTCTTGACTTCTCAGATTTTTCTCTCTCTCTTCTTCTTCTGCTTCTGCCTCTCATACTCTTCTTTTTGGACGCGCTCTTCTTTCTTCTCTTTGTCTCGCTATTTGATCGATCGCAGATGAGGCCTTTATATAAGGCATCAGGCAGGGTCCCACGATCTCATGCCTAGAGCGTGAATGAAGTTCGTTCCCGCGTTATACAGAGAAATCATGCGTCAGGTGCAGATGGAATGTTAATCCACGTGACAGAGGTTGCTTCCCTAGGATCACGTGCCAATCATCATCACACTGGGTCCATCCGCCACCCATTCATCATTTCTGGGAGCACGTGCCTGGTCTTAGCTCAACCTCACGTACTGACTTTAACCTGTTAGTCATAAAGGAGGCATTTCGTCAAACATATTGTTGTCAGCTAGTTCACAATATGCACAGACTTAATAGAAGCATAGGCGTGAAGAATGCTCAAAGATAACAATGTGCTTAGACTTCA